>VWZS01010376.1:210890-370405 GCA_013397075.1 Rhabdornis inornatus | reverse complement strand
CGTAAGGCTTCTCGGCTGTGCCGAGGCTCCGCGCTGGCCGCGCCCTCTGCCCCGCTGCGGGGAAAGCCGGGCGGGCCGGGGAGAGGGAGCGGCGCACACCGAGCTCGGGAGGCGGCTGCGGGGAGCGGAGCCCTCTCCCTGCCGCCGCGGGAGGACAGAGGGAGGCGGGGGCCCAGCGAGGAAGGCGAGGTACGAACTTAACGGAGCGAGTGAGGAACTGCGGGGGAGCCTGCGGGGCGTCCTTCCGCACATTCCGGTGCTTTGTCACGGACGGATCACTTCACTCGAGATACACGACCGAGAGCTGCCTCGGTCACTGCGAACGCTGAAGTAGGAGCTGCAGCTCAGCGTCAGCAGAACCCATAACGCGCGTTCCCGGTACCGGAGCTTGGCTCCGGAACCTTCACACTCCCCTAGCTCACAGCACAGGTTGCTGTGGTTTTTTCCTGCCCTGCACTGTTCGCTTTGGCCAAAGTGCGATGAATGTATCATTTTACCTATACAACGCTGTCACTAACTACAGTACCAAAAAAAAAAAAAAATCCTGCGATACAGAAGGAGAAATGTGGGGACAGGGAAAAGGTTTATGTGAGATTATCCAAAGCCGTATTGAAAAATGGAAACAGTGTCAAGCTACGTAAGAAAAAAAATCTTAAAATTGTAGTCTTATTTGATTAAATGTGAATCACGGATGTTTTTGTTGGCTGGCTATACATCTTTGAACAAAGTCTACAATAATTTGACCTTGGTATATCATAGTTATTATAACCTTATTCTTTTGCTTAGCTTTTGCAGTTTCATATTGCAAGCAGCAGAATAAATTGTCTTGTGTAGCAGAAAGGCATATTCTTTCCAGGTGGGAGAAGGATGCTGTAGTCATTACAGTGCTGGGCAGTATCTTGAAGCCCCTGCATTCTTTTTTCTTCCTACTCTGCTACAAACTTCCTCAGTGAAGTTAAGTCAAGCACTGATCCTCTGAAGGTGCCTAGTACCTGCTAGGGATTGACTTTTGTCTCCCTTTAGTATCTCTAATAAGGAATTACAGCAGATCTCCAAGCAATGTTCAGGGTAAAAATGTAACTGGAATGGCTTGGATTTTTGTCTGTGAATGGAGTGGTGAGGGCTTGTTGGCTTTTCAAGATTGCTCCCTTGATTAAGTAGCATACGTAATTTAAATGCAGGATGTACCCAAGCTTAGATCCTTAATAAACAAAATTGTCAGTTTCTGGTATGGTACTTCAGCTTTTATAAGTTAACTTTCATACAAAAATTGCATATTAACATGGAACTACTTCCTGTAGCCGACTTGTTATCAGCCACCAAGTAGGATTCCTCATGGTGGCTGGAAGGCTGCCTATCAGAAAAGGACCTGGGGTTCCTGTTTGACAGCTGGCTGAACATAAGCCAGCAGTACGCCCAGATGGCCAAGGCCAGTGGCATCCTGGTTTGTGTCAGCAATAGTGTGGCCAGCAGGACCTGGGAAGTAATTGTTCCACTATACTCACTGGTGAGGCCAGTTCTCATCTCAAGTACTGTGTTCAGTTTTGAGCCCTACACAAGAAGAAAGACATTGATGTACCAGAGGGTGTTCAGAGAAGGGCAGCAGAGCTGGTGAAAGGTCTGGAGCACAAGTATTACAAGGAGTGGCTGAAGGAGTTTAGCCTGGAGAAGAGGGGGCTCAGGGGGACCTTCCTACTCTACAATTACCTGAAAAGAGGTTATAGTGAGGTGGAAGTTGGCCTCTTCTCCCACGTAACAAGAGATAGGATGACAGTAACTGGCCTCAAGTTGCACCAAGGGAGATTTAGGTTGGATGTTAGGGAAATTTTCTTCACTGAAAGGGTTGTCAAGCGTTGGAACAGGCTGTCCAAAGAAGTTCTGGAGTCACTTTCCCTAGTAGTGTTCAAAAAACATAGATGTGGTGCTTAAGATGGTTTAATGGTGGGCCTGGCGGTGTTAGGTTAGTGGTTGGGCTCTGTGATCTTTGAGGTCTTTAATGATTCTACTTAATGATTCAACTGTTGAAGACTTGCTTATAGCTAAGGTAAAATAGTCCCATTCTGTACTTACAGAAGCTTTGATACACTTACTAGACATCTCTCTCACTGCCTAAGCTTTCAAAGCATCAGACATAAAGTAAGTCTGCTAGAGGACTTTCAGAGAGGCTACTCTGATCTGTGAGGGAGTTGCTTCTCTTTTTTTTTTTAACTGAAATCCCTTACAACAGTATTTTCTCCCTCACTTGTGAAATGTAAGTGCAATTGCTTCTGCCTTGCTTTTTTTTTGAGAGCTAGTTCAGCTGCACACAGCCAAGCCAAGATCTGCCTAGCACAGCTGTGCTCTTTTAAAACAAGGATTTCTTTTCCTACAAACTGCCAAGGATTCATGAGTCGGTTCTTTTTTACTTTTTGCACTTGTGCAGTTAACTTGCAATTAAATTGTTTGTTCAGAACTGGCAATAAAATTTCTAAACCCATAAATTAAAAATGAACACTTGAGTTGACATGTAGTCCTCAGTGTGGAGTTTAAAATTGATATGCTGCTTAAATAGAAGCAGACGTTCCCTGAGCTGAAGTTCTGGGGTTTTGTGTATGATAGCTGACAGGAATGCCTCACAGCTCTGATTAAGGATATTTAAGTTTATCACAGGTTTATGTATCATCTTACTTTGCTACTTTTTTTTTTTCTAGGATAAATGGGTGTGTATGACTTTTCCCCTGATCTAAAGCGGTTCCATGTCTTGTTTGGTAAGTTTGTCTTAAAAATTTTGGCCGTTGTACCTTGTAACCCAGCTGTACCTTAATATGAAAAGCCCTGGAAAAATGTCTTGCTTGAGGGGATTTCTAGAGTGATGAGATGTTTGAACTTCATTCTGTCAGCTTTTGGTGAAGGAGACTTTAGTGTCTCTTCTGTCTAGATCTGCCGTGTGCTTTATGCTGTTTGTTAACCCCTTGATTGGCTGACTTGTAGCAGAAGACTTTCTGAACTGCTACTTATAAAGCCTGCTCTTTTACATTTTTGCACTGCTATATTTAATAAATTGCAGCAACTCCACCAACATGCACTTGTTTCTGTTCTCAAGGACTGCTCCTGTATTCTGCGTACACCAGTTGAATCAATAAGACCAGAAGAGCTATCTCAGAGCAGCATCCATGAATGCCTGGTAAGAATAGAAACTTTAACTCTCAAGGTTAAATATGAAGTTGGTGCATATTAAAAATAGCCTAATTAGAGAGTACTTCTTGAAATGTTGACAACAAAAATAAACAGAGTACTTTGGGGCTTTCACTTTGGTAGAAGACTATAGATATCTAAGTGTTAATCTTGTGCCAGTTTGCAAACAAGCACAAACACACAAAACTTGTAACTCATAAAACTAAGGCTTGGTAAGCTTGAATGAGTACTGGACTTTAACATTAATAATATCTTTGCATAAATTTAAAAAATATAAACAATTAAAAATTACATAGTAATTTTGAGAACTGTTTCTTCTCTCTGTTAGGCTGATTCTGACCTAGCCTGGATTCCCCCATCTACAGGAAAGAATGAAATGGTATTGTGCTCTTCTAATGTCTCTCATTATGAACTCCAGTTGGAAATAGGTAACATAAACGGACCTTAAAATATTTCTTCTTCCTGCTATCAATAGTTTATTGCTAACTGCAGTAAATATTAAGTTTGGAAAATGAAGGACTATTCTTGCGTCTCCTTAGTTGAAAGAAGTGCAGACCATTGCTCATATTTTAGTAATCTCTTATTTCAAGATCTAAGACAAATCAACAATTACCTGAAATTGTCTCTTGATGTTTGTGCATGTACATGTCAGTTTTCAAAATCTGTGGTATGTGACAGTAAATACAGCCTTAAGTAACATGATGTCTTGTAACTTGGCTACCCAAGTTGATTGTTCTGAGGATGGCTGCCTTAGATTTTACTATGCATGCATATGTTTATGTGAATATACATACTAAGTGTTGTTCATTAGATGTATAATTGATGCTGACATATGTTCAAACACTTTTAGTTGTTCTGAAAATAGCAGAGCCATGCTTCAGCTAATTTGCTGCATATACTTTTTGCTGCAATTACTTAAAGTCTTGGCATTCTGAAAGAAAAGAACACACTGCTATCAATTGCAATTTTAAAACTGGAAAATGATCTGAAAATTATGAAGGAAACCATGTGATTGATTGTTATGCTTTCCAATGTTAAGGTAGCCATTTCTGGTTTCAGGAAGGAGGTTCAACAATTTAACTTCAGTCTACCTTGCACGGCACACGCCTACAGACAGGCAAGTTGCTGTAAGGATCACAGACCTTGAAAATTGTTCTGAAGAGCACTTGAAAGCCTTACAGGTAAAGGAACAGCATTTCTGCAGAAAGCCCAATGAAGATAGTGAGGAATACTTATGAGATTACTGAACAAAGGTAGCCTTTGTTGGCACTGGGTCATTTCAGTCAAGTTTTTCCCTCCAGAGGAGTAGAATATAATAAACACAATGCATGTGTGAATTTGAGAGTTGCTTTCTGAAGATGGCAGCTGACTATTGCTTTAGAAATACTTCTGTAATTGTACAACTTATTTGAAACGTGTTCTGTACTGTTATTTAATACCAAAAGTTTGGACTATGAACAAACTAGATTTACTTCAGAGAAATGCAATTATGGGCAAGCTATTAACATTTCTGTTGCAGGCTATGCACATCACCTGCAATCTTGTATAAATGCAAAGAAACAGTTCTCTTTACTGATTACTGATTTAGTTAATGCTCGTGGTAGGACTGCTGTTCTGTGGTTAACACATCCACTTTCATTTAATTCCATAGAATGAGGTGGTTTTATCACACTTTTTCCAGCATCCCAACATAATGACATTTTGGACAGTGTTTACAGCTGGAAGCTGGCTTTGGGTCATCTCCCCATTCATGGCCTATGGTAAGAACTGTTAACTGCAATTTTGGAATTTGAGAAAGGGCTGATACAAGTTGGACCACACATGGTCCATGAGACCTTTCTCTTTAATCATCTCCTGCCTTGTAGAAACAGCAAACTCTCCCAAATCATTTGTTTAGAGAAGATTTCCTCCCCAGTGAAAACTGGTATTTGAACTGCATTAAATTCCACTTAGTCCTAGCACCCACCATATGAGGAATGGTAACTGGGAGATGTATTTGACTTTTTACAACTTCTGCTAACAGAAGACCTATTTCCATTGAATACAGGTTGGGCACGGACTTCCAGTTAACAGAAACATGACATGGGGCATCAGTTACATCCATGTAATAATGCTCCAGAGTCAATATAAAGATGAGAATGCTGCTCTTGATGAGTGTATACAGTGAGGGAAGCATAGACAATTTAACAAGACTTATTAGGCCTAGCTAGGTTCTTTTCACTTCCAGGTTCAGCTAGACACCTGCTGAAGACTTACTTTCCTGAAGGAATGAGTGAAGCTTTGATAGGGAACATTCTGTTTGGTGCAATCAGAGGATTAAATTACATGCACCAGAATGGGTATATTCACAGGTAGGAGAATGTCAATAGGTAAGAACCAGAATCAGCATCTTACTTTTAAGTATTCTTTCCTTCTTTTTCCTGTGTACCTCCTTATATCAGACAGTGCGCAAGTAACATTTTTTTCAATAATACAGCAGAACCAAGTTTGTAAAATTTTAACAAGAAATGTATTTTTACATTTCTTCAAGCCAGTTGTTACAGGGATTATACATCTGCCTGGCTTTATCTCTTTGAAGCAGAAGAAAACCAGAGTTATAGAAAGGGCTTTCTTAGTTTACCCCTTGCAGGGAAGAAGGGCCTTTCTCCAATTTCTGGCACTTTTTTCCTGATCATCTCTATTAAGAGAGACATGAACTCCATGCTAGCATCTAACTATAAGTCAATGAAATATGAAAGCTTTTCTGTTCTAGTAGTGCTCTGAGTAATTCTTATAACTAAAATTTACCACTTTATGTTACAGGAATATTAAAGCTAGCCACATTCTGATTTCAGAGGATGGGCTGGTTTCTCTCTCTGGCCTAAACAACCTCTACAGTTTAGTTAGCAATGGACAGAAGTCAAAGGTGGTGTATGATTTCCCCCAGTTTAGTACATCTGTGCTTCCTTGGCTGAGTCCTGAACTACTGAGACAGGTTAGTATAAATTACACATAATTTTTACTATTCAAAGTTAATAGCAGTACTCAATTTCCAACTTAAGTCTGCTTGTAGAACTGCAATGAAAGATGTTGAACTGCAACTTGTAAAAATACATGGATGTACTGAATTTTTAATTCTTCTAGAGAGAACCAGTTCTAAAGCTGTTGGTAAGGTAATGATGTACTAAATCTCTTTACCCAAACCTCCTGGAAACTACTGCAAATCCTGAAACTTGTGTTAAGTACAGCCATCAGATTTCTGAAAAAAGTCTGAGGTTTCACAATTTAATTGCTTCAATAGTGTGTAGGTTATGGGGTATTAGAATCTTGTTTTGAAGCAGGCACTTGTATTCTTGTTGGCACTGCTCAGTGGCCTCAGTAACCAATAGTGTCTTCCTTCTCTCACAGGATTTGTCTGGCTATAACATGAAGTCTGACATTTACAGTGTGGGAATTACAGCATGTGAATTAGCCAATGGACACGTTCCATTTCAAGATATGCCTCGCACTCAGGTACAATGCTTTATCTCTAGTTAAAAATGGGCTGAGCATTGTGTTTTGTTTTACTCAGAGAAACCAGTGCTATTACTGCTGAAATGGTGGCTGCTTTTTGTTACTTCAAATATGCATGCCTCTTTCTAGAACAAATAATCCTTCCATCCCTGTAGTTTCACAGCTTACCCTGAACAGGTCTGGATAGCTGTTGAACTCTCATACTGCTGTTCCCTCCTACTAGATGCTGCTGCAAAAGCTGAAAGGTCCCACCTACTGTCCTTGGTATATAAATACCTTTCCCCGGGGGGAATCCAGGATGAAGAATTCCCGATCAGGTGTTGATTCTGGAATTGGTGAGAGTATGACACGCACAATGACCAGTGAAAGACTTCAAATGCCCTTTTCCAAAACATTTTCACCTGCTTTCCACAACTTGGTAGAACTTTGCTTGCAACAGGACCCTGAGAAAAGGTAACATTCTGGTGAAAACTAGTCTTTTTGTCACTAAGACCAAGTATAGCCCACGGTTTAGGATACAGTAATCAGTTGAATGCTGTTAGAGTCAGAATTTCAGAGCAGATGTACTATGTAAAACGATACACTTACATTTGTATTTTAATAACTATCTTGTCTGATAAAGGAATCAAACTTTTAAAGTCATTTGAGCCCTGCTTTGTAACAAGTGAAATTAACTTTCAAACATGAACTTTGTGCAAGAAAAAAAAACAGAAATCTGAAATATATGTTTTCGGTTCTATGTCTCTTTCGAATGAGGCAATAAATTACTAAAAAAGAAACATGAAAAGGCCTTTGAAAATAGATTTCTTCAGTAGTGCTTTCACTACAAATTGAGGCATAGAATGTAGGAATTGTGTGCTGCTTTTCTCATTCATCACATTTGTCCTGTGGAGGAAAAACCACAGGGCTTAAGTTTATTTGTCAATCTGGCCCTTGATCCAAATGCAGTATTTTACTTTCCAAAACATAATTATATTGTTCATTTTATGATTCAGGCCATCAGCAAGCAGTTTGCTTTCGCATACGTTCTTCAAACAGGTGAGTTTACTATATTTTGTTACATGATATAGCTGTAACCTAAATAAGCCACAAAAAGAGATAGATTACTAAATAATGAAATTACTTGGAGCCAAAAAGCATCCTGTAAGAGCATACCTACTTCAGAATTTTTTTTAACAAAATTGTATTGATAGAGTATAGGAAGCATAAGATTAATCAGTTTCCCCATTGATGAAGTTGATTTAACTTAACTAAAGGCAGCCTAACTAATTTTAAAAATGGTTAATATTCTTAATTTAAAGCAGAACTGCACAGCTAATTTCATTAGTCTTGAAAGACTATTAACAGAGTGGTGAAAGCAAAACCTCTCATCCTTTGACTTTCAGTATTGTAACATGCAAGAATATGGCTCTGATTTCATGCTTTTAATGCAGTCAGTTGCAAAGTTATGGAGACTTTTATGTGCAGCTTTATTTTAACTTTTTTTCTTTGTAGATAAAGGAACAAACACAGAATTCACTACTGTCCCTATTACCACCTCCTATTCAAAATAACAGATCAGAGTTCTTGGCGCTGCCATCAACAGCAGTTGGGACTGAACTCGGACGTATTGCTACAAATCAAGATGATACAGACTGGGAATTCTAAATAAATACTAATGATACCTCTCCAGTGTTTCAGAGAAGGAAAATGTGATTTGTATTTGCTGCTTTTATATGGTTAAAATACAGTTAGACCAAGTATACTTGAAATGCCATTAAGTGGCTTTAATTCATTAACTTCCTCTTGGCATCACAAAATACAGCGTGCCTCACTCTCTGACTTTAAGGAAAACTGTGTATAAAGAATGGCTGAGTGCTCACCTCTCTCTTTCAAAGTCTCTCTTAACAAGAGAATTCCTGCTGTAATCTTACTCTGTACTGTATTATTAGCTCATACTGCTGCAGTCCACATGCCTTTCTGAATTCAGGCCTGGGCTTTGTCTGTGATCTTACCTAAACATCTATTTGTCTTTTCATTATGACCCAAATCATTTTAGTAAGGAGAAATCCTCCACTTCCAAGTTGAAATGTGAAACTGCACAGATTAGTTGCTTATGTAAATAATTGTTTCTCTCTCAAAAGACATTTTTCCCATTTGACATGCTGTCATATTTGCCAAAAGTTAGCTATGCCTCCATGCAGTTTTAATACTGTGTGTTTCCCGAAGAATTTAAGCTTCTTGGATGTGGGACTCCTGCTCTTGCATCTTTTCGCATTCTCAGTACAAATCTGGGCTTTTGCACCTCAGTTTATTGTTGTGTCATTTTAGCAGTTAATCTGAGGACGTCTCACTATGCAAAGTAAGTCTCAAGTTCTAGTAGGTACGGGTTAATTTTGAAGGGTCATATTAAATAATCTGAAGTTACTGTACATATTTTTATTTATATTGTATTCCTGTTCACCACCAGAATTTACCAGAACCTAATACTGTTTTCTTCGAAGAAAAGGCAACATGTATTAAGCTTCACTGGCACTGGTGCTGGCAAACCAGCCTCTTCTGCAAGGCAAGTTAAATTCTCGTGGATCAATTCACCCATACTAAGGACCTAATACCCCCCTAGGATCCTAGTGAATTTACCTGTTCTAAGTCAGATGAAAAGCTGTCTTCTCCCAACAATTCAGTAAATTCTCATCTCAACTCAAACTGAAAAAAAGCAGCTTTTTTCTTTTAAAAACCTGGATATTCTCGTGTTGTAGCAAGAGTTGTATCCCAAAGCCACTAGTACTTTATTAATGGAAGTATGATGGTGGTAAAAAAAGTATAAATAGATAGTGGATGGATATATTTTAAATTTTTATCATAAACAATGTTCCACATAAGTCGTCAAGTCTTCCATCTCTGAGCAGGCCTGTAGCCAACTTTGAGAACACTGCTGCATTGCCAGCAGCTTTGCTGCAAGGCCTTGAAGACCAAATGACTGAAATACAAGCCTGAGAGACACATACAATTCTAAATGACCACATAAAAGTATCAACAAAGAAGTTGATTCTACTTATTATGCTGTGAAGAGAGCTATATATTTCTAAACTTAACATGTGAAACTTGAGATTAAAGACTTGTCAATAAACTTACCTTATCTGCCTCCATTTATATCTGTAATTCTTGGACTTCTGTTTTCACCATAGTCCAGCCATACTAACAGCTTCTTGTTACTACAAGGAAAAAAAGTCATATTTATGTCAATCATTAGGTAAGGAAATAGTTGTTGAAACTAGAAAATTATTCTGATTTAAAACTATTAATAACTTAATTGTGTACTCTTGAAGAAGATACTATTTTCTTGTGAACCCCATGTTCCTAATTTGTAACCATTACAGATTTTTACTATTTACAAGTCAAATACATTAGATAGCATCTAATGTAACTTTTGTAACAAGCAACTTTTGACTAACAGTACATGTAAAAACCAAGTCAAATAAGTAAGAACACACATTTAAATATGCTCTACATATTTTAATTAAAGATCTCTGAATAAATATTACTACTATTAAAACCTGTAGAAAATTCCAGGCAGCTTAACTGCTAGTATTTTCAAGCTTCTCTTGCAGTAAGTGCCATGGACTCTATAAAAATGAACTGGGATACTAATACCAATGTCACTACAAAGTTATTCAAACCACTGTGTGTTCCAGTGGAGTTACTTTGCTGCCCTCTCTGTGAAAAAAACATTTCTAAACACTCTTCCATTTCTGTACTGACATTAAGAAGAAAATCAAATAGAATTTTTTTAAGTTAAAAGCTCACAAGTCTTTACTCTTAGAACTACTGCTTCTCAACAACTGTGTCTCTTCAAACAAAAGCAATTAAGAGGCACTGCGACTTCTTAAAATAACTAGAAATACTTGAAAATACTCCCTGGATTATATTTACTGAAAGGTTTGATATCATTTTGCTCATTAACTGTGATGCTTTTTGTTAAGGAATAATGCAAAATAAGTATTAGGAAAGAAGATGTATAATCATGTTATTAAGATTTCAACTACCTGTCACTGAAAAGATGATCTGGGAAACAATTGTTATGAAAATCTGAAAAAAAAGTTTTTGCATATTTAAGTTTTCAGAATCTGAGGTTCATGATCTGCATTGTTAAGATTCAAGTTGCAGAGACTTTCAATTCCAAGCTGACAGTTTTAAGCACTGTAGTTTTTTGTTGGGTTGGTTTTTTTTCAGAGCACTTGTTTACTGTTGCTTATACCAATGATATGTGTTATCAGCATGTGAATTAGAACTAAACTTGGACTTGAAATTTCCAAATATCTTGCATTTAGGCTCCATGTAGTATATCTTCAAAGGAGCTTATAAAACCTATACCTTTACAAAATCTCACGGCTGATGAAACAGAAATCTATAGCCTGGGTACTTTTGAAAGACTTCTGAAAATAACAGAAGTGATTTTTTTGCAGGCATCTTTTGTTATGCTAGCATTTAGCACCATGCAAAATAAATATCTGTATAATAGAAAACTTGTGTTAATTAACATTATCCTGAATATATGCTCAATGCTGTTGAGTGTCTCACTGTCTTGGTCTGATACCACAGCAGTCTGTGAATGATGGAATGGATGAACACAAAAAAACATGTCATCTACTCAGAATTAACTTTCTCTGAGACATGAATTCTTCACTTTAAAGAGTCTCAATGCAATAAATGCCCATTGATGAGAGAACAGTTTCTTCTGCTTGATGAACAGAAATAAATATTTTTTTTTAATTACAGAGTTTTACTGTACCTCTCTCTTTTCCCTACCCCTCTCCTTCTCTTCAAGTGCTATCAAAGTACTTTTTAACCTAGAGGATGGGTAAAAATACAAGAAAACATTTGAAAACCATTGTTCTGAACCTCTCTTGACAAGAGGCAGGTACCAAAGTAGGTGACTTACATACCCTGCCTTTAATGCTATTAAGTAGCTTTCCTAAAGTATATTAGCTTGTCTTATAAACCTCTGAAACAACTAAGGTAGCAGTAATGACTTGTCCTAATGATGGTCATCCCTATCCTGTATGAATGAGGAAAACTACTAAAATTCAGAAACAGTACACATTACAGCAAAGACCTCAAAGGACTCTAAGAACCATACTATGAAATGAAACAATCAGATGTAACAGACAAGCAAAAACATGAGTTTATTAAAAAGAAACCACTGAAAGTTGAGGTCATCTACTATTACCTGGAATAGCAGAATAACATTTGGTATTT
Organism: Rhabdornis inornatus; assembly: GCA_013397075.1. Taxonomy (NCBI): domain Eukaryota; kingdom Metazoa; phylum Chordata; class Aves; order Passeriformes; family Rhabdornithidae; genus Rhabdornis; species Rhabdornis inornatus. The sequence continues at coordinate 358,501 of VWZS01010376.1, read as the reverse complement.
AACAAAATTAAATCTATCCAGAAACTTGAGATACAATGAAGGAAAGAATATTAGGTTTAAACAGGTGCCTGTGGAAACCTCCATAATTCCCAGATGAAAACAACTAGCTCTGCTCTATAAATTAGTTACATATATATTTGTTTCTTATCTGAAAGAAACTTCTGGGAAAATGCCCCAAAAGCCCATATGAAGTTAGCTGCAATCAAGTGGTAGTTTTATTTTTAGATATTATTATAGAATACACCATTATTACTGGATTTACCTACATACCCAGATTAATGGATTTCAGTTGTCCTCTCATGAAATCCATCTGCAATGGAGAATGGATTGCTGGCAGGATGCAGAGGTTTTCCTCTGTTTTGTCAAAATTTACAGGATGTATGAATCAAGAGTATCAATGCTGAGTTCATCTACTACATTTTATTTTCAAAGTTTGTTTGTTCTACATTCAATATAAATTATCTTTCTAATTCTCACGTTTCATGCAAAGAAAAATATTCTTACCGGCAGATTTCCTTTTGCCCATGTGAAATCTGTCAAGTCAGTTATAGATGAGTTTTCTTTAAATGCTTTCCTGGTTTGAGGTGGATATTGTTCTACAGTATGTGATGTAGCCATCACAGACCTGTGGAATGATATATTTGGCTGGCTGTCATGCTCTTTTTACTGCTCCACTTTCTGCTTCAAGTTTTCCTTATCATGGGAGAACACATGATTTTGAATCCTTGGAGCATGCAGCACATGATGTTGAAAAAGGTGGTTCAGCATAATTCCCATGAGTTTTATTCACAACATTACTAGATTTCCTCAAACTAGTTTTGAGGACAAAGTAGTTTGGTTTTCCTTCCTAAATAGCATATTTATTAATATTTGACCCACATGTTGGTGGCATAGCAATGCACATTTCTCTACATTGCTTCTCTTTTGACTTCCAGTCAGGATTTTTTGGGCAACTTTTCTTTTTCCTTGTGCTGGACTTGTAAAATGACACATTTTGGGCAGTTTGGTGAGCCGTGGCCTACAAGGGTGCTCTGCTTGAATATCAGCATCACAAACATTTAAAATGGAAGAATTTTACTGTGTCAGACTTTGTTCTTATTCTTTTACTGTGAGATTTTTTAACAATTTAAAATTTACAGTTATTTCTCCTTTTTTTTTTTCCCCCCAAAAGTGACTGTTGGTTGATTTGTTTTGGGATTTTTTGGGGGATTGTTTTGAGTTTTATTTGTTGGTTAGGGTGAGAGGGTCTGCCCCCCTCCAAAGTACATTAATCTGTTTATTTTCACTGTGGGGATTAACTATTACATCTGGCAGTGGGTGTGGATGTTTATCCACGACAAGATCTTGGTTTTTTGTCTCTGCATCACTGTTTGAGGCTTGCCTGTGTCCATCTGAATAGCCGTGCTCCCACGGCTATTTTACTGAAGACAGTACAGGGAAACCGTACAGGGAATTCTCAGCTAGGGAGGGCTCTACAATTTCTACAGTTCGAAGAAAAGGTTACAGAAATTTCAAATACAGAATTATTAAAGCGAACAGCATGGTTCGTGTATAGGATCACCTGGGAATTTTTCCTTTTTTTGACTGGGTTTCCCATTCAGATCGCATCGCCCCAAATCACCGACCGACAGCAGCGCGGCCGCTTCCCTCAGGCGAGTCCGACATGGCGGCCCCGCTAGCGCCCCCTGGCGGCCGTTACCGCTGCCCGCACGGCGCGAGGGCAGGGCGGGAAAACGGCTGAGGGGAGCGGGGTGACCGGGGCGGGCAGGGCTGAGGGGAGCGGGGTGACCGGGGCGGCCAAGCTACTCGGCAAACAGACGTACCGGGGACGGGAGGGCGACACACGACAGGAAAAAACATCCCCTAAAGCACCTGTCCCCAGAAGCAGCAACCGGGGGTTTCAGGTGAGAGGCTGGGACCTCCCTGCCCTCCGTGAAGGGAGCGAGCAGCCCCGGGGGCACAGTACAGAAATACCACCAAAACCAGCCTTTCTGCAAAGTGTCTGTGGACTCACACAGCAGTTGCAAGCGCAGCCGCCCGGGGAATGCAACAGCACCTTCCACACCGCTATGAGGAAAAAGGAAGAGACAGGTATGACTTAGGCTTAGCTGTAGGTATTTACCTGATGGTTTTCTCTGATCTCCCAAAGTCTTCAGTCATTTAAATTAATTCTGCTGGAAATATGCAAGCGAGTAATTATCACCTAATCATAACCCTCCTAAAGTTTACCTCAGCAATACCAAAACTACTTTAAAGAGACGCTCTGCAAGTAATTGTCACCTGGCTTCGTGTTGAGAAAACTGCCTTGAGAACCTTTAAACCAAGTCGAAATTAACCAAACGTTAAATTACTAGAACAATTTAAGTAATTAAAAGAATTTAGCTTTGGAGTCCAGCCTCTGATCAGGCTGTGTGGGGCTTTGTCCACCCAAGTCTGGAGCAGCCCCAGACAGCCCCTCAGCCTCACATCCCAAATCCTCAGACAGACTGATTTATTTTAGACTAAACAACTGGAAATAAAACAAAGTAGCACCATCACTTCTAACTAGTTTACAGCAATTGTTTAATTGTTTCATATATGTAAAAACAAAAACTTGGCACCAACATATCCAAAAACTTTTTTCATTAACACAAATGCATTAAAAACAATGATATGGAAATGCACAAAGGCATTTCAGTTAAGGCTTCTACAAATATTGCATGTTCTAGAATTAAACATCTATTTTGTAAACTTGTTCTAAGACTACCCAAGAAACAAAAAGCTCACTTAAACTCATATTCTACTGTGAGGCTTAATGGAATGGAAAGTATTTTGTAAAATAGATAATTAGCCATCAGTTGTTTATCATGCTTTTTATATGGCAACCTCAAAACTCATTAATTTAAATACGGATATACTGAGACCCTCCTAAAAATATACATTGGAAAGGCAAGCCTGGCTTGAAATACTGATCACATTAAGTTCATTAATTCAATCCCTGCTCAATCATATAAAAACTACTATATTTCACAATAAGAATGAATGTGGCTCTCGGCTGGCATCAGTTTGTCTAAGGGATAGTTGAAAGGCCAATTTCTAGTGTTAATGTCAGAAATCAAGCAGTGATGTTATCCAAGTTTTTCCTGTACTGATGTGATGCCTTAGCACTCTTCTGCTGAGCTCCATATTTTATGGGCAGAATTATACTTCTGACCATATCAAGATGAAAGAAAAGTCATGCAGCCATGCCATTAATACTCTCATCTTTGGGAGGTCAGTGACTCTGCAAGCAAACACACAACATCAGCAGAAAGTGTGCTGGCAAACATGGGAACACTTCTTGTCCTATCCCTCATCTCCTACAGCCAAATCATGGCAAGAACATCCAGTGCACAACTGAAGGAGACCAGCACCCCAAATCCCTCCATTTTAATGTACAATGCAGTGCCAGCCATAATTTAGTTCTAGTTTCACAAAAATACAGACACAAGAGCCACAGCAATTTACAAAAGAGGCTAAGGGTCCCTTCCCACAGCAAGCTGAATGCCTCAGAATACAGCCAACAGCTGTGGAACACCTTTAATCCTTGTAGATGTCTTTTTCCTCCCAGCCAAGATTACCACAGCATTTAAAAGATGTCACAAACACTGAATTTTTGAATAACTTAAATTTGCTGAATGGACACGAGAGAACACAAGTCCTCAGCAGGCAGCCCTAGTTCGTCATGTTCCCATGTTTGTTTTGAAGCAACTCAGGTAACAGCACAAAGTTAGCACAGAAAGTACTGAGAGCTCTTTGACATTTCCTTTCAAGTCTTATCTGGCTACTCTTAACTTCACTACTAAAAAAAGTTCAGTAATTCTCCAGTGGACTTTGACAAGTGCACCCCTTTTACAACCACCCATAGACACACATATTAAATCAAACAAGGCATAATCAATATATGTCAAGTAACACAAACAAGCTTTGGGCTTTAGGTGATATTTTCTTAAAAATGGTTTTCAAACTAGATCTTGTCTGTGTCTACTAAGGAGATTGTTTTGTCCTGCAATATATCTGTATTTATTCACATCTGAAATGCTTTTATTTTGCCACTTTAATATAAAGGAAAAGGAATGTTGCTTCTCTTCAGCAAAACTCATTACCTGCCACAATTACTATCATGTCACTGCTTATAAGGTGGGTTGCTGCAGACTTTTTGTGTTGATTTAATAAGCATTTTCTTGTAATTTTAGGAAGAAGTTTCCCATTCTATCCTAACACAAAACAACAATTTGGCAGAAAACAATCTCCATCAAAATAGGTAAGAGTGGGAATGTTTTTAACTTCTACGAAATCCATGTTTGTTTAGAAAGAGCAGCGAATAAAATGATTGCTCTTGCCATACCAGATAAGGAGAAATCAGAACACTGTCTTTGTGAGTGGCTTTGGAATAGTTACACTTCCTGACTGTTGAGAAATTACATGTCACAGATATATCCTGTTAGCAACACAAAAACACCCTGTTTGATGAGCAGATGTATTTAACTGGCCAAACTGTTGCAACATTAAAACTTCTTTGTCTTGTATCTACATCACCCTGTAAGAACTGGTTATCATCAAGATTTTTTTGTCAAAAGAACTAAATGAAGATTTAAAAAGTGACCTCTTTTATGCATTATTAAACAAAATCCCTGTCAATTTAATCCTTTATTCTATAAAAATATTTTATGACAAATAAATGTAGATTATTTTAAGATTACTAACTTGGTGGGGTTTATGTTTCCTAACTCTGTTTTGTTATAAATTTTCCTTAGACTACTTTTGTTGTAAGATTTTTTTTAAATCTCTAGAAAATGTTTAACCAAATAATTTAAGCTAACTGCTGTTTGCATTGGTAACAAAAGCAAGTTGTTGAAGATTTACAGCAGTCAAAACAGCACTGAACACCTGATCTTCTGCATCCCTCTAGTATCTTTGGCTATGTAGGTAGCAGTATTTACAAAATCACCTTGACTTCATGCACTAGGGATAATCTACTTTGTAAAATAAAAAGCAAAAGTATAAAAGTTGTCAATCACATTTGGAAACTGTAACACACAAAAATATCAACATTAAATATATACAATATAAAAATACATTTTTTTCTTTATGAAAATTATAATACATAGCTATAATACACAACATGCTGAGCCATCAGTCACAGCTACAATATATGCAGAGTCTTGTTCCACACTTATGGCTGGACTCTGGGTATGACATCTCCATGAGGAAATTCCTCAATTTCAGAATGAAACATCAATTCTAAAAGAGAAAGGAAAGAATTATGTTTTCTTTGAAAACTTTCACCTGAATATAATTCCATTATTCCTGAAAAGTACCCCAGCATTCCCTCAAGCCTCCTGCTTTTCATCCCAATCATATTACCAACAACTCAGCAATGGCAAGGGACATCAATGTTTTTAGAAAACTATTGCTGCTACCCAAAATTGGCAGAATTGGTGACAATGTTAGCAGTTGATCATATGCAGTAACATCGTGCATTCAACATGGACACTGAAACACAGCTCTGAATTAGACTGAGGGATTGTTAAAGTTTTGACAGTGTCAGGCTCAGGAAGGAAGACTTTTGTTTAGCGACTCGTTCATTTTCAGAAGTGTTTGCTCTGTGTCTCACAGTGTCAAGTTAGTGTACTCCATCCTTAGCAGACCAAACTTTCTCTGCTATTTGGAATAAGTATTAATTAATTTCTCTAGAAATTTCTAAGGTGGTTTTCCAATCTTAGTAGGCACATGTAAATATAAAAAAAAATTATCAAAACCTGAGTAAAATTTTTGAGTAAATCTTTATTATTTATGGGTTTTAAATGATTTAAGCATCTATTGTAAATTTTACCATTGAGGACTGTAAAGGCTGCCACTTAGTCATTGGGGTTTTTTAACTCATTAAATGATTTATTAGAAATAAACATAGTAACTGGAGCCAGCTGAAATACAGACACCTGTACGTTAAAATTCAAAAGTAAATGGAAGAGGCATGTTGAATCCTCAGCCTCCCAAACACAAATCTGTGCTTCACTTCATTGTGTTCTTAGGATACTTTTTGACTTTTATGTTGAAACTTAAAGATTTTTATATACAGCATACCTTCAAGTGACAGGCTGCATGCACTTGACAGGAACGCTGAGTTAGGACACACCTTTTGGATCCCAGGTGGAACACAAAAGGAAGAAAGCCCAGTTTCTAGCCAAATTTCTTCTATGAGAAGAACTTGCCACCCCCTCCTCCAGCCTGGACCAGCACAAGCAGTTCTCATTTGAAGTCCTGTTCTGCAAGCACAAATCTGACTTTTCAAAGCTAGGGAGTTCCCAAAACTATTGAAAATTATACTGAACTTGTAACCCATTTAGCACTTGCAGAAGGAACTTTAATAACACTAGGGAATTTTCTAAGACACAAGTAGAATAAAAACATTTCAAATATTTAAAATACTGTCAAGTATTTTAAATTATTTTTCTCTTCACTGTAAAGAGCCATTCTGTAATGTTTCAAAATTTATGTTGCTTCAGACAGGACAAATAAAGCTTTTCTTTTTAAATCAATGTTTATAATACCAAACACAGACACCAGCATACTAAGAAGCACTTGCTCTGCAAGGTTGCTAGGAGATACTTGTTTTTCCTCAGTCACAAAATTTCTCAGGACTAGTCTTGAACTCCAAATGCAGCAGATAAAAAAAACCTAGCAACTTGAATAAGCAACATTTTGCCTGTCAATGTTTCCTACCTTCACTGTGGTCTAGCTCTGGTCGGGAACTTAAGAAGATCCAACTTGTCCCAACTAGAACAGACACTACAAGATTCACCACAACCCATGAATGAACAATTTCTGCCTCTGTACCTGCAGTCCTGGGAAAGATACATCAAACCATCTGTCATGATTGGTGCACAGAAGTTACAATAATTATTGCAAGAGTAACACCAAAACAAGTTTGCTAAACCAGATTGTACCATCATGATGGTCTTGCATTGCAAAGGCCTGGTAAAGAGAATAATTACCAAAAACCACAGAAACCCTAAACCTCCACCCACCCACCCCCCCAAAACTAACTGCCCAAACCAGCAAATTTTCACATAAATGCTTCTGCTCTCCTTCTCCTTTACTTTAAAAATTTGTGCTACCAGAATTTGAGTCCATTAACAGGTACTTCAAACAGTAACAGTTTTGGATGGGATCACCTAACATGAAACAATGGTTTATATTTAAATGCTAGCTGTGTCTGCTAAGCCCCTGTACCCTGTGGCAGACTCAGTGTTGACTGTCTACAGAACGTCCTGCCCTTGAACCCAGTATAGTTACCACAGTAGGGTCCCACTCTCAAGCAAAAGAGATTTTAAGGTTCCTGTCAGATGACATTTCCAGCATCATTGTAACTCTTGTTTGAGGTATAACGGATTTGCAACCAACATGACCAAACACATCCTTAAGATTTTATTTTTCAGTGAAAATATCAAATATTCAGGACAAGCTCAAAGGCAGGTTCAGAAATACAATCCTTCATCAATACTTTTTTACATATCTTGTACAACCTCTTCAATCTGCCAGCTGGACAAGGGTCCCTAAGTGAGCTATGTTACAATTTACAGAAGTGATTCCTTGTTTCCTACCAGATACTGCCATTTTCTGAAGGCGGCGTGTAGAGGTTGATTCTGTCACACGTCATCTGCTGGCTTAAGGATAAGATAAGAGCAGCAAAGTACACTGGAAGAAATGGAATTAGCAGTGTCAGATGTAAACTCCGAAAATGCTGTCTCATCATGACATGGTACTAATCACTACATTTTCTTTCCTTTCACTCCACTGCCTCCAATCATAGTCTGCTTTAATTCATACTTTTTTCTTTAACATTCCCCTGACCTATCAAAATCTGGTTTCTGCACTTTTGCAATCCATGAGCTACATCAAAGCTTGCATCTTGTGATTCTGTTTTTTGTTAGGTTTGTGTTCTACATTCAGAAATGGAAAAGAACTATCTCACTAACAGCTCCACTAATACTTCTATTGCAAATGCTTTAAAAGATAAGGAACATAGTGTTTATGGCCTTTGCTATTATCAACTACTGAGCAAGTTATTTATTCTAAAGCAGAAAATAACCTGGGAGGAAGATTTCAGTAAAAAGAGTATGGGAGGAGTTTTCCATTTACCATATTTTCTGGACAGCTTCCTACCCACTTCAAAATACTTACAGAAAGAAGCTAGTGCTGCTGGGTCTAGGGTAAGAAAACCCCTCAGTGCAACTGATGCTTTTGCCAGATCAATCCTGAAAACAAAATCAAGAGTCATTAACACAGCCCAGTAAGACAATGATACTGCTCCTCTAACAGTATTCTATTGTTCTTTTACTTTTTGCAAGGTATTTTTTCTGCCTCTGTAACAGTGCCTTAATGTACAACTATATTCTACACACATGGCAATGGTCCCCATTATGCCAATTCCAAAACAAAGGAGGATGTTTCATTAGGTTTCACAGTGCAGACCTTTCTGAAACAGGGAGAAGCTGGGGACATCTGTCCCCTCTAATCCTTGCCATTCAGTTCAGTGTCCATGGTAATGTAACTGCTTACAGGAGCAAATGTGAGCAACTTGGGACTCCTCCCTGCCATCCTTGGAGGGAAAAAGGTCACAATTTTTTTCATAGCATCAACTCCTCCCCTGGCTTATCCTACCTGTAACTAAAAGAAACATTTGTAACATCCATTAATCTAGTCTAGTTAATGATCTTTTTTGAGCTGTTTTCTTTCCATTCCCACTCAATCTGTAATGCAGAAGCCCCAGCTAAGCCAGGAAAACTGTTCACTCAGCTGTGTTCCAAACCTGAGTAAGCAATGGATTCATGTGAAAAGTGAACCAGATAGAAACATTTGCTGTTCTCCACCCCTCTTCACAGTCCCACCTCAAAAATCAGGTCAGCTCTTACATTTGTTTTACCTCCTGATCCCACAAACAGCAGCAGTACATTGAAGCAGGGTGCAGGCACCGGACAGAAATGAGTACCAAAGGTCTGGATGCACAACTACACCCCTTCTGTGTTTAGTCAGCCATATGAAAAATCATTCTTTGAGTATATCAATTAAATCATCAATAGCAAATCAAAATGTGCCATAGAAAGGAGAAAGGAACATCATACATGTGAATTATATATATACACCTTTCAAATACAAATATATCTTACCTGTCAAAGGCTGAGACTGTACTGATAGACAGCAAAAAATAGAACAAACTTTGAGCTGGGTATGCTATTGTCTTATACTGCTCAAGCAGGTTAGAAACCATAGAAAGCTCATTTCCTGCCAAAATGTAGATAACCACAATGTTCCATACAGCATAACCGGCAAGGAAGCCATGGGTGAAGAGGCCCAACACCCTGAATGGAAGAAAGAACATTAGACCAGTTTTAACATCTTGAATTAGCTATAGACAGAAAAGGCCTATGAATCCATCTGTTCAACCCTGCTTTTTCAAGGCCTTTCAGAGATTGTTTCTGAATGCTTTTAATGATCTAGTTTAAAAAATTCTAAGCAAGAGTTCTGTTTCCTCCCGTCACACCAGTGTGCACCAGAACCTGAGCACTTAAAGAAAACAAAGATGTTTTGCCTTCCCTTCATTACAGCCACAGGCATCAAATACTTTAACTTGTAGCTGCCTGCAGTTTCCCAAGACCACTGCCCCTTACAAAACATTCTAATTTGTCCCCAAGGCAATCTTTTCTGTATCTTCATTGCTAAGGAAAAGCTTTGAGCAGGAAGCCCAGGCTTCCAGCTAAAATACACCACAGAAGAAAATGGCTGTTTTGTTCCCATTCTCTATCACAACACAACTGCGTATTAAAAAAAAAAAAATGTTTTTGCTATTATATACAAGCTTATTCCCCCAGTGCAATTTCACTCCTCCCTCTTTCCCGCCAACCAGGATTTTTCTTTGAGAACTGTCTGAATTCAGGTGTTTTTATTCTGGTGATACACATGATGGGTCAGTCTTATTTTCTAACACATTTCTGTAGGTGACTAATGTTTTGGTTACCAGCTCAAACTCTTGCTACTGAGATTTTGTCTGATCTTTGCAATACAGCTTTCTTAGTTATTCAGGGAAGAAAAAAAAAAACCTCCCAAACCAAACCCCTGATTTATGTTTATTTACATCAGAACATTTATCTTTCACCTGAAACTTCGGTGCACTGAGAGGGCAACATCTCTAGTAGTCCATGAAGCCTTCACATCCAGAAGAACATTGATATTTTCAGTCGTTTTAATCAATTCTGCACGATCAGCTGCCTGAAAACGTCCTGAAAGGATAAGGAAATCAGTTTTAGAGAGCTCTGCTTCCTTTCACCATCATTTCTACATTAATGCTTATTAGTGTTAAAAAGCTGTAAGCATCTAAATCTCCATTAGAAAATGTCTTCTCCCCACTTCCTCCTCTTTGTCAGTTTACACTGATATAGGATGCCTCCGGTCAGAGTGGTGCATCCTGATGGGTCAGGCTATGAAGTTAACAATGTGCAAAGCACTTTGGTAAACTACTCAGTGTTCCCGGGGACTAAAAAAAACCCAAATAAAACAACAGAAAAACACAAACGACCTGCGAAAAACTTCCACTTGAAAGACTTTTTGTAAGTAAGAATTTTTTAACAAGGTACTGTGACAATATTAAGTCAAAAAAGCTCAGCTGAATACTTTGAAACCTTTTTCACCCTCGCCATGGAATTAAAAAATTCAACCAAATATACTAGCACAGCAACAACAGCATTCACTGTTGAAAAATTATCATGTATATTTATTTCCAAATAATTTTTGTTTTGGAAAACATTTTGAAAAATTCTTCCCAATACTACAGTATTTGGATTTTAGATACAATAATGCTTCCTCTAATTGCAAGAATGTTCTCAAATTACTTAAATCACAAGATGAACTCACGATTTTTTTCAACGAACACTTTGCTAACAGGCTGACTAATTCCAGTGGGAGCAGCAAACACAGGCTGCTGATCTGGGCTCTTCCTGTGCTCATCTTCAATGATGTCTTCCTCTTCCACTTCCAGCTCATTGGAGCTCACTTCGGCTGGCCGGGGTTTCCTGTTGGCACAGAGAACACAGTGGCACGGAGAAAGCACAGGAGGGAGTAAGTAAAATCCAAAGGTTCCTATGATCATTTAACATGTCTAACCTGACTGCTAAGAATCCATCAGGCTATGACCTGTATAATACTACCCTGTTCAGAATTTTAAGGACTAATGTTCCCATGGAGTTAGTTGACTAAAACTGTAAGACTAATTCTATATCAAGAGATTAACGATTAGAATGTATTAGAACAATTGGGAAAAAAATGCTAACTTTTGTAAAATTAAGATAATAAGAATGATAAAAAGCAGTTCCAAATTTTTTCATGTCTGTGACTGAACTCTAAGGCTCATGAAAATGTATTAAGAGCTGTGATGCATCCAGGTATGCACAGAATGAAGAAGTAAAAAAAGTTAGATCTTAACCCTGGAAAGAACTGTACACAGGCTGAATACATGGGCTTTACATTTTTGTGAAATGACAATGTAAAATACTCCTCAGCCACATTCACTGTCACAGTTATTCCAGATTATGAGCTACACTAGTTTTGTCTCACTTTGTTCTTTTCCTCTGTTTGCGGATCACCGTTTCTTCAGCTTCAGGGACATCCATGCCATTTCCATTCTGAAATAGGGATGCCACATTTTTCTGGGTAAAAGAGGTCTCAGAATCTGAAGATTAAAAAAAACCAACCCATCATGAAAGTTTCAGAGCTTTCATAAAAATGGAAATACATTCACCTAAATACATAAATAGTTATTATATAAAAAGAATGGCAAAAAAGTCATGATCTGAGCTTTGAATGATGTAAAGTATTATATAATTTCCAAAACTGCATATCCATTATTTTCATGTAGGTTTGTACCCTATCAAATCTGAAACCAGAAAGTGAAATGCTAAGCTACCACTCACCCAGAGATTAGTTTCAGCTGTTTTAGGTAAAGAAGTACGTGAAATGTTTTAAACCTAAATACCTGTTGTCCAATAATATTTCTGTGTTCCCAAGTTTTATTTACTTCTCTTTCCCATCGACAACTATCTCACGTACCAGTAGGTACTTTCTTCTTCTTGCGTTTCCTCTGAGGAGGGGCATCAGGAGGTTCAGGAGTCAGGGGCTCGCTGCTCTCAGACTGCCGACGAACCGCTGCTTGCACAATGCCATCTGAAAACCACAGGAAAAGACCCAGCAGCCTGAATCCAGAGCCCCCGAGAAACAGGCCAGAGAAAGCTGCCATTTACTACATTGTTGCCCAGCTGAGCAACAACTGAGATGAAAATGCATTGGCTATAGGAAATACAAGAGCTGGGAATCAATGATGAGAAGCAGATATACACAAAGGTGTTTCACTGTAACAGTTTCATGCTCAGGAGGGAATTTAAGTATCCAAGAAGTAGCACAATTCCTATTTAGGCTTACAGCAGAAGACTGCCTGAAAAGAATCCATCACCAGAAAGAAGTACACCTCTATATTTCTCTTTTCTAAGTGCAAGGATTATAATGCAAGATCCAGGAAAATATTAATAGTTTATTACAAGGTGATCCACACAGATATGTGCTAATGCAAAATGGCATCACATAAAAGGAAAATTTAAATGCTAAACATATAGTACAAGAATGAAGAAAGGAGCAGAAAAAATCCACTGAAGGATACTTACTCCAGTGTGAGAGATGAATAATTATACTTTGGAGGAATTATATTTCCATGAGAGGTTAACATGAATTCATATTATAGTGCAGTAGCATCAACTTGCATGATGAGATGCAGAAAGACAAAATTACTTCTCCATTTTACATCACACCTGTTTTTTAATAGCGCCTTCAAGGACTGTAATTTTTATGGCAATACCTGAATCTTTGTTTCCAATTCAAACTCTGGTTTACCCACCTTTTATAAACTTTATGGTGCAAAAATGCAAAGTTAACCAGCAAAATAATGGTAAAAGGTGTACTTTGCACCATCTTTCAGCTCACTGAAAACAACAGTAAACAAAACTTAGTTATTAGGATATCCTGCTAGCAACAGCTCTACTTGTTGCACTTAAAGGTCTGTCAGTGAGGACTCACTTTCAAGTAAAAAAAAAGGAGATTTACTCATCAAACTTTTATATGGACCCAAGTCAACTGGTTACAGAAATCCATTGGATTCTATTACGTTCTATGTTCTGCTTTATCAAAATAGATCAGACTTACAATCGTGCTTAAAACAATATGTTTGTTCTGCAGATCTGCTTCCTGTAAAAGCACAAAGCTCTGATACTAATAATCTTCTACAGTCAACTCTTCAGTGATAATGGAGTGATTAACTTGTGACTTTATTTGGCCAAAGACTGAAATTGAACTAGACTGCTAAATGAGTGTTTTCTTAGTTTATTCAAAAACTCAAGTGCTTAACACATTCAACATAAGCAGCTTACAGCTCGAAATGTCTATTTAATGAATTATGCAAACAAGTTAGAAAGGAAAAAATGGCAGGAATAAAAGAACTGTTTTCAGTCTTGGCAGGACCTTACCTAAGGGAGTCTTTCCTTTGGGTTTCCTTTTTTTGGGACGACTGAGTGGAATTTCATCTGCATAACATAAAACAGAAGTATGGGTGCACAGCAAGGAGAAACCTTCATTTCCTTTTTTTTAAACAGCCATCCTATTGCAAGTTAAGAAATAGATTATTTTTTACAAATTATGACAACCTTTGTTTTTACAGGTAAGATGACAATTCACCAGTTCACAGAACAAAACAGAAGATGGCAGGAAATCAGGGTAAGAAGTCTTATGTGTAGCAAAGGCTCAATACACACATGCATGTGTGTTAAATGATAAACTGAAATACTCTGAATAATACTCTAAAAAAGAAACTTTTTGTTTAAAGCACAGGGGCAACATTTCAGTTACCTTGATGGAAATAGCAAACAGTAAAGAGAGCAAAGAAAAACAACAGTTCTAACAATGCACAGGTATCCAGTTTAAATAATCAGCCTGCATTTAGGAAAAGTATAAGGCTCTATCTATAGAGAGAGAATGAGTGGCACCAAAAGGAACTACCAATGTTTATAGTTCTCTTTAATAACTCACCTTGGCTTCCACTTCATATTGAAGAAGAAAAGTTGTTGAGGAGCAGTGTAAAAAGATGAAAAGAAAGTGAATTTTGAATCAATTACAATTCACAACTGTGAAATTCACACTGCTGCTTTCATGGTTAATTTCCTTATCCCCCCTCCTCTTTATGAGCAGTTGTGTATAACAGGGTTAGGGGTACAAGCAATCAGCAAGATTCAACACTTTGCTGGTGACTATGCACCAGCTTGATTGGCTAGCTGTGGATCAGATTAAAAGCTTTAATCACCTGCCTAATTAAAACTTGTCTTACTGCCTGGTATATAACAAACCAACAAAAGTTATGAAACGTTTGAGCCCATACATCAGTATAGAGACACCATCTGTCAACAATCATAAACATCACATATGCTTGCAGGTACTTTGAAGGAATTCTGAAGTACCATCTCATAAAAACCATATAATTGCTTTTCTCTTCACACTGAAAAAAAGCCAAATTTTTTCCCTATACTACATCGAACTAACAGATACCTAAATCCCTATTAAAGAATATCTAGCCTAATTCCAGAAATTCCTGTTTTAAAGGATTTGTGATTCAAATAAACTAAAGAACACAAACTAAGAGGGAGGAATAAGATATTAAAATGGACAACAATTAAACTATACTAGACATTAAAACTGGAATATTCATCTAAAAGTTTTTAAAGGGTTTATCTCTCATGAGTATTAAAACTGAGGTAATATGATAAAATTTCTTGGCTTCTATAAAGTTCTAAAATGCTTCGCATTCCTTGTAAAGCATTTTGGGACAATAAATTAGCAAGGGAAGCAATTTTGCTACTCAGATGTTTATCAAACGCACTTCTCTTAATGTTATTACTTTCAAAATCTGCAGTACAGCATCATGATCAGTTCCACACAATGCAATGATTTTACCTTGGCACTGGAGGAAGGGCACGAGGCGGGCACTGAAAGACGAGAGAGAGACAAAATTCGACTTCTGCCAGTATGAAACCACCTCTCAGAAAACAGCTTCAGATCAGAACATCCAAGTTATGTTTTGCTCCGTATGCCTCCTAAATGGCCAAACATTGCTAACGGAGATGTTACATAAAAGCAGGATGTAAAAGATGCTGGAACAATATGCCTTTACCAGAGTTCTGATGGGCACTGCAGTAGGAACACAGAGCTAACCTCTGTGTGTAAGGCACAGCTTGCATTTCAGCTTCAATAATTTTCACTTTTCATGTAAGGCACCACTTTCATTAGAAAGCTTATTAGTCATTCTATTTAAATAAATATAAAATATTGCAATAATTTATGCATTCAGTATAATTGTACAGTATACAATGTGAACTGAGTATTTTCTATTAATGAAGATGGAAATTCAGAACAATAATAAAAACAATAAAAGGAAATAAGCTCACTTATGAAAATACTTTTAAATATTATAAAATATTATTTTTCCATATAATTTTGAACATATTTACCAGCAGGTCAAACCCCTAAAATCTAAAAGTATCTCCTGATAATTATCTGAAACTGAGCCCGTGCCTTTCTCTCATCTAGAAAAAGGAGTTAACTTTCTGATTTTGTACTACAGAATTATATTGAAAAAATATACACAAAGTACTTCCCATGCTCAGAAAATTCAGATGCCAGAAATTAAAAGGGCTGTAAGACTGGTAAGACTCAAAGATCCACAAACTTACCACTTGTTTCTTTCCCATATCATTTGAAGTTGTTCCCTGAAAGAGGCACTGTGAACTGGTCTATGCTCCCTCACACTGCTCACATTGAACCTCAGCTAATTCTGAACTAAAAATAAACTTCAGGCAGCCAGGATTAGTTGGACGTGAACCCTCCTGCCCCGGGTCAGGACCCAGAACTATTCCCATTTGAAACAAGGGCAGGTTGTTCAACTACAGCAAATGTTACTTGCACTAAAAACCCCTTAACTCTGCATGCTGGTACAGGTTCCTATAAGCAAATTTGCATTGGTTTGTTTACCCAAAGCAAATGAGATGCCTCATGCAAGGAAGGGTTTGTGGGATTAGATCTCAAATCTCTCACTTGGATTTTGGCCATGCTGAAGACTGACAGCAAATGCCATTTACACAGGTAGAAAAACTGCACACTCTAAGCAGTACCTGTTAAACTGGTGGGGACTGGTCACTTTATACTGGTGCACCATAAGGGAAAAAATATTGGTAAAGGTCAGATCTCATTACTTTTATTGTTTCCAACATTCTTGTGGCAGTAAATATTAAATGTTTAAGATACTTGGGATTTAAAAAAAAACAACCTAACAGCTAAAAACCCCATAAAAATAAACAAGCCACAAACCTTTTATACAGCATTCACTGCCTATGCAGTAGTGATTCTGTACTCTGTAGTACATCTCTATTTTATTACCTTCTACAGAACAACTGGCAAGTGCTTTGATTTCTGTATCATTTATTCCTTGCAACACAGGTAACCACATGCAAGCAGTGAATACTCATCTGTCCATCTATGTGACAGTCCCCAGCCCTGCCGTAGAGGTATCAGCTTTGGTCTATTTGCAGTTTCACAGAGTCTGAAGTAACTCACTCCAAAGTTTGTAGAAAGGGTGAGTCTGGGGATAGGTCCCCATGGACATTTTGTTATGGACACAAGAGCCGCTGAGTGCTCTAACGTGCCTCCGAAACCAAGAGACTCCCACAAACCAGGCAGCCGCCGCCTCGGTCAAACCCTGTGTTCGCACACCTGAGCCAGGCCACAAGGCAGTGGGACGCACCTGGAAACTCAGGGGGAAAAACTAACTACCCAACTCCCCGGGTGTCCATTCCAGAATGCTGAGAAGGAAAGGTTTAAACGTCCAGAATGTTTAAAAACACTGAAGCAGCCTTTACAGATCTGTTAAAGCCTTGCAGATTGTCTTTTGAAAGATTTATATGAAAAAATACAACGAGGAAATGCTTGCTTGCTTTCGCAGCAAAGATGGGCAGAAACGCCCGGTTACATGCCCCCCTCCCGCGGGATGCAGCCGGGCGAGCACCGCCGCCTCCGCAGCGGAGCGGGGATGTAGGAGCCGCGCTACCGAGGCGCTCCGCTAGGAGCGCGCTCCACTCCCGCGTCGCGCTTCAGCTCCGCCTCCCCGGAGCAGCTGCTGCTGGGGAGCGCCCCGCCACTTCCCCTCAGCAGCAGCGCTCCGGCGGGCCAAGCTCCCGCCGCCCTCCAAGCCCGCAGCTGGGCCCCCCGCGCTGCAGCCCCCCGCAGCCATTCGCGCCCCCGCCCGCTCCGGCCCCACCGCCCCCTCACCGCGCCGGGGCTCGCCCGCCGCGCCGCCATGGGCCGCGGCTCCGGCTCTGCAGGGAGGAGCCGCTGCTCCTTCCGCCCCGCGCCGCGGCTGCGCCCCCTCAGCGCCGGGAGGTCCAGCTTCCCGTACCTTCCTTCCTAGCTGCGCCTCGCTCATCGAAACGAGCCCAGCCTCGCGGCGCCGAGCGGGAGTCGTCGTCTCTCGGGCTGCAGACAAGCAAAATCAAGGGGGAAAGGGTTCTGGACTAGTTCAGCTTGTAGCCAGGGTTTCAAACTGATAAATGAAGTAACCGGAAAAAAACAAACCAAACCAAAACACAAAAAAATCCACCAAAAAAGTAGGAAATAATAAATGGAAAAAAACCAAAGAGTCCACAAATGCCGGACTAGGCAGAAGTGGGGAAGCTGGTCATGGGCTAGCAGCACAGAGCTGGCTGCTGTCTCACCCTTCGCCAGTACTTACCCACATCAATGACATATTGGAGTTTCGGTCTCTCCCATTTTACCTCTAAACAGGGAATACCAGGCTCTAGAACGAGCAGGCATCGTGGTGGCTGTAATATTTGACTTTAAAGAACCTCCTTCTAGACTGCTTAACTGGCTTTTGTTGATTTTCCTCCAAGATGAGGTAGGCAAACAAAATAACCAACTGTGTACTTCAAGGGGCAAGACAGCTACAATGAGGTCAAGAGAGTGAGGAACTTAGTTGCCACAAGCACTGCACCCTTTGATGAGGAGACCGTGCTACCACAGACCAAACCAACAAGATAAAGGGTTTCTGATGATTTTCCTCTTTGGTAAGTCCACATTCTGTCAGTTTCTACTCACTTGAGTTGATGAAAGAGCAGAAAAGATGTATTACATGTATTATGAAGACAACTGGGTTTTGGAGTAATTCATATGATGCCAACACCACTCCTATCTTAAAAGGTAAAAAGGATTAGCAACAAACCAATACCTTCATAAATAACATTTGCTGACAGATACCATGCAAAAAAAAGCACATTCTGACTTAATATAATTTGTAAGGCTTCCAGAATGTAGAGGCATCACAGAAATAGAACAAGCATATAAAAAGAAAGGACCTTTCTGAACTTATGTGTAAGTAAATAACATGCGACAAAATAGATTTTTCTTTATTCTTGTAATTAAGTGTTCACAGTATTTCCTTTTTTTTTTTTGTACAAAAGTGGATGCAACTGTAACATAAAAAGCTCAAGAGCTACACAGAACACAGTATGATTATATCTCCTGTAGCAGCTTCTTACCTAATCCTCTTCCAAATCCCTCACATACAAAGATAAATTCTTGCAATCCTGACATTAGGATTATTCTTGAAGTAAAACATAAGCTGTAATCTGTCGGAAGCTGCCTGCTGCTCAGAATTAGGGCTGAGTGTCTGAGCATATCCATACTGCAGGGACCCACTGGGGCTCGTCCTGTGCACGATGTACTGCAGACAGCAGCTGTGCAGATGCTTCTTGTAAATTGTCATTCACAATCACGTGATCAAAGAACTGACCAAACTGAGCTTCCATTTTCTTAGCTGATTCTTCCATCTCCTGTAAATCTTCTTCCTGTGAGATAGAGTAAGTCCATAAAACTTCAGTGTTGTGTAGAGAAACACACCTCCACAGCATCTGCAAAACACCTTGGGCCACATAAACAAGAGGTGAATAGATAATGTCAGTCTGCTTTATTTCATTAACAGTTTGCTATTGATGCCTTGGTTTCAGCTTTTATATTTTTCAGATTCTCTGCTGCTTAGTGTGTAACTCTTAAACTTCATATTAGGTGTTATTAAGTTCTCTTCACAGGGGAGTTAGACAAAACAATCCCTTCCTAGCTAGAGAATCAAGGACAACCGGTACCCAAAAAGCAGAAAGAATGGTGAGGGAAAGGGGTCAAGCCAGGGGCCTGAGACTCCATAGCCTGGGGCTGTGGTTGGACAATTGACCCCAATGTGTAGATGAAGCAAAACTTATAAAAGTGTAAGGACTCATGACCAGGATCCATCTTGGATTTGACTTGGGTGTAGCCCCGGCTCTTGCACTGTCCAAGGTGTATCCTTTAAATAAATACCTATTTTATTCCTTTTGCTCTGCCTAGTCTCTGTTGCAGGTCAGCCTTTCCAGGCATCACTATAATAAAGTACATCTGCTACAGTCAGTTCCAGGTCTCAAAAACAGAGCTGCCTGCCTATGCTTCCCAAGAAAGTACCTTGTGTCTCAGTATGCTCCATTTGCCCTAAAAAAGTTACTCTAATGATGAGTGCTGGCAGAGAATGTTAGGGACTGGAAGGTAATGCTTGTGTTCTTATTCCAAATTTTATTTTATTTCTCCAGTGTCCATATTACTTTCTGTCATAGCAATCACGAATAATTTCCACATAGTTATAGACTGAGGTCTCCAAAATGTTAAGATGCTAAATTTGATCATGATTTGCATGGAAACGATTGTGTCAAAGTGCTGTATATATTCTAAATATAAGACATGCATTTCCTGCAAGGAGGATTTGTGTTTTATCTACAGAACTTAGTATAGGATTGATAACTGTCATTAAGTATACATGAAAAAATAATACATTCTTATAACTGTGAAAAAATAATGACTGAACAAAGCACATTCCAAGTATTTCAGTGCAAACAGTAAATATATGTATTGACTTGAATATTGACACAAGGCAGCTAATTAAAACAAAATATGCAAAATAGCTTCTCCTCTAAAGACATTTTCAAGCAAAATGCCTCAGCCTCCTAGGTTAGAAATTACAATTCTTATGCTTCAAAGCCAATCTGGAAGGGGGAAAGAAATCCCAACAAAATCTCACCCCACTGAAAAACATAAGAATAATTAGATTTGATCCTAAAGAAACAGTATTTTTTTTTAAGAGTTAACAGTGTAGCATAGTAGAATGCATTATGTTCTAATAACAGAATCTCAGATGAATAAACTCCATCTCTTTTATTCCCAAATCTCACCTTGAACTTCATGTTCACATAATAATCCGTAATGATCCTGGCATTTTTACGAGTCTGCCTCATGCAACCTATGCTGGGTGGCTTGATGAATATAATGTAGGGCTTTAACTCATGGGTCCGGGCTAGCTGTATACCCTGCAAATGAAGAGTAAAATGAAGTATTTCAAGTGTATTCATTCCAGTTTTACTCCCATAAAAAGCCAGTTGTTTACAACATACTGTTATACCCAGACCTAGGAGACACTTTTTTCAGGAACACTTACTTGAAAAAGATCTCACTAATAATCCCTGGAGCAGACATTGTTAAGCAACTGTAGCATACGATCACTTAATTCTGCTTGGTAGCCTTATTAGGAGATGCTTTCAATACCAGTGAATGGTGGAACAGTGTCATTAACAGATCTCTACAATCAATCACATTAAAGATGCATTTGAAACCTGTTCTTTTTTAACTGTAAGGGAGCTACTTTTGGAACAAGTACCTCTTGCTGGAAGAAAGTATCATGCTTTTAGAACTCCTTTACTGTGTAACATTTCCTAATGCTAATAAGTATTTTTAAATTACTGCAGAGTAGTGGAAAGAATAATAAATGTAAACTTGGTATACCATCAGATTTAAAATAAAGTATGCAACTCAGCAGTAGTTCTGCTACCTCACTGGTCTTAATACCCTTGCCAAAACTTGTCCTTTAAACTCACACCCTAAAAAAAATGATAGTGGCACATCTGTCCGAGTGGCAAGATTACACACCCCACTCCCTAACACCCTTCTTTTACCCCTTTTCTTGAAAACGTAACAGAAGAAACACAGAGGACAGTTTCAGATCTGAAGACTAAGGTGTGAGCTCATCTGCTTTTTAACAGCCGTTTCAGTTTTTGAGTAGTACCCCACAAACCTTGTAACTTAATTTCTATTTTAAGCAGCACAAGCCACTGCCAGCCTAAGGCTCGGACATAGTGGCTCTACATAATTAGAGGGAAATATCCAAGAATTACAGAGTTATGGTGTCACTCTTTACATCTGGTTAGAGGAAATCTTGAAATGGCATAGCCCAAACAGCTCCTAAGTACTAATTATGCAAGCAATTCAGAGAAGGTTAGCAAGGTTTAGGTAGCTCTGATTATCTCAGATATTTACAAGCTCAGGCTTTTATTAGCCTTATCTTCATCAGCAAACTGAATGTAAAAATAGAAGGAAAAGTGAATAGCAGAAGCAGCAGGTTAATAAGAGCTGTAACTTCTGGAGAGAAATACATGCACAAAGGCACAGTAAAATTGTCAGCTTTTGCTTAACTGTTGCTGCTTTTACCAAAGAGTGTTCTGAGATTGCTAATAGAAGAACAGAACTCTCAACTAATAGGGCTTGGAGGACAAATAAATCCCATGCAACAGGTCTCCATGTGAAAAACTAATCCTTACTTTAACTAAGTATGAAAACTCATTTCCATTCCATCCAAACTGATAATGCAGCTGCTGGCTTGGTAAAAAAATGCACTGTCTCAACATACTTGTCACTGTAGTACCACCACCACCCCCTAAGACACATGAAAAGAATAATCTATTATTAAGAAGCACCATGAGGTAAAGTGAAAATAGGGCAAAACAACTAACACTGTTCCAATGGCTCAAGAATGTAGAGAAAATTATTTTTCCTTCCAGAAGATTCCCTGCCCCTTTACCACTCACCTGTGGTTCTAAATCTATTACACAGATCTTCCCTGCATCAAGGACTGTTCGCACTGCATCAATACTGGTACCATACAGGTACCCTTTGTACTCCCCATATTCCAGCATTCTGCAACAGTGTTGAGGAAGAAGGAAAATGAGAGAGCATTTGAGTTTCAAAAAGGTTCAATTTAAAGGGGAAATCTTCAAATACAATTCAGTGATCAGGACTGAATGATCATAAAATCTAGTGAATACTGTTCACCTTTGCTCTTCCCTGCTACATTGGGAACCTAAATACAAAAATCCATTACAGTTCAACGTCTCCAAAACGTGCATTTTTTACTCGTCATGGTTTTATGAATTTTGTGCTTAGAGGTTGTGATTTTACTTGTCAATGCTTGTTAATTACATACTACAAATAACTTCTTAAATCTGAAGATCTCAAAGCACTTGGCACAGCTCAATGAGTGTCACTTCTGTAGTGCTGAGCTTGTCTGTCTTAGAGAGATTATTGATGCATAGAAAGGAGCAGATACTTTTGAATATTTAGCCCTTACAGTTCAACTACTCATGTGTCATCACTGCAGAAATCCTGCAATGGAGTTGTAGGTCAGTAACAGGTGTGATTCACTGCTAAATTTTCAAAAGCAGTCTGGTTTCCAAGAGAGTTAAACTCATAACTTACAATCATGTCTAATGAACTCAGGACTAGAAAGCCCACTTCATTTTAGAAGGATTCTGAGATTAATTGTGGAGGAGCTATTTGCAACTGCATGAACACAGTCTTTGAAGAAACAGTCTCAAGTGGTTTGACCCAAATTTACACCACACATACACAATAAGAGTGGAGAGTGCAGATTTGGGACCTAACTACAGAATTGTATTTTCTTGGATCATGTTGCATTTTAGGTAATAAAAATGTAATTCACTTCTCCTACTCACCTATGGCTATACACCATGTTTTCAAAAGTTTCCTTCGATATGTAATGATATTCACGACCATTCATTTCATAACTTTTTTGAACACGAGTGGTGTCTGAAGGAAGATATAACACACAAAAAAAAATCAGCTGCAACTAAATTATTGTAACTTTTTAAGTGAAAATGAGAACTTCATGAAGAACTATCAAATCAGTATTTTCATAAATAATGAGTTATTTCTATTTGTTAATCCAAAGCAAAACCCCCATATACTCTAATGGTTTGCCAGTGACAAGTCATTGAAAGTTATCAAAGCACAACTGTATTTCCTGCAATGGAAGAGTAGTTTAATCCAAATAGTCGTGATTCAAAGCAATCAGGAACTGCCTTGGAACTGCTTGCACAACTCTTTTTTACTCTACAGAGGCAAAATTTTTCAAAGTTCATTCAGAAAAATCCCACAAGTTTCCCAGTTGCACCTTCCCCTTATCTGGGATTTTAAATCCTGAATTTTCAGCCAGCTTTAGATACATAATTTCCAGTTTGGTTATCTAATTTACAAGAACCAAATAAGCACAGGTAGAAATAATTTCAGTTGTTACGTCAGAAGTTAATCTGCATAAGTCTCATCTGAGACTAGAAGACTAATAAGAAAAGCTGCAAAGCCTATTAAGCACCAACTTCTGTTGTCTTCATTCTCATACCTGAGCACTTAAACTCTAAGAACTTAAAATATCTCCAAGAAACGTTCCTTTTTTTTTAAATCTAGGAAAAGCAAACACCAAAATTAAACCAAATAATGCAGATAACTTTTCACCTCCATAAAGCTTTTAATGGTTTCAGAAGCTGGAACTTGAACATACCTTTGTCTGATTTGCCAAAATGAGATAGACAGTATTTTAAACTAATCCTTATGAAAGCAAACAGTACTGGCTTTCAGTAGAGCTAAAGAAACAGCCATAGAGCAAAGAGTGTATGAATACACAAAGGCAAGAGGAAGGTACTTGGCATTTCCTATTCATGTTTGAGTTGGGGTAGTGGAGTAAAGAGGAAAAGCATTACATACGAGGTGTGGCACTTTGAAACTCTCGTGGGTTACTTGTGATTAGCCTTCGCCGTAGCTCATTCACACCAACCCCTGCGGGACCTGCAAAGTTGGAAAAGCAGCAAATATTGCTGACAGGGTACAAATCACTCCCCACCAATATAGCCACACCCAGGAGGCAACTCAGCAGTACTATTTTAAACAACAAAACTTATAAATACTGCCAGACTTAAAAAGGATAGTGGATTTGCCTTTATTCAATTTGCTTTATCAGGACCATAGAACAGTGCAGAACAGCAGCTTCCCTGCAGTCACTACAATGAAAGTCTCCTTGAGAGCTTGCAGACCACTTAATACAGTATGTTCTATAACAAGCATTATTAAAGGCATCTTTCCATACTGCCCATGACTGAGATTGTTCTAGTCTGCAGTTAAATATCCTCCTTATTATTGTCATATCTATGCATTTAGCACTGGTTGTAGAAATGCCTCCATGTAAAGATATTTTCTATTAGGTTACCAGTGTTTTCTCATCATTTTCAGTCCTAGCTGAATATAAAACCGAGCCCCTTCCCTAATAAAATCCATTATGAACCAGCATCCGTAACTGTGCAGCTCCTTCTAAGGACTTTATTATTGTTATTTTTAAACATTATCTCAAGCAAAGAAGATGATAACTACATTAAACTTTAACCCCAGTAATGAGGTCAAATTACAATAATTGTTGAAATGTTGCTTTGAGAGCTGCCTAGAGTCAGGAACCACTGCAATCAGCAGCAGCAAACCCCAGTGGATCAGACCATATGTGACTGTTTCCTCTGACAGGAGCAGGTGAAGTTTGCCTGCGAAGGCCGTTAACCTCTTACCCACGAGGATAATTAGTCTGTGCCGGTCTGTCGGCTGCCGCTGGTACCTGACCACCTCTTCATAGGGAGCTGCCAGGGTGCCGCAGCAGCTGCTGGGGCAGCGGGAGTAGCAGTACTGCTGCTTGAGCCGGGCCTTCCTGCGACACAGCCGCATGCTCCTGCGGAATCCAGCTGCAGGGGGCAAAGGCACGGTACTGCAAAACACACCTGACACGCAGGCAACTAGTTCTTCAGCCTAGAGGGCCTCTGTCTAAGCCACACAACATACTGCCTTTTCTGAGCTTTCTGCAAGGTGAAGGTTAGGGAATTTCATTGCTGCACTTGATATGACAGCTTGGTAGACTCTCTGAGCGTTAAATGAACAGCTACAGAGTATGTAAAATCCCACTGAAAGTCACTGGAAAATTAGCCCAGAATTAAAGATTTCCAAAAGATCCCCAAAACAAGCTAGAGGAGAAGTATCTCACTACCTGAGGCATCCCTAGGGAACAGGTCAACTTTTTTGATAGTGTAGGTGGTTCACTCTCATGAGGCAAGTCTGAAACATTTGCTCCAGCCTCCAGAACATGCATTTTAAAGGTCACTATGGATTAATAACAATGGAGGTAGGTTTGTTGCTCCACTTGACCATCCAACTCTGAAAATTTCACATATAGGTGTATTTTTCTAATGAAAGTTCTCATGATCATTCTGAGTGGATGACAGACATTACTTTTGAGTAAAATTAATCATGAAGTCAAGTTTAAATAGCAGTGGCCAAGTCTCTGTAGAAATCTAACAGGAAGAAAGATTTAAATTGAGAGATTGAGCATTATTAGGAGGGAGACTTCCTGAAGTTTGGAAAAGAGAGTAGGCTGTATTCCATTTAGTAAATCTTTATATGATATAAAGAACAAAGTGTTTTATTTAACTTTAGACAAGCACTTAATCCAGATCAAGCCCCAAACATTTTACTTATCTTTAATCATTGCATACCAATAAAGACTCGTTGACCAAATTCACCAAATTCTTCCTCTTCTAGAATACAAAGAACAAATAAAAAAGAAACGAAATAAAAAAGAACACAGAAAGCTTAAAAGCTAGATGGCAAACAATTATTGCTGATCCCAAGGAAAAAAGGAGTTTTAGTAAATGTGTGGAAGTATGATGCCTAATATAATTATAAAAGCATGATACTACTCCATAATATGAAATATTATAATATTTCACATGACCAATGACCAATTCAAAAGGGTTATTGTAAGAAAAAATAAACATAGAAAGTCTTGGTACTTTCTAAATGAAATTTGAAACTTAACATTCTATTTGTTTCATTCCCAAGATATCTAGATACCAGACAATGTTTTGAAATTGAAATTAATGAAAAAAACCCCCACATAATTTAAGGTGAAATCTATCTTACAAGAACTCTTCAGTTAAAACAATAACTAAGTCAGTAGTTCAAAATCAGAATCAAAAAATTTGTAACTCATTTTCTGCCCCATAGCATGTTTGGAAAATGCAACTTGTGTCTGCTCAGATCTTTCAGGCAAAATGAAAACATTTTATTATTTCTTTTTCTTCGTTGGATCAGTGACATTTGTGCTCCACCATGTGAGCCTAACCTGTTTCCTCCAATTCTTTTTGTCCTCATTCTCAAGCTGTTCCTCATGAAGGCTTCACTGTTCAGGTGAGACTTGTAAAACTCTGCATGTATTTTTTTTTAAATTAAATCTCTTGTATAAGGCTCAAATGTACCAATTTTCCAATAAGCCAATGTTCAGAAAGTTTAGAAACTATTTGAGAAAGGTGATTTGAAAACAGATAACAAAGGAAAAACATGGTGCCAAGTGTTTAGCTTCCTTTTCAAAAAGGACTCCTTATTTTCCCCTGATCATGCATGTAACTGTCCAAGCTGTGTATTCCCTTTATCTAGGCCTTGTTAAAGCACGAACAAGATACAGAAGACATAGGCATGTCTTTAAAAGCAGTATTTGTTCCAAGGAAACCATTATTTTCATTTTCAAAGCTTTGAAATGCTTCTACCACTAGACTCTTCGATTTACAATTATCTCAAACATGCAAGTATTGGAACAAAATTAGGTGCACATTAATCACTCTTTCATGTCTATACACTCTTCATTACTTGTACCTTTACAATACAGTTTTATTCCTGCATTTCTATATGTACTAACAACTAGTTTATGACTATGGAAAAAACTCTTTGGAACAAAACTGCTCATTCAGGGCAATGTTCAGAGAAATGTTCAGTTGACACATGCTCATATAATTTCTATCTTCAGGTCTCTTGAGTAATCATTCAAACATATTTAAATATTTCTGCTTTATCTACCCTCTCTTCTGTGGTATGGAGAGCAGGTAGAATCTGACAGGGAACAAGCAATTCAGCTACCAGGTATTGCAAGAAGAGTGCTAAAGCATAAACACAGATACATTCTATGAGATCACTGCTTACAGGAGACAGGGAGGGAGAATAATGTTAGTGTTACCTTCTTTAAGCTCCTCTGCACATTCAGATAGAGACAGACATAAAACAATTAGTTTTGAGAAGACAGTCTATACTATGATCTAAAAAAAAAATCCAACCAGCATTGTCCAATGCATTTAGAGAACATAGAAAACAGGTACTGCAGATATTAAATCTAAAATAGCCTTCTTTGAGCATGAATTCTCAGTTCCCAAAGAATGCAAGACTCAGCTGCAGCATTTGTGTCAGTACTGTAGTGCAAAACACATCTGCAACTGTTGGTTAAAGTAGCATGTAGGATAGCAAATATTTGCACCTTTATTCCTCTGTGTGGATACAGCAGAGAGCTGACTCAGCACTGAGCAGGATTTACAACAGTAATCCCCAAGTGCAGCTACCAGAAACATCCTAGGCTGAAAACAAGACTGCTCTGCAGACCTGCTGGTTGTGCCTTAAAAGCCTTGGGCATTGCTTGAGACTTAGAAGAGAACAAACCCCTTGTGATAAAAAAAGGTGAAGAAAGAAGAAAAACTGGCAGAAGAACTGGCAAGTACAGACCTTGTGGAGAAGAACAAATGTAGGGTAAAATGACTTCTCCACAAGATTACCAAGTACCTCAAGTGAGAAGTTTAGCAGTAGGTTTATTTTAGGGGAGAATGATTTATTTTAGAATGCAGGATAGCAAGTTTTGCAGAACTCTCAATGTGCTGTAAATAAGCACCTGCATCCTAAATGAAAAAGGAAAAAAAACCCCAAAAACCAAGAATCCCCCAAATCAGCTTGGTTAAAAGTACTTATAGATTGTATTTTTAATACATAAATAATGAATTTTATAAGCGCTTTTCATTCCTGTATGCCAGGCATGCCCACAATCAGGAATCCAGAAGTAGCTTTTCTCTTTACCACATCAACTCCTACAGGCACTGGGGATTCAGGCCTCCATATTACTGAAGGTAATCCAATTATCTGCTGACATCAGTGCAGCCACTGCTGTCACAGCTTGCATGGGTACAACTGACAAGGACTGGATACACAGATCTGCTACTGATGCATGAGAAGAAACATTCACACTCATGGGATAAGAGAACAGAAACCTTACTACTAAGGTAATCAGAGAACAAGAGGAAGACTTAAAGCAACAGGATTTTACATAATGGCTTTCCAAGCCAGAATGGCTTCTGAAGCTAAAGTGGCATTTTGGTTTTTGCCACCTGCTTGTTTCTAAGACGCTTGTCTCTGGACACCCTTCTCACAGCAGAACAACAGCAAGGAATTCAAGGTCAGAGGAACTTACCTGACTCAAATGTTTCTTCATCTTGTTTAGTAATCCAGATAGCAAAGACATTAAAATAAATTCAAAATTTAATTCTTTTCTTTCTAATGAATATCAGAATCAGAAATCAGTTTTCCAGCTTCTGCCAGTCTGTCTCACTTATACTTTCCCCAGCTCCCTCTGCTTTGAGGTGGCAAAATACAGCTCACCATGTTTGAATGAACTGCTTCATCTCTTTTCACACAGTCCTACAGGATCACATCCCTCCATGAGCTTCTGAATTACCTTGGAGAAGGAAGAATGAACTGCACTGCTTTAGGGAGCAACTCAAGCTACCAATCTTTACACTCAATGTTCACAAGTAAAAACCTATTCTTGCTCCTTGTTCTTTCAAGATCAGTTTCTTGACAAGGAATTCAGTGGGTTCTCCAAGACCACAACAATCTGTGGCATTAAATATGCAATAGGCAAAAAACTATGGTAACTTTACAGCCCCAATCCAACACCTGAATCAAAGAGGCTGGATCTCATTCAAGCAGATATTTTTGTGCTGGTCAAAACACTTGACTATAAGCACTGTACACCTGCAAATATCTCATTTTAATACACTAATACTGGATGAGGTTTCCAGAGTATGAAAAATAGAATTTTCTACCATTAAGTTCACTAGGAGAATGAGTGGTTCTATCCAGGAAATGAGGCTTTTAACTAGCTACCATCTTGAGGGAAATAAAATAATCTCAAGTGAATTCAGTTACCTGTTTCCACACACTTTTCATCAATCTGCATGTCGTCCTCTACAGATCAACACAAGGGAAAAAAATTCATCTGAATCAGAAAAACACTGGGGAGGAAAAACACCCTTACAGATCTTACAAGACTGAACTCAGGCATCACAAACAAGATATATGAAGCTCAAATCATCTTTAGATATCTTCATGGATTTTAACTGTTCACTCCAATTTAGTGAAGTTCCTTGTGTAAAGTGAGCAAAAACTCTTATGTGAGTGCTCTGAGGGGCTTGTGGCAGAGAGGCAAATGCATCTAACTTGAATTCTCCTCTTGAAATAAAGAAAGGTTTAACATGGTTGTCAATATCTTTATCCAGTAGATATCTATTTATTAAGTATTACCATGAGGGAATATAATTTTCTGTCCTACAGCTTTTAAATATCTTTCCAACATGCTACACTCAAGGAAAGTGTTTTGCTTTTTATTTTTATTGTTACTTTTACAAAGAAAAGGAAAAGATCAATTCAGGTCTCTCTCAATCCCCATTCCCCATCAATTTATGTCCCTGAAATGCGATCACATGAGCTTGGACAATCTCATGGGCTCACAATACAGCACTGTTTGTGTTTTGTTCTTGCATGCCCCTCCAGATAGGCTCAATAGGAGCTATTTTCAACTTACAGGGCAATTGGCAGTGTCTGTCAATCATATTCTCCCCATATGTATCCTTTAAAGAAATACTCTCTTGGAGCTGCTCCAGGAGAGAAAGAGGGAGAAGAAAAGAGAAAGAGGAAATGTTGTCTGTCTTTCCTCAAAGAACCCATCCAAATGGTCACTTCCCTGACAGATAATGCACAGCTAAAGTTTCTACTCTAAGACAATCTATGCATCTACTACTTCAGGTGAAAAAAGGCTGGATTTCAATTGTTAAGCACACAAAATGCCAGGAACTTGGGCTTCTTCTGCATGTATGTATCAAAATGCCTCATTTCTGACAACTTTTAAAAAGCCTGTAAAATCATGTGCTATATTGGTTCCAGGTACAGAAATGCAATGCTGTCCAGATGTGATTTCCTACCTTCTTCCACAGTGCTTACTGCTCACAGCATATCCATTGAAGCAGTTAAAATAATAAAATTATGGTGAAAGAGAGCCTCAGCTCTAGCAAACAAAACAATCAGTGCAAGAAGAATCCTAGGGAATGAAACACATTCCCTCTGAGATTTATCATGAGATAAAAATTTTATACTTGCATAAAGAACTGTAGAAGAAAATGGGCACAGAGGAAACAGGAAGAACATTCTTCTTCTGGGAATAATAGCACATTAACAGAAAGGTATAATTGGCAGAGGATAATATTTATGGATTGTTACCATGAATAAATTAAAGGGCAGCATAGCTTATCTTAGACCTCACGAAAAATTCTATTATTCTCTCACTAGCTTTGATGACAATGAAGCATTCTAACCAGTGCAGAGCTGGTATCTGTGTCCCTGGAAAGCCAGGCCAGTGCAATTGTCACCTCAAGACTTACAGCCAATTCTCCTGGAGAGAACTGGCTGGCCCAGTGAGCTCCTAGATCTTAGAGACTTCAGAATAAGTTGAATTCACAGCTTCTCTTATGGTCACATCCCAAGTATACTGGAGACAACCATCTCTACCATGAGTACTCCAGGTACAATTATCATTAAATATTTGTTTTTCTGGGGATAGTTAACACACTTCTAAGGTTATAATATGACTCCAGAAACTGTGTCTTTGAATTAAGCTGAATTTTATAAGCTTCTACTTCAGTACTCCTGAAACTGAGACAAGACGTTTCTTTCCTGCTATATTGCTCAAGTAACTTTTCACTCACACATTGATGATTTGAGACAGAGATGGGGCTGGAAAGGCTGAGACCACCAGAATTCTCGCTGCTTCCTACATAGAAATAAATTTATTACAGTTAAAGAAACAAAACAGTCCACAGGCAGGTTATGGTCCAGGCAGATTAACTGCTTAAATGCAAGACTGATCAGTACTGAACTGAGAGAAGACAGCAAGAACTGAAACATTACCAATGTTTTAGCTCACTGTAAGCTCCTGAAAGAAAACCAATGTTCTATCAGAACTATTCAAATTTCCAAATCAGCAACCCAGAAGTATTAGGAGTTTATATAAAAGTACAGGAAGTAAGCCATACTGTGGTACAGATTCCTGAAAGTAGAAGAGTGTGCTACTGGCAGGGGTAGAGTAGTACTACTGCATCCATTACTACACAGAGCCTCTTTCTTGCAGCCTGAGTCACAACCCAGTTTGATTTCACCTTGCATTATACAGACTGCAGGTAGGTTTATATTTAATACAAAGAGAAGTTTATCATCTGCTATTGCATGGCCTTATGTTATCTTGGGGGTACCACAGGGCTAAAAAGGATCAGATTGAAAAGTTTGCTGCTGCAGTGTAAGAACTTTGATCCCGAATGCATGTAGTGTAAAAATAATGGTCTATTTATATAGAAAATAATAGGCAATCCTTGCTGTTTCTTGAGTGTTTGGGTGTTTTTCTCCTTTCTTTTAATCTTGTCTACTCAGTTTTGACCAAAGCTGAAGAGGTCACTCATGCATCACAAGACATCTTATAAAAAAAAAATACTATGCTTTTAGTATCCTACTCTTCTCCTAGCTTTTTTTTTTTCCATCATAGATGATAGTCCTTTAATAGTCAGGACCCTCAATTTCCACATATCTCTCAGCTGCTACACTCCATCAGATGTCATAGCAACCAGAATGGAGACTGAACAAGTGCTGCAATACAGTTGCTTTCAAAAGCTTGTTCTCACACAGGTGTTCTTAAGGGAAAAAACAAGAAGTCAGAGAACAGAAAGAAGAAAGATGTTTGTCAGATGTTACTCTGAATCATACTGCTACAAAACTTAATGAAAATTTTAAATAACAAAGTGTGAATAACTGGCTGATTTTTGAACCAGAAATCAGGAAATTTATGATTTCTTTACCTTTTAAGAAGGTGATTTGAGGGTATGAGTCCAGCACAGGCACTGAGATCTGAAACTTTCCTGGCCTGCCACCAGAGAGCATCATTCTGGTCCACAATCTGGAGTATTTCACCCCTCTTAAAAGGCAAACCTGCATCAGCACATGGTATGGCAGGATCTTGCAAGGGCCAGTAATCTGCCATTGCTCGCACATAAAGCTGGTAAAGCAAATATACGAGAGTTAGCCAAGTTTAGAATGGATACAACACGAGCTTTACAATCACAGGGCCAGATATTGCTGCAACTTCAGTCTAATGATGAAATCAAGTTTTAAAAACCAGATCAAGCCTTAAACCCTCCCTGTTCATTACATGAAGAAAAAAACCCATTTGTCTCATATATTATGAGAAGAACTGACCTTCAACCTGTAGATCACTGTGAAAGTGCCTTCATTATTACACAGTTACATTTCGAGTTAATGTCTTTATGCTCCAGCAACAACATTGATGTCAGCTGAAGGCAGCCATAAAGGCAAGGTAACACTTCAGAGATTGCAATAAACTTCCAGGCAACACCATGTCTTTGTATCACACAATTAGGCACTACTGCTACCAGTCTGGAAAAAGAAAGAATATTTCTTACTGTTGTTTGGTTGCTGACAGGCCGATCAGAAACTGGAATTAATTTGAACATAATTGTCCCCTGAGACAGGGCCTAAATGATTAGAAAAGAATTAAAATATGGTTGGTATTCAACATAAGTAATCAAACATAGGCAAGACAAGCTTGACACAGCATGGCTTTGAGGATACTGCAATGTTTGTGTTACAGATAGAATTCAGGTAGAGTCAGCGTGACAATATTGTATTTTTTCCAAAAGGAAACTCAAGGAACAAAGTTTTGCTAAATATTTTTTAATTTAATGCAGCCTATGTTTCATTGTAAGTATATATAATTTCAGCATTGATTCATATCGAACTTTTCTACTGAAATCTTATTTAAATTAGCTGCAGGGTCTGGTTAGATGGGTGGTATAAAGGGGGAGGAACATAATTCAGTAATTAGGCATTCCAATAGAGTTTATATTTCTTATATCTAGAAAGGGTACAACCAAGGCAATGGCACATAGACTTGGTATGATTATACACAGAAATACCTCACTGGCTGGCACTTAACACTTTGCAGTCAAGAAGCCTGAAAAATTGTGGGCAAAATGACAAAACATGGACATCTCAAAAGATTTCTTCATGAGAATTTTGACAACAATAATTACACTGCCCTTTTATTCCAAGGTGAGGTGTGTAGCTTATAAGCTCATTCACTCTGCTTTAGTGCATTTTGTAACATCGACTCTTATTAGAATAGCAGTTTTCCACTACTTTCTTGTGGAGCACTAACTGAGTGGCGTTTCTAGAAAAAATTATGCATCAGTGAAGTCTGAATAAATTCGTCTTTTTCCCAGAAGCTGCAGATGGAATGGTCACAATTAAGTTAATTTCTGTTCAGAACAAAAGTTAGATTTCATTCTGGTTTCATATATTCTGATTTCATGAGCAGTTGTAAACTTCATTCACAGTAAGGAAACAATCTGAATTTTCTGTTAAAAATTTCAGGCTTTCTCATGTACAAGAATGTGTAAAAGAGCGAGCATATAAATAATCTTAAGGTACAAAGTAGAAAACATTCAAAAAATATTAAATACCAGAATATTAATGACTTGCTCAGGCTCAAGTCCCTCAACAGGAACTCCATTTACTTCCACCAGTTTGTCTCCAGCATACAGCAACCCTACCATGAAGACAAATATGAAAACAACAGGAGGAATTTTATCACAGCATGATTTATCTTGTATAGGCAAGGCAGGGTCAGAAATACCACAGGTTTGTAAGTCAGCAGTAAAGTTTTCCTGCACCATGTATAGAGGAAGATATTTTGGATTTATGCACCTGGATGGGACTGCAGACTACTGTGGGTCACAAGGAGCTTGCATGCTTTCAGCTGTCTTTATCCTCCCCGCTCCCCCAGTCTTTACGATCTACTGATGATTTGCCTTAAAATTAGCATAAACATTTTAATATTGCTCTATTTCCCAGTGTAACTTATGAACCTATCCTATATTAATAGATCATGAGACTTGAATCAGATCCATAAAAATTCCAGGTGCAGTGGGAGGTCCTGGGACTCCTCTCTGTCCTTTAGAGTAAAGTCTTTACAATATTGTTTTATTTTCCATGTTCCTTTAATTCAATTAAAATATTAGTCAAACTAGGAACTTAATTGGCTATTTTCTACAAGTTGGGTATTCTTCTCTATACAAAGGCCAGAAAATACTAAAAGGAATTATTTTATAATGATTACAGTTGAATTTTACTTCTGATGTTTTACATTTTAGTTACATTACATTTCCCAAGGGACATGGAACACATTCAATTCTAGGACGACAAAGTAGTAACATTTCAAAGGAAACTCCTTGCAAGATTGCTTAGCTACTAGTGATAAGCAAAATGTTTAGTAGAGTAGTGCTAAGAAGTATTATTATGTATTCCTTAAAGCCCATTATCTTCTAGAATCACCAACTATTGATGTTTACCATTTCACCATTAGGGAATGTGCTGCATTTCATAGTACACTGCAATTTGGGATATCCAGGTACTGGTGCCAAGAACACATAATGAACACTGGATTTCTACCTCAACTCAGTCTAGAACAGCAAATTCATCTGAAAATTTATGAAGCCAGAATCAAAGTCACTGCAATGCATCACTGCTTACAGTGCTGTCCCATGTGCACATCATCATGATCTATAATGGAGGATTAATTGTAGAAGCTAAGGTGTTGTCTTACTTCAAATATCTTATTTCAAGTTCAGTTTTATGTATCACTTTGTTTCAAATTCCACGTACCACTTCTGTCTGCCAGCCCACCATGGATCACACGGGCAACCGTTATGTCACCTGTTATCTCATGGCGTTTAATGGTGGCACCCTGGCAGGCAAGAACAAAGAAAAAACACACTGATCATTGGAGGACCCCAGTAAGTTTCCTTCCATATCACAAGTCTGATCTTCACACTGACACAAAGGCATTGAGAGTTTACCACAACATGGATATAGCAATAACCACAGAATCATGAAATGAGCTGAATTGGAAGGGACCACAAGGATAACTGAGTTAAGACTCCTGGCCCTACACAGCACCACCCCCCAGACTCACACCATGTGCCCGAGAGCATTGTCCAAACGCTTCCTGAACTCTGTCAGGCTTGGTGCTGTGACCACTTCCCTGGGGAGCCTGTTCCAGTGCCCAACCATCCTCTGAGTGAAAAACCTTTCCCTAATACCCAACCTAAACCTCCCCTGACACAACTTCAGGACATTTCCTCTGGTCCTGTCACTGTCACCACAGAGAAGAGATCAGTGCCTGCCTCTCCTCTTCCCCTCACAAGGAAGTTGTGACTGCAGTGAGGTTTCCCCTCAGTCTCCTCCAGACTGAACAGACCAAGTGACCTCAGCCACTCCTCACACGGCTTCTCCTCAAGGTCCTTCACCATCTCCATGGCCCTCCTGTGGACACTGTCTAATAGTTTAATGTGTTTCCTGTATCATGGAACCCAGAACTGCCCCCAGCACTCGAGGTGTGGCTGTCCCAGTGCAGAGCAGAGCAGACAGTCCCCTCCCTTGCCCAGCTGGCAATGCTGACCCTGATATCCCCCAGGACAGTGATGTCCCTCCTGGCTGCCAGGGCACTGCTGACTCATATCCAACTTGCCATTGACCTGGACCCCCAGGTCTGTTTCCACGGCACTGCTTTCCACCACCTCATTCCCCAGTCTGCCCAAGGTTGCCACATGCCAGGTGCAGAATCTGGCACTTTCCCTTGTGGAACTTCACATGGCTGGTGATTGCCCAGCCCTCTCCTTTGTTGGGGTCTCTCTGCAGGGCCTCCCTGCCCTCAAGGGAGTCAACAGCTACTCCCACTTTTGTATCATCTATGAACTTGCTCAGTACCCTTTGCAATCTTGTGTCTAGGTCATTTATAAAGATGTTGAAGAGCACAGGGCCAAGGTTAAGGCCTGCAGAACCCCATCGGTGACAAGTCCCCAGTCTGATGTATCGCCAGTCACCATAACCTTTTCTGCCCAATCCAGGAGCCACTTGCTCACCCATCCCATAATGTGTTTATCCAGCTGTGTGCTGGACACTTTGTCCAGAAGGATACTCTGAGAGACAGTATCAAAAGCTTTACTGAATTCCAAAAGGATTACATCAACTGGCTTCCCCTGATAACTAGCTGGGTTACGTTGTCATAAAATGAAACCAGGTTTGATAAACAGGACTTTCCCCTCATGAAGCTGTGCTGGCTGTGACCAATGACTGTGTTGTCCCTCAGGTGTTTTTCAATACCTCCCAGAATAATCTTCTCCACACCTTTACCAGGCACTGAAGTGACACTCACAGGCCTGTAGTTTCCAGGGCCGTAATGTATTAGTACTGAGTCCTTCAATGTCTTCAACTTCCATCACACTATAACAACCCATTGACTGACAGTTAGAAATCTTTTTTATCTACAATATTACAGCTATCTTTTCCTCAAACAGATTAGCTAAGCTATACAATGTTTGCTGCTTATATGTACAAAGATTTGCAAGGAACTTTCAAAGCCTCTTCTCCCTTCCTTTCTGTTTTGGCCATGGGAATACCTCTCAATCCAGTTTGGTTTTATTTCATACAATGAAAATACATCTGCCAAATGTTCAAACCCTGAGCAGACAAGGCACTAACAACCCACTCTAGTTACACCCACACTGTGGGGAGCTATACCCTCAGGTCCTTTCCAACCTCAACAATTCTTGCGATTCTGTAAAATCTGGACAAGAATGCACACAATCTCCATGACATTCCTGGGAAGAAACCAATATGTATCCAATGGATTACCAATTCTTTCTAAGTTAAAATAATTTGACAGACACAGGGAAGGTCCCTCACCAGAGGCTGGTTGTTTTTCACTAAGCAGACAATCCTCATAGCTTCTTCATTTTCAGGTATGTTGTCTGGCAGTGGTGGAAGGGTTGGTTCAAAATCTTTCTGGGCCACAGTATCATGAGCAGATAGCAAGGCCTGTTACAAATGAAAACAAGCAAACCAACCAACTCATAAGCAAAGATCATACAATAGCAGAGCTTTTAACAGCGACTGGTCAGAAAACAGAAATCATTGAACGTGTTCCTTTGTGAACACAGATCCCTTGCACATACTGACATTTTCTTCTTTCCATCAGGAAAATCAAACCATTAAAGTTTTAAGAACAGTTCCTCTGTTTCTTGTGGAAAACTTACAAAAGGTGAAGTATTTCTATTTGGAGCTCTTGGATTAAGAATGCAGGTTTTGCAATTTCAAGGAAAATTTGATTTATGTATCTGCATTAACTGCCTATAATTTAAAACTTTGTAAGAAACATCTTTCAAAACACAGCCTTAAGTAAAATACAGCCCACTGCAGGTACTTCAGATACACAGTCCACATTTGATCTCATGATCAGATTAGTTCATCATTAGTCTCTTCTGGCTCCTTTACCAATTCTTGTGAACAGCCTGCCCATCCATTTCCATTCCCACTGCAGAGAGCTCCATGAGCAAACTTTTTCTTTCCTTATGCAGGACTTGCCTTAAAGTGTGGAGAACGCAGTAGTCTCCTTAGCTCTTTGATCTCTCCTGACTGAGGGGCTTCACGCAGTAACTCTACCACCTGATAAATGTAAGAAAGCACAGAGATGGATTCTAGAGGACAATTTGTTTAGAAAGCTCTACACTGAATGTAAAGGAGTATGGTATGGAGACAGTGTAAAGCCCCCCCACGTTATACGAGCCAGAGGATGGCCATATGGTTTGCTCTAGAACTGGACAATATGACCACAGCTGCACAACACTCAGCCAGGCTTAATTTAGTTCAGGCACAGTGCCATGTGCTCTAAAGTAGTTTTTGCTCCCATCTCTAAACCAATTTCATCACTACTCTCAGTTTCTCTATTTCATCATAAAGTCTCCCATTAATTAAATGATTCAGAATTCAGCTATTAGAATTATAAAATCTAAAAGCTTTTCTATATCCTCACTTCAGTCTGCTTGATTGTAGCTGTAACACTGAACCACAGAGTTACATGGGAACAAAAATACATGGTCAGTGATTAAACAATTAACATTTGTTGTTCATTACACTGGCCAGGATTTGCGTAGTCCAGCAACCACAGCTGTACCCATTTCTCATGCCCCCCCTCTCACCACAGTAAGGGCTGTTGAGTAGTTTTACAATGCTCAAGGAGAGTTTCAAGTTTATATACTGTACTTAGACCTGAGACACAGAATGAATACCAGAACACCTAACTGCAGCAGAGTCCCTTCATTTGGTGTGAGCAAGTAAAGCAATAAACTGTGAATACCGTCTCACCTCACGACTCAAAGCACGGGCCTGCAGTGTGACAGGAGCTGGTCTTTTTCCAAGATAGTGTTGGAGGCATTCATAAATCTGTTACACGCCATGACAGACAAAACAAGGCAATGATGGCATTGACCAGTTCACGTGATCATAAAGATACATACATGACAGACAACAGACAACACTATTTCTGGAAACTTCTCAGTCCAACTAGAGCCCCACAGTCTGCAATCTAAATTCTTAATATCTAATGCATCTCAAATTGAGTCTTGAATTCAATGCCCTTCCATATTATCAGATAGCTAGCCAGTTATACCGGAGTTTTGAATTTTCCTAGAAAAGTTGTCTACACAGGTCAGTAGCCTGACAGTCTATTCTCTGATTTGTAGCCTGTTTCCTTCCTCTAGTTGAAGGCATAATTGCTGCATTTACAATGCTCTTATGGGCATTCTTATCCAGTAAAAGCTCTTCTTAAAAAAAAAAATAAATCAAAGATTTAAAAAATTCTTCTTAAAGAAAAGCAGAATTTGTACAGAATTTGTTTCAGAGATAAAATTCTTCTCAAGATAGAAACACCAGTCAAAAATCAGTTCTCTAACAATACAAGATCTTCAATTACAAATCAGATCAATGGGATGCAAAATAAAAAAATACAATGTCATAGGCCAAGAAGTGGGATGCTTGGCCATACTGAAGTTTAAGAAGAGGAAAGACAACTGAGCAACGATGTGTTCAGTCTCTGTCTCCAGCCTTAATACAGACAGGTAAAGTAGCAGAGCCTAAATGTCTAGGACATTATGGAAGACAATATTTTCCTTTAAAGCAGAAGTGTTTTTTCTACTGTGGCTGCTGATGTTAGAACAGACATCAGGACTATCAGCACCTAGTGTAAATAAGCATTTATTGTCCTGATATGGCAAATCAAGTAGCTATTCCCTAGAGATTGTTCTGTAGGTGACCTTTGCTTTCCCAGCTGTGTGGTACCTTACCTTTAGCAGTGCTTGCAGCCAGTGAGATCTGAGCAGGTCATAGAGCATGCCAACGCCATTGACATCTCTCTTACAGAGCAAACTGAGCTCTTGCAGCACTAGAGTCAGAACATGAGATACACCTGAGCCCAAGAAACAGAAAAGCGCAACACACTTCAGTACAAAGAGATCAACCAAAGCCAAACAGTGACCCAGACATCTGAAATGCACCTTTCCTCAATCTGCACTTCTAAGAAATGCACAGACGTTTCCTGTCTGCTTTGCAATCAACTCTGTTGCATAAGGGCTATTTTACCATGTTATTAGCCAGCAGGGTTAGGTCAATACTAGAAATTTGCAACTGACCTGTGAGCAAACCATACAGGCAATCTCACACATAAGAATTCAGGCTCATACCTCCTACCGAGAAGAGGT
Source organism: Rhabdornis inornatus (assembly GCA_013397075.1). Lineage (NCBI taxonomy): Eukaryota > Metazoa > Chordata > Aves > Passeriformes > Rhabdornithidae > Rhabdornis > Rhabdornis inornatus. The sequence continues at coordinate 318,311 of VWZS01010376.1, read as the reverse complement.
GAAACAACAAAAAACTCCTTGGCTTTATAAGCCAGAAACAAATGCCAGGTATTTTCCTCTGATGCTCTCTTAAGGTAACTGCATATCACCAATGAACATCAAGAATCATTCCTATTATTAAGTAGTAATACTTCAGACACATTCATCTCTCTCATGACTCAGTGGAAGAAGAGTCAGAGATCACGGAATAAAACTTTTTTTGAAGAGAAAGAAAACTGAAAAAAAGATGGAAAAGTTACCATTATCTTTACTGCTGACTGTTGGCACCTCCATCTTCTCCTTTATTCAAGGAGATTCCACCCACTCTGAATACTGCATTCACACCATGTTGGTTTCACAAAGATACATGTTGAGCTAGGGAAAAGAGAACCCTCATATCAGAATACTGTCAGGTATTTTACACTGATAAGAAAGCAGAATTTAAAACAAAGGAAGGGGTGGGCAATAATTTGTATTTAAAGTGTAACACTGATGTCAAAAATAAATTAAATATGAATCCCACCTGTAAATTCAGCTACCCAATAGTGTCCAAGATGCAGGCAGACAAACCTCAACTACACTCAACCACAATGCAGTATAGGATTACTTCAGAGAATTCTCTGAACTCTTCTTCTCAAAGTAGTATGGAAATTCCCCAGGGAATACCACTGCATTTTATACCCTAAAGCATCAAGAATCTATGTATGAAAGCTCTTAAGTAATTCAAAATCTTCATTATATCCTAGCTGATTTTACCTCAAATCACACTTCATACAAGTGTAAAGATATTGTCATGATTAGCAATATTGTAGATTATTCTTAAAGAATTAAATATTTCAACTGGCCACTCAAGAGATAACTTAGACTATAAGTAAAAAAACTAACATCAAACATCTGGGCCCCTCAGCCAATAGTGAAGCCCTGGGTGGCAGAGTGAATGCATTACCAAATTCTGTTAAATACACAGTAGTTTATCCCCTGGATTAATAAAGTAAAAAGACAGCCATTTTCCTCTAAATTGCTCTGTAGATAGAAACAGCAAAGGTACAAGCAGGAAAAGTATTATCGTGATCTGCTTACAAAAGCAGAAGGCATTACTGTCACTTTTACTGCACTTAATACTTATTTTTAGAACACGCTTTCTCTCCTGTTAAATCATAAAACTGCTTTCGAAAGGCAGTGGAAATTAAGAGAGAAAAAAATAATAAATTACGAGATTATGACTCAAACATTTTATTACTGAGTCTGTGCAATTCATTTCAAGTTACTTCTACAGGATACTCAATGGTACATCTCATTGAAATTCTAATCTGAAGACTGCTTTTGAAATTATGATTTCTTCTTTCAAAGGTTCACAAAAATATAGTTTGATCTTCCCACAGCACAACTGGGGTTTGAGCTGCAATTATTTACTATTTTTCAATGGTCTCAGTTCTTTTCCTTTAAGAATTTGCCTTCCCCATTTTTAAGCTTAGTTGATCTGCCTAATGATGGATTTAACAAAGCAGGACATATTAATCTAGTCATGAAAACCTGTTTCTTAATCGAGACAAAGCACTTGGAAACAAAGAACAACATTTCTGGAGATGCTAAAATATTTCAGATTCTGCTAAAACACAAACAATATCGTTGCCCCTTTAAAATACTCAAGGGATTAATTTTTCCCCATAGAGCATTGCAGCTTCTGGCATCAGTACAGATTCCATAGAGAATAGATGTGGGAGCAACTTGAGTGTGTTTAGAAGTTTTGGACACAGTTTATCAAAGGTTAACCTCAGATTTCCCAAAAATCTGGAAAAGCTACTGAAGGATGATTGCTTGCCTTTTTGGGTGAAACCCTCAGCTACAGCTATCAGAGTTCTAGGAATAAACATGCAGTAACCTTTCTATCTACTGCTTTCATCTTAAACCAGAGTTTATGCTCACACTAACAGAAGCAGCATTTAAACATCAAATCTGTCAAGTTCTGAAACCACAGCTCACCTCAGTCATAAATTAGTAGCTGTTTCATATTTACACACAACAAAAAGAAAGCAGCTTCCAACTGTGAAGCCTGGTTTCAGAAGCTGTCAGTAGATACTGACAGTCAGATACTGAAAAAGTCACTAACAGAAGAGAGGAAGAGCTGCATAGAGACCTACTGGATTGCTTGCTTAAGGGCAAAGGTCAGCGTTCAAATAAATGCAGAATTACTGCTGTGCCTTTATTTCCTACGACTTGTATCTACGTAGACTATAAGGCCAGAGCTCAGGGTCTCCTCATCCAGGGATCTAAATAAATTAGATGGAAATTCTTGCTAAAAGGCTTACCTGACTAATCTCCCAGGCAGTATAAGGGCCTTCCCATTCACGTGTATTGCAAGCAATTACAGATGCTCATTAATAGAAGACATTTCTCTTTGCCTGTTGTTAGAGACAGAACTGGATATCCACACTGAGTGTGCCAGAATTTGAATCAAAATGAGTCAGTCACCTCAAGTCTGCAAACATCAGTTATCCCAAATCTGGGCTACTGCTTCAGCAGCAGAGTATAAAACTCCTTGACTTTAATTGTCAGACAGACCAGAAGGTCTTATTGATACAAGGCGAGAGCTGCAAGGGAACCTAAGCCCTGTTTTAATAAAGTTTCAGAATTGTCTTTAAGTGGACAATTTTGCATCTTGTCAAGCCTCCAAAGGGGACATCACCAGAGAACCTGACATCCAGTGCATCACCCCCCTGCTCTTATACACTGCTTTGGTTAATGTTAGACTTGAGCACTTTTTACATGGAAAACTATGCCTATCTTTAAATTTGCCAAAATTAATGATTTGGCATATTGAAGACTGCAAATTAGCCTGAGGGCAGGAAACACTCTGAGCAAGCTTGCACTCTTGCACTTACTTGCACTCTGTTGCAAGTAAGAGATTCTAAATCAGCAAACTGAGTAGGCAAAAAGTGGTAGGGGCAGATATTCAGCAACTCAAACCACATGCCCTGTTCAGGACTTTTTTGTTCTTCATTAAATAAGCTTAATTAGGCCAGTGTCATCACTGAAGTCTGACAGCCTCTTTTCTAGTCAGTGTAAAGAACCATGTTGCTTTACGTATATTTTTTTGAGACCTTAAAGAGTTTTAGCTAAAACAGCAACCCTAAATATTAGTGGAATAAATTGACACATTTTAAGCCTTTGAAACCATTTATCCTTATCTCATCCCAGTCTTAATGCAAGACTGAAAAATGTTTTGTTCACACCAGGCCTTATGTGGGATTTCACAGAATCACGTTTGTGTACGTGAGGTAATTTATGCTGTTACTCTCTGTACTCAGATCTATTCAGCGTGGTTCATTCTGCCTCCCCCTAAAGCACAACCTTAGAGCTGCAGTGCTGGGATGAGTACCTTGTTTACATGGGGTAAGAACTGCCAAAACATCGCTCCCTGAAAGAGCAGCACTCAGAGAACACTTGGATGCAGCACATGGCAGTCATGAGGGGCAGCCAGCTTTACTTCTAGACGTTTACTGCCAACAGCTGGGGCTTACAGAAAAGAAACCAAACAACCAAAAACCCCCTAAAAAACAACTGACCACTGTATTGATACTAAATCAACTTAGAAGTACATGGCTAGGTTGTTCAAAGAAAGGATTTGTTTTACAGTCCTGTATCAGTCACGTATTTTTCTACATTATCTCTCAATATACCACAACAGGTAGTTTCCTAACCTACTTCTAAAAACAAGTACAGCTTTGGAAAGATCAGTACTGAAGAAAAAATTCCCTTTCAAGCTCCTACTCCCTATTCATACACCTCTCTAATATTTAGCTAACAAGAATTAAACAGGTATCAGAAGTTTAAATAGCTTTGTTATAGCTATGAGGGGAAACTAATTTCACACTTACAGGCGGGAAGTACATCCTTGCAGTACAATGGTTTCAGTACAGTGCAAATTTTCTTACCTGCAAACCAGAATACGCCATGTCCAGCTCATGCAGAATTTCCAGAGGGAAAGAGTATTGGACGTTAGTACAGCAAGTAACCCCACTGCCCCAGCTAATCTATGGACATCCTCTCCTTTCTAATCCGCAGAAACCTAACCTTAGAACTACTCATTAACAGGGAGAAGAGAACAAATCCCCTTAACCCTTTTCTTGCATAAAAAAGCTACTTTATATCATCTCTCACTTGAATAGTTTCTTATTCACATCAACTTTCCCAGTCAATAGGGTGCTCATCACTTGGGGTCTGTCTGCAGCTACCGTGCTCGTGATTGCATGAGAATCTGTAGCACCAGAGTGTTGATCTTCTGTGGCTGGTTACAGGACTTCTGCTGCAGCACAGGAAATATCCAGCTTTCCATTTAAGGAAAAAAAAAAAGATAAAAAAAGTAATTACCCTGAAGCAATCCAGATGGAAAGGTCCTGCAGGTTAACTCATTTCTTTGTTAGTTAAAGCAATACACAAATCAAAGCTGGTCTGTACTGATTTCCTAGCGCATCACAGCCCAGATCGGCTGTAAAGTGGAATCTGTGTCAGAAGCACATTTAATCCAGGGATTCTCTTCAGCTAATAACTGAGCTATATATCCGAAGGACCAAAAATAATCCAGCCCAGACTGTCTGCTTCCCTTAATCAGCCAAGCTAAATTCATACGTGATACCACTACTTTTTCTAAGATATTGAGAGTATATATACATACCACTCTCTGTGTTTATATACGTATCCTTCGGGTTTTTTAGTTCTCAGCTTTGTACCATTCAAAGAAAATGAAGTTACACCATTAAAGTTGTTATGTGTTTGTAGCTACACCCTGTTGTTGAAAGACGGGAATATTATGGAAGAATTTCCCATGTCTAGTTACATATTTGGTTTAAAGCACTGAATGTAGAACTTACGTCATGTGAAACAAAGCATAATATTAAAATCCTTTCTTCTGAAATATCCAAATACAACAAATGCTAATTCAAAGCAGTTACAGGAGAAAAAAAACCAATCCCAAATCTGTTTTTCATGGTTACACTCCTACAAAAGGCAAAATAAATCCTGAATTTAGATCTTCTGTAGATGAAAATTATTGCCATTGATTTCCTCAGCTGTTCAGCATAGCCCCTTTTCAAAGAGCAGTTCTGTTCCTACAGGCATCAGTTGCTTTTTTTTTTACATGGAGTTCCAAGAGATGACTGCATGGAAAGGCTGCATCTAGTGCAAGGCAAAGTGTTTGAATTCTGCCTTACATATGCTCTTCACCCTTAGTTGTGTGTCTTCCCCCTTCTCAAGTTAGCTTTTTATAGCTTTCCTTTTGTTCATATTATTGCTTATCTCTCATTGAATTATTCAGTATAATTAAAAAAAATAAGATTAAGCCAACACTAAATTGTTTGTAAACATTAAGTCCACTCTCTATATTCTCTCATCACAATAGTCTGTTGCAAGTTTAACAGTAGTTTTAAATATCATTGTTCCAAAATTACCCTTTCCCCTTCTCAGATAAAACTAGAAATAATTTTGAAAAGACCAATCACTTTTACTTTATTATGAAAACTGCTACATTACAGCTGTTGTCCAACACAACAGTATTTTGGCATATGGGTTCTTTCCATTTAGATGCCAATATACAAGCCACAACCACTACTTCAAAATATGATAAGCATTATATATGGCAGTTTAACATAACTTGAGCCATTATAACATTCCGTAATCTACATATCCCCTCCCTTTTTTATTTTTTTGCGTCAGTCCTGGTACTAACTACAGTACTTTAGCTACCCACCAGTGTTATTGGCATAAATTAAGTTAGCCATAAACCACAGAACACACACACACTCACAGATTCCCCAGGGAAATTACTTCTTCTCTGCAGCCTCCAAGGTTAACTGCTCCAGCAGGCATGATCAGGATTGTGCTAAGGGACTGCAGGGAGCTTTCCCAAAGCGGGAACACCTTGTAATTAGTCCCAAGAGAGACAGCCCAGTGTGTCCTGCTCCGAGTAGGAAGCATGGAAGCACTGAAGCTCTGCCTCAGAGGCAGCTCTGGCTCAGCACAGGCAGAACCAGGAGCAATGGCAGCAGCTCCAAACCCACTGGAGCAGTGACCCCAATGCAGGCTGTGGAGTGAACTGCCTGGGAGCTTCCCTGCAGCAGGAAGAGCTTGGCACTGGTGCCAGGAGTTCACCTCTGGGGCAATGGCTCTGTGTGCTGAGCCCTGCTTCCCAGGAAAGGGCTGGACATCACATGCTGGTGAGGAGGGGAGTGAGAGAGGAGCCTGGGGGGCACCTGGTGTTAACCAAGGTCAACCCAGCACATCTATTCAAGAGCACCCTTCTCACCTCCTACCACAAGGGCTGACAGAGACAGCATTTGTCCTCAGGGGAAGCAAACTGAACGCTGAGTAGCATTCCATTCAGTGCCAAAATCTGAAGTGGTCAGTGCCTTTTATTTATTTCATAAACAGAAAGAATGGTAAATGCCTGTATATTTACAATTCTAGTAAACAGGGAAGTCCATAACAGTGTGATTATTTCCACAACAGCACATGAACACTGCATTCAGCAATGCTGTTCAACACAGATGCCTCAAAACCGTTAGAGCCAAACACACTATAGGTACCCATTATAAATACTAACATATTTATATTTTCTTAAATAAACATACAGCTTAATTCAGGAAGTCCAAATGGTTCTGTGGTGCAATTCATTCCCTTTAAACATTTCTGCTGACGAACCAGGAATAAGAAAAACAAACCCACTGCTTTGGAAGCCATGCGGTCCAGAATCTCACATGTGTTCTGTGTAGATGCCATGCCTTTGTGCAGCATGGTTAATTTAAAAGGAGTAAATAACCTTTCTGTTAGAACAGGAAAGTGTTTCTTCTTGGTAGGTACTTGACAAACCAAGTCTTTAACTTCATCACCCCTTCACAGAAAGCTTCTGGCTGCAGTTTTTGAATCTTAGAACTGAGAGTTCAGAAGAAACAACTGAGTATTTTCATCTGCAGCAGCAGAAGTATAACCAAGTATTTTCTAAGGGCCATTTCAGGGAAGAAGTGGTTATTAGTGAAGTTCCACTGAGTAGATTATCCCACAGAGGCAGGTTGTAAATGATGGTCTAGGTAAGCTTTTCGTGTTGAATCTGGTAGTAACACGCCTGAATTAAAACAAAGTTCAGATTAGCACAAGTGCCAGTTCACAGCAAAGCATCACACACAAAAAGGTTGATTGTTTTCTACACAAGAAAACAGAGGACAAGGCTCTCTACAAGCAGTGACGCTACAGTGGCACTCAACACATGAGAACCTTCTGATATATAAGCTAGCAAAATGAGCAAGAGTTAAAGTTACAAATTACATCCAATACCTAATCAAGCAAGACAGCATGATTTGAATGACGGAATACTTTACACAGCTCCCAGCTATGCCAAGATGAAAGTACATTTTTGGTTACCAGTCTCTCTTTGCCCTTTGACAGCAGGACTCAAAAAAAAGAAAATATTTTTTTACAGGACAAGAGTGCAGGGATGAAGCATTTCAAAAGCACTCAGACTTAAAAGCAAAGGTTTCCATCACCCTGTCCTCCTGTTGAGAGTTATTCACTTCTTAATGCTGGTTCAAATATGCACTGGGTCAGACCAACCAGGATTAGAAACTTAATATAAATGTCTCAGACAACACTTGCACTCACGGTATTTTAGATTCTACTTCTGCCATGTAGGTTCTTCAGTAAATTTGAACCAATGTAAACGTTCCTTTTTTGCAACATTATGAAATGAATAGGTCTTAAAAAAAAAATCCTCTGGACCCAACCATTTTGAGTTCCCACAGACAGAAAATACAATCATGATAACCTAACACTTCAGTTTCAGATTAACAGCCTCACTCCAAAACACTGACACTAAAAGGCTCCACATAGCTCAATTGTCCCGAGATCCACATAACAGTTTTGAGGTACCAAAACAACGTATTTCCATTATGCATGCCTTAGTGTACAACAGGATACTCTTCCAAACACACTCAAGTGACAAAGTATTTTTTTTTACCCTAAAACTGCATTCGTGGAAAGTGTTGATGGAATGTTAGACTCAAACTTCAATAGAATGGCTAATCTCCAAAGAAGCACTTCACTTCAATTTTTATTGGGACAGTAAGGCTTGTTAAGCTGCAGGGGAATGACAAGCTCCAGGTGAGCATTTAGAACAGTTCAACAGCAACCAATATCACCTTTGAGTAATCCACATTTGCACATTGCACCATTTTTCTTTGTGGTACCTGCAATTAGGAGGTTATCCAAAGCTCTACATTAAATTTCCTTGCTGATCCTAGTAAAAAATTTTAATTAAAAAAGTCAAAGAAGTTATAGCCTAATGTTCATATACTTGTCCTAAGCTGCTTTTCATTGTTAAAAGCTGATTATTTCAAAGAAAGCCTTTAATAACTCTGAATAATTTTCATACCTTCAAGGTAGTGAACATGATGCCTTGCTCCCCATGCTGGAGATAGGGATCCATCAGGTCTTCAATTAAGTGCACCTCAGACCCCAAATTCCTTATCCTGCCACATGAGAGAGTGGGAAAGTGAACACAGGAACAAAAGGTGCCAGTATAACGTTTCTTAATTATGAATTCAGGGCATTTTCACATTAAACTGTTCAAGACTTCTTCAGGTCAAAGCAAGCAGACAAATTGGAAAATTTATAGTTACAAAAAGCCAGTAACTAATCCTGTAATAAGCAGCAGTAGTGTTTAACACAGGAGAACTTGTACTGCCTATGCTCAGCTTATGACTGATGCCACTCTTAGTGCCTACCTGGCTCGTAGGACCACATAGAGAAAAACAGGAAATAAGTCATCCATGGACCACAGAAAATCTTCCTGAAGGGTCTCAAGTACACTCTGGGAGATCTCTTCAAATGTCTGCTGGATCACCTTCAACTTGTCAGCTGGAGTAAATGTGGTACTATTTGGAGAGCAAAAGCAAACCAGGATAACAGTAAGCAGCAAGAGATCTGCATCTAAATTAGGAAGGGTTTGCTGGCCAGCATGGCCCTCCCTGTACCCATGGAGGTCAGTCAGACATTGACACTGCAGCAGCCAGGGTGCCAAGGCTGCACAGTAGCAAGGCACACTACTGCAAGTCAGACTCTCTTCAAACCTTTATGGTGTTTTAATGTAGTGGTAAAAGGGGAAAAATTCCTTTCTAAAGTATTTTAAATTTCTTAAATTCTTGCATAACAGACACAGAAAAGCCTTCCATGCTCAGGTCACTTTACTACAGTTGTTTGGAAACTCACATGTGTATTTGATAGACATTCTTATGCCTTTGATTCTAAATGGTGCCCCACAGACATCTTTCAATCCTGTTTATGAAGCAACACTTCATTCCCCAGCAGGAAAAATTGCATTTTTACTCAGAACTGGAAAACATCTTAGTGACTTCTCTTACAAAGGTGACCAAAAAGGGTGACATGTGAAGGATCCCAGTCAAATAAAGCAGATACTACTATAGCAGGAACAGTAAAACACTGAAAGACAAATTGAGAATTACCTGATTTGCTGTAAACATTCAACAGCAGAGGCAAAACAGGCATCTTTTGTGTTTGATGATACCTGTGTAATCACGGTAAAATTTGTTAGGCAGGTTCAGCACCCCCACTGTTCAGTGTTGAGTCTCTTTCAACAAGATAATGATTAAGAATGTAAACTATACATTTTTTCTAATCAGAAAGTATATGATGATATAACACTCTTAATTAAGCAGCTTGAAAATCTCCTTGCTAGACTTTTATTCTCACACTTTCATAACTAGAGACCAAGCAAAGGTCTCTTGAATTCATTACCAAGTCAGTCAGTGAGTGACAAAGCTGGACTGATGGCCACTGTAAGAAATCACAGAGTGGCTGGGGCTGGAAGGGACCTCTGGAGATCATCCAGTCCAGTGACCCTGCTAGGTTATTACTGTAGCATTTAAATAGCAGGCAAACTTAAGGGAAATACAATAAAATGGCATATCTTAAGCAAAAAGCCTGGCCAAAAATTCTTTGATCACTTTGATGATTTCAGCTTCTTGAAAGAAGCACTGGGCAAAACATAAACAAAGCCCAATAAACATACCTTTCTACTCTCTCCAAGGATGGATACAGTTCCTGGCCAAAATTTCCTGCAAGAAACCCAACACAGTCCACTGAGAGAACATAGTCGTAAAGTATTTTTCGCATTACAGGAATGAAGTCATCATGTTCTGAGACACAACAGCCCTTCCTACAGGATCAACTACACCTCCCACAGGTACCCAGAAAACTGTCTAATTTGAAATGTCTCACTCTGCTTTTGTAGCAATGTCAATCTTCACCTCCTTCCCATCCCTCCCACCAGCCCATTTTGGAAGAGGGAAGGTTTGATTCACTCTCTTAATCCTTCTAATTAGCTCGAAGACATGTTCAGATGCATTTAAATCTCAGAAAATACTTTAGAAAACTGGGGCTTTGTTTTAGTTGCTTTATCTAACTACATGCCATAACCTGCTCCAGTTTCTGTTTTATTTTTGTAGCATACTCACGCTTGCACTCCAAGGAAGCTGAGAAGAGCCATGTCAGTTTGTTTGTTCAGGCGTAAAACGCATTCCCAGTAAATGTCCTCCTCACGCTCATTGTCCAAGGCATACAACATAAACAGAGGGGGATAGAGGCGTGGCAGTAATACAGGCAGCAGCAAGCCAAAACTGGTTACCACATAGCTGCAACAAAAAAATAGAGGGGGTGGCTTGCAGAGGAAGACATAAAAAAACCAATTATCTATAAAAATTGAATGAAAATAATTGGAACAAATCTTTCATATAGCACGAGCCTATTCCATGAGGGATAAGAGTAAAAAACTAAGTACAAATCCATCAAACAGCAACTCTGATAAGAAAAGATTATAAATTACCTCCGGTGCTCTTGTCTCAAATACTTTTCTGAAGCCCAGGCCCAAGCCTTACTTGCTTACCCGTAATAGACGAGAGCAAATTTTGTTTTTAGTAAAGAACCATTGCATGGACAAGCATGAAATGCTTAGTACAGCCATAACATGGATGCTTGCTTATCAGAATCTGTCATCAGAACCAAAGGGGAAAAAAACCACTGCTTAGACCATCAGTTGAATATTGTTTATCTTTCTTCCCCCACCCAAGTAAAACAACCACAACAAATATAATAAAGGCTTTATTAGTTTTTATTTGTTTTTCCTTTATGTACCCTGGCTCAGGAGATTCTGATCTGGAATCAGATTTCCCACTGCAAAATGATCGCCTTCCTTTTGGCTCCGTAGCCACAAATGGAATCGTGCTGCCCTCTTCCGGGAGATCAGGAAACAAGAACCTAAACGGCAACACAAAACAGCATTTGAGGTCACGTCAACATGTTTGCACAGATCTCAGCACTAAGGCAAGACTGGAGAGAAAAAAGTCAGCAGAAATAACACATGGTGGACTAAGACAGCACGGCTAACACACACAGTATCAGTTCCCTGGAAGAAAACTTAGGAAGGCCAACCCCTCCAATGCCAAGGACACCTTTCCTACATTTACATCACTTCCCTCCAGACAAGCCTTCTAATTGTTAGCAATTCGGAGTATTTCTGCTTTCAGATTAGCAGGACACAATTAAAGCTGTAATTATTCTCAAGAATCCAAGCCAGCTCTCCATAGGAAGATTGTTCATCCATATTGGTAAGAACTTTATGGAATACACTGGGATTCCCTATCCTCACTAGTGTTCTGTACCCTTTGAACACTGTCTTTGCACAGCACCGATATCCACAGACACTAAATTTTAAATCCATATTCCAGGTGAGCTGCTTGCAGCCACATTTTGAAGTACAATGTAGGATGTAACACACTAGGTGTAAAGAGCTAAGTTTTTCCATTTTTGACAAAATATTCAAGACTCCTTAAAAAGATTAGGAAAATACAAGCAACCCCCAAAATTAACTAACAATACCAGCACCTTTAACTGTACAACGGCAGCCAGCTTCAGTACATGGGAGAGCTTTAATGAATTCAGCAGTAGTTTGACTTGGAAATGAGTCTCGTTACCTGACCAGCTGGAAGATGCGTTTGAGGTAGGACTTGATCTCTCTCACAGCCTCCTGCAGCAGTCGTCGATTTGCTCCTACTCCAACATAGGTCATTCTGTAGACAGCCACCAGTGTTTCCACCAGCTTACCCAAGGGATGGAGAGGAGTATCACAAGCCTGAGACAAAGGATATTAATTGGCCACTCAGGTCAATGGCAGATAAATTAAAAAAAAAAATTGAATCCAAGAGACATGGGTGAGAGATCCAACAACAGGCTTTCAAAAAAATATTACAAATATCTCAAAAATGAGCTGTATTTAACAAACTGACATTTGGATTATAATATTTCTGTGTCAGCTAAACACAATTTATAGGAATCAAGACAGTACAAGAACTTGTGCTACTACTTGGACTAGTCATCTGTCCAGTACTCTTAAAATTAACATGCAAAAATTACCAAGTATTTCAAGGTGCTTTGCTGGGATCCAACATTAAAGTATGAAAACAGTAATTGAACTGTTTAAGAGAGCATTCATTAGGTATTCAATGATTTTAGTCTTAGTTGTGGACTTCCAATATATTAAGAAGTGATGAGCAAGCATGAACTATGGAGTTCATACAAGAGTGCAAATATGGAAGTAATCAGGAAAGCTATTACAAAGTGAGCTTGGTGTCATGTCTTGCCATGCCTTATTATGTATTTCAGTCACAATACCTTTATCAAATATTTTTTTATATTTTCATATTTTTCCAGGGTGAAGGCACCAATGTGTTGTGGAATGAACTCCAAACTTTCCAGTGTCTGAGTATGTGAGCGGCTCAGCAATTCCGGGCTGCAGTTTAAAAAGACAGACATTGTACAGGTTGAGACATACAATGGGGAAAAAAACCCCTGACAATAACAACTCAACTAGTAATACACATCAGTATGTCCCAAAAGGGTTTGTAGTGCAGGTTACAATACGATTTCACTTGGGATTTGCTGTTGTTTTAACTAAAACTTAACAATCAGAGTTTCTAGTTTAGAGCTGAGTGCAATTCCAGCTTCCTTCTCTATGCTGTTTTGCTGACATGTTCTCTAGGAGCCAACCTGTCTTTGTGCTGCCGTCGGTTGGTGGTCAGAGCCACCGCAATGTTGTCCCAAGCCTTCCATCTGTCCCCCTGGCCAGGGCTCTCACAACCAAGCTGGTTCCAGCATTCTTCAAATACTGCTTTCCATTTCTCATCAGGGGACACTGCCAGGATCCCAAGTTTCCGCCTAATAAAATGACCAGTGGGTCTGTTAAAATCAAATAGCAATGAAACAACACATTCAGCTTGAAAACCACCAATGGCTAATGTCAATCTAATCTCTCACACTGTTTTACCAAAAGCTGACAGACTTAACAGTCTCTACTGTGAACCAAGTTTTATCACTAAGAATAAAGTTAGAGCCTACTACTAATACCTATATGAGAGAACAAAGTATGAACCTTGTTAGTTTTACTCTTACTTGCAGCCTTCCAGGAAGCAATACAAAGGGCTGGTGCTTATCTTCACCACTGGTATTCATTCAGAAGTCTCAGGATGCATTCATGTAGCAAGGACACAGCACAATTAAGTCCCAAGTATCTTGCTATCCTGGAGTGTACAACCAGCACAGCTACCCACATAAATAGCAAGGATGGGTACACAGCCTCTGACCCTGAAGTAGTAGCTACAGATAATGTTGCATGACATGTTAGGGATGTGCTGATAGAGAGCAAAACCAGGCATCCTTTCACTGCTAGACAATGCTCAAGGATCACCTACAGTCAGAAGAAAACCAAGAGCTCTTCTTCCCACTTACATAGATAAAGATATCTCAGACATATAATGAAATTTAGGACTTTGAAAAGCTTTCTCAAAACAAATAATTGCTGTCAGGGTTAACAGTGCTATCTTGATTTAAATCAAGTGTCAGAAATTGTCAGACCTTTCATTAATATTTCTTCCAGCACATTTGAGATGAGAACTAGCAATACAGGCATCTCCTCTTGATGTCAGTTTCACAAAGCAGAAAAAGCAGTCTCTAAGCCTTTTCAGAAATTATACCAGAAGATTTTCAACTTGAAGACGGAAGAGGGTAGATGAAACCCTTATTTCACAAGCAATCCTCAAAAATATGTACATACATTAATTCATAGACTCCCTACTGGGGTAAAAAGCAGACAGCTGTGAAGGCTGCAAGTGTTCAGTTCAGCAGGGAGGCCCTGCTTAACTTCCATGCTGTTGTAGGTGTCAGCACTGTCAAAAGAAATTACCAGTGAAAGCTTCAGGAAGCCAACTGAGAAGTAATCTATGTAAAAATATTAGAGCTGTGTTTCCCATTTTAATCTGAAATTTCAGAGAGCACTTCCAAGACTCTGAATCCTACACAGCAATTGCTAAACCATTACATGGTGCTACCACATACCACCATCTACCATCAACTCTCTACTTAGGTTTCTTCTACTCAAAGATGTATCAGTTATAACTTAAACAACTTTTGTTTTTCCCCCCAGAAATAATTACGCAAATTGCCCTAATGCATCTGCTATACAGAGGGATTTATGGATACTTTTCAAAATGATCTTTGCCAAGGTATTAAAATGCTCTTTTGCAAATCAGCAACCTTCTCTTTTCTTACACACTGTTTGGGAGAGGTGGAGGATCTAGTCAATTCTGTCCAAATATATCCCCACTGGCATTATTAAATGACACAATTCATTAAGTTGCTAACAAAGTAACTGGCAGAAGGCAGATTGGTCTGTTATTAACTTAACTGCTCTAATGGAACTTAGTCTTTCTCAGGAGCTCAAAAGTCAGCAGCAGTTGTGAACTCAGGTTCTACCAGTCAGTTCCAACATAAATAAAAAAAATTGAGACTGCTACAGCACAGTGGCAGCACATCAGCTGTCCTGTAATTTCATGCCACTATTTGCATATTCAAGTAGTAATTAAAGCAAGAATAACTATTAAAATATGTTTATCTTATTTCCTGAGCAGAAAGAAATAGAAAACGTCACTGTTTCTTTGGAATAAGTATTTTTGAGTGGTCTTTGAAAAAAGTCAATCATTCTGTTCCTGGGTATTACTGAACCATATGAGAAATTATTTATTATTCAACACTCACAGTGCTTTAGGCTTGTCCTTCTCATTCTCATACAAACTAGGTTTGAAGTAGGTTCCAGTGATTTTTATTCCAGATCCCCACTCTCCACTGAACAGACCTTCAATAAAATCTCCATTTGGCAAGGTCAGTGTTCCCTTGAGAAAAGATAATAAAAAAATTTAACTCAAATCCATTGGGAACCAAATTACAACTTTTTTATTTTCTTAGATAGTAACAGTTTACAAGTGACAAGTGCAATACTAACCTTTCCACTCAGAGTCCAGTTATCTGAAAATTCCCCCTCATAGACTGTATCATCCTCAGAAAGCAGAATTCCAGTCCCCTAAAAAAAAAAATCATAAAGAACACAAAGCTGTAATTATAAGAGGAGGCCAGACCACAGATCTGAAGATGTGCTTTAGAAAACCTGCTATTCATTCTTAGCAAACAGTAATTTTTAAACTCTCTGAAGTAGTCCTAGGTAAAACAAAGCAGGGATAATAAAGACAATTCTAAAAGGATGGACAATAGCAGATTAGAGGAAGAGAAGGTTTCCACGGCCTAACACACACTCATCTGCCTCGGAAAGCTGCCACACTTAGGGGAGAAGCCCTAAGCCCAGGGTCCAGTGTCCAACTCACCATCATTTTGTTGGCGCTGAAGGCTCCTTCATAATACAGTCCAAACTGAGTAACCACAACACCATTGCCTTGGCAAAGATCATCTTGCCACATTCCCATGTACTTTTCTCCTCTGAAGAAAAATGAAGTAGGAAAAACAGAGTCTAAATAGTACATTCCTATTCTTTCTTTGGCTTTACAGCCACATTTGACCATTAATCATCAGAAGAGAGTCATAGAGCATTTGCTTTGGGTCTGTGAGTTTAGTTTCACCAGCTCCACAGAAATACAGACTCTTTTTGATACAAATAAATTAGAGTGAACTTTCTTTCCCAATTCACATTTCAAATTGGCCATATGTAAGCAAGCTGATGAGCTGAGACAGTGCTGAAGCCCTGTTAAGCCCAGTGCATGCCCCAAGGAACCTGACCAGTTCTTGTTTTGCAAAAGTTTTTTATTTCTTTGACCTAAAGTCAGGTGACTCAAACTGAAGAGAATAAAAAATAAAAAGAAACCAAGCTGTTCTTCTTGGGGAATAGGAGGGAGACCTAGAAAGCCATACATGACATTTTTGTAATTAAGAGTGCAAATATTGTGAAGAAACACATCATATTGTAGAAAGTTTCTGTATAACAGCCTAACAAAGATCATGATATCAAAAAATTTATTAGACAAAAACTGCTTACAAATAAACATCAGCCTCTTTCAGACTATTTTAAATACTTTTTTTCTGCATGTAAGCACACAGATGTCAGACTAGAGTTGTTTGAAACTTAGTCCCAAATATTTTGAAACAACCTATTTTTCCAGTTGTTCTGAAAGGGAACGTGACGTTTTCACCATGCAACTAATAAAAAAATTAACTTGTTTGGGTCTTTTCTTCTGCTTTTAGAGGGAAACTAGCAATTGATTTGATTCAATTCTGCTTGTTACCAAGCATTTTCCTTGAAATGTACCCAGGAAAAACTGTTTATAGTAAACAGAGTAAGCCCAACCGTTAAACTAAGCTCAGGGGTCTCTCCCAGGTGACTGGCCCCCTAGCGTGGCAGGAAGATTGTCTGATGATTCATCCTGCCAACTACAGTGGCTTCTGCTGGGTGAAGCCCCCTTGGAGAGAGATTCCGCATGCTCAGTTACCAGTAAGGAAACTCAAAGTCCCACTTGGTCAAATAATTGTTTTGCAACAATGACAGCAGGCAATTAAGAGTGTCTGCAGCTATTCCTTGTTTGTCTGGGCTGCAGAATAAGTGCAGAAAACAAATCCTGAGGACACAAACATACACAGATGACCTCCCTGAGACCAGAAACAAAACTACATTAGGGCAGCTCACTCACGTTTGAGTAGCTCTGGAGTGAAACTCAAATGCGACACTCCTCCTTCACCATGAACTAACACTGCATTTACAAATTCTGGAGGGGAGAGGATTTGTAAGAAAAGCTGATATCTTTTGTCCTAGGTAAATAAATGACTAAAGAAAGTATGCAGAGACATCTTGGCACTACAGTGTAAGAACAACCACCACCCCTGAGCGAGACTAGATGTAAACCTGACATCAGGAAATAACCTAGAGATGTTACAACAGCTGTTTTGGAAAAACATCCCCCCTTCACACTCCAGACTGTCGTCTGCTTGGTTTTTGAAGTGGCCATTCAGTTAAACCAACAACAATTCCTTGGGCTTTCACCAAAAGCTCTTTCCAGAAAAGCAACCAATAAATTGGTGACTGAAAGACAGACTATATCGATGTGTGCTCAGGGTTCATTTACACCACATATTTAGTGCAAGTCTGTCACTGAGACTATCATTTCAGTAATCTGCCCTGACAGGAAGCATCTTCCCTCCACTGCATTGGCACAATAAGCCAATAGAAAACCTGAGCATGAGTTGAAATTCTTGAGCACTGTTATTTGCCACTGAACAACCCAGTCTCATAGGTCTTAGATGAAAGAATACTCCTCACATGAATTCACAACCCTTTCAGCACGTGCACAACACAACACCTCAGTAAGACGCCATATTCAAAGCCAGTTTTCAGGCAGGAGTAGGACAGAAAAGCAAGACAGAAAAAAACAGTGCAATCCCTCCACCATTCACTCCAGAAGCAGCACCAAAAAGCAGTTCCTAGACCCATTTCTTTAAACCACCAACCCAGAAAGCCCAGCAATAAGGAAGAAAAAAAGAGACATGCACTATTAGTGGTACTAACAAATCAAATCCTTTCCTACTCTTGTTGCAATTGCATGTCATATCCGAGTTCTAAGGATTTGTGGAAGCACTACCTTGTGATATCATCAAAAACTCCATAGCCACTCTTCTTGTCCATTATCCATTGTCCAATGAACATACTGGGAGAAGAGGAGGTCAGCTTCCCGCTGCGCAGCAGCCCGTGCCCGTGCCGCATGTTATCCTGGAAACACCCTTCATACACCTCACCGGTGGCGTAGCTGGAACAGCAGCAGCACAAGAGCAAGTAAGAGTCCTATCATCTACTTCTCTGTTGGGGGGCTGGTTTTGGAGTTTTTGATTGATTTTGTTTGTTGGGTGCTTCCCCCAAACAGATAAACCCTCTCTTTTTCCTTCTAGGAATTGCATTACAACCACACCAAGCAGCAGCTACAGTTAAAGGATGTTTGGGATAAAAGTGATCCTTTAATACAAGTCTCTGGATGCTTTGTTGTTTTAGAGCCACTCTCTGCCTAACAAGCAAGGCCATTGGAGGTTATATTTATCTCTCAGAATAAAGAATCCTCTCTCACTGCAAGGTGGCAGCAACATTAGAGCAGACATTAATAGCAGACCATTGTTGAATTTGCATTGTGAGCAAAGCAGAAAATAAGCCATGCTAACTGTGACCACAAGTCTGCAATGTAAGAAATCTACACACAGAGGCTTGGTCAGAGCATCAGCCATGCTCTCCTGCAGCCGTGCAGTGACAGCAACACAAGTGCCACAAGTTACCTGTACACTCCATGCCCACACATCTTGCCTTCCTTCCAGTATCCCACGTAATGGTCCTCTTTATTCAGTGCTTTGTTAGGCACTCTGTATTCACCATACCTGCCAGTGCAGAGATGGAACACAAGCAGCTGTAACACCAATACATTTCATTAATAGAGCAGATACACATCACTGAGCCATTCTAAAATCAGAATGCTCTCTCTCATTTTTGTGCATATCTAACTACAGCAGTCGCAGATGATATTTTTTGTAAGAGAAAGCAAGCATTCCTGCATCACTAGATCAATTTAGTCTATACTGCTCTCTCCTGTCTGATTGTGACATCTTGTAAATACTGCTCTTGCAGCCACACTGCAGCATTTTTCTCAGGCCATGAGTCTTTTCCAATCTTAAGACTGATTCTACCTTTATTATTTTCTTGAGCTCTTGATAATTCAAGTACACTCTCTTCCAGGGAAAGATGAGGGCATGTATTACTATAGAAAAGATTTTTTCAAAAGATGCTAGCTTCCAATTATGCTCAGTAACAAGGATTTATTCACAATTTCAGTATTGCCTGCAAAGAATGAGACACATGACTGTATTTGATTTTAATCTCCTGAGGAGATCGAGATCCAGTTCTGAGGGCTCTCCTGAGAGCATGTTCACCCAACAAGACATTGCTGTTAAGTGCTGAGACTATAACATGCATGCTGAAATACAAGTATATATATATATATTTGATAATTTCAGCGATTACAGCAAAATACTAGTCCATTTATTCCTGTTTGGGACTTGTTTGCAGTATTTCCATCTCCAACAACCCTAAAATCTCCAGGATTAGTTACACTTAGTTACAAATGACCAAAGCTCTAATCTTGTTTTATGGTTTGACATTATATCAATAGCCAAGAGGAATTTCAAAACACTGTCTGCAGTCAGACCCCATTTCAATTTCTCCTCCAACCTAATATTTTGAAAATACATCTGGAAGCCAACAGGACTCCTCATATATTTTTATCCTGCCCAGTACAGACATGTCTGCTCATAAGATGCATATAAAAATGCCTTTGGAAATAAGTTCTCTCAGCCTCAACAGTGCACTAAGCAGATTCTTAGCAATTAAGTCCACAGATTAATTCAAAGCTGTGTAATACCTGAAGTTATTTTCAAATGGTTTTATTTGTTTCACCAGATAACATGATAATTTCCAGACCTTCCATTCAGCCTCCTTTCAGTCTCTTCTGTACTAGTTATCTTCATCATCAAGATCACATACTCTCATTAGCTTTCACCCAAAGTGAAAACTCACCCTGAAGTCTGAATTCAAGATTTTGTATCTCTGCTAAATTACTAAACCTTTGCTCTATTAGAAATATAGTGAAGAAAACACTAGAGAAGATGCATCACTATGTTGTAAGAAAAGTCAGCAAGATTCACTGCAAAACCTTTCTTAATTAAAGGTTTTGTTGTTTTCTCCTACAACAAAAGGTACTTCTTGCCTGGCTCCACAAGTAGTTAGACAATCTTACCCATCCTCCAGCCCAGTCCGGAAAGTCCCAGAGTACATTCGTCCATCTGCCCATTTTAGGATCCCTCTGGAAAAAAATACAAACCCATGCAAATATGTAAGATAATCAGTTCACTTTGCAAATACCTTCTGTCAGTGAGCCTACTTATAGCTACAGCAACCACTTCATTTTGGTTTCAACAGCTCCATTCCAATGCTTTTACCTTCCATGGGGTTTTCCTGAAAGCCACCTCCCATCATAAACAGCATCCTTGAATCGAGGGTCCTTGTAGAAAGTGTATTTGGCACTGCGAGAAATAGGAGGTTCCTGTCTTGGCACATTCCCACCAGCTCCATACAGAATCATGTCAGAAGTCCCTCTAAGGGCCTGATCCACTGCTTGGCTTATTGCCCTCAGCCACTTGGTCTGAAACAGAAAGTGGTTCATGACAGGATTTAGCCAACACGTGTCTTTGCACTGACTCACACCTTTACAGCAAGCACAGTCATATCCCTGGCACTGCTCAGCACGGTTCTGTGCACTGCTACAGTCAGGCACCATGTACAGCCAGCCTGCACACTCAGCTGCAGAAAGACTTCATTCTTGGGGAATACTCAGGCAATCCTTCTCCCAGTTTGGTTTCACAGTGGGGAAAAAGCCTCATTTGTATCACTGAAGCTGTGTCAAATTTGTAGAAATGCCCACCTTCTCCTGTGGCGTTGAAGAAACAAGAACAAATTGTTCTTCAGGTGTTGTAATCTTCAACCCATTCCTACATGGAGGAAAAGTATTTTAATCTGTGAAATTCCATCCTGAAACCCCAAGGTTTCTTAGAGCATTGATATTGTATCTTCTCTTCCCTACCCCAGCTAGAATTTTCTTTAAGTTAGCAATAAAAAGAAGCAGCAGCAAAGAAGACTTGATTCCCTCTTGATCACCTCATTCTTCCTGATGTTTACATAACTTTTTTTAAGACATAGAAATACATTTTCTGAAAAAGAAAAAAGGGTAGACATGGCAGCAATCACTGTATTCCACTCCAAGTTCACAATTGGTTACCAAATGCTCATCTTCTCTCCCAAAATATCAGACTATTTCAGCATTACAAGCAAGAATACTCACACACTACCAGCTTCTTCTGAAAGAGCTTCTACCCACAGTGTGGACAAGGGAAAGATATGGTGTGTTGAAAACTGTAGGAAAGGAGAAGGGAAACATTACCACTTACTGATCCATTAACCCAGCCCCATTTTTTTCCAAATGGTTTCTTTTTTCCCTTTAAGAACTAGGAAAAACTGAGCATTAGGGACTCTTTGTACTACTTTGCTTCAAGAAACAGCCAACAGAAACCATGCCAGCCACAGGGCAATGCAATCAAATGTTAAAAAGACACAATTTCAGATTTATTTTTACACTGCAAAAACTTCACTGTATGAAAAGCATGTAATGTTATTTGAAGCAGAGAAAAGGTTTTTCTCCTGGCTGCAAGTTGGCTCACCTGAGCATGTACCAGAGCATCGTTGAAGAGGATGAACCAGTTCACAGAGAACCTTCCCGCATGCTGCAGAGACAAGGCCCGATTGCTGCTCTCACAGATCAAACGCCGCTCCGGCTTCCGCAAGGAGTCCTACAGGTGGGGTCAAAGGGAAAAGCACAATCCCACTTCTCAATGATTGTGACTTAAGGTCAGTGCTTTAGTCTTTCATAGTGAACGCCCAACCTTTCTAAAGTAAAGAGCACTACAGCAACACCAGCTGGAAAAAACAGCAAGTGCATCTGGCACAGCAGCACCAGTAATAGACACAGGCACTAAGAGCAAGAGATTCAAGCTGCTAATGGATTGGCAATCATCACCATACCGTCATTTTCCCAGGAAAAGTCTTCCAGAAGCCAAGGGTATATTCTGCTTCTTTCATTTTTCTGCTAAGATGGACAGCAAGGCTCTCGTAACATGAACTAGAATCCTGCAGCTTCTGGTATTCTGGAGATGCCTGTAGGGCACAAGGTAAGACAGAGCTGATGGCGTTTCTGAACCCCTGTACCAACACCACCAACCAAGCTGCAATACAACTGCTCATTTTATTAAATCAGCACTAAGTGCATGACAGCTGGTCTGGGTAATAAACAGAGCAGACCAAGTCATTTTCTTGGTCACATGTTCTGTTGGTGTGCTGATAGTTTTTAAAAATCACACAAAGGTCCCTGAATGTTATAAGGAGAATGATTAATACACAATTACATGATCTATTTTCTTGCAGCGTAACAAGCTGTACCATAAGTAGTGCTCATAATTGCAGGAACAATATTCTAAATTACCATATTGGGCTAAGTGTACAAGTAGTTATTGTTACTATTTAGTCATCTTTATTTCAAAACAAAGCAATTATATACATCTAAATTGGTGGTAAAAGTCTGCCTAATATATATGTAGTGTTTTTAGTAGAGTATTAGAGCCAAGGGTAGCTACAGCAATGATGCCAGATGAAACT
The DNA here is from genome assembly GCA_013397075.1 of Rhabdornis inornatus. NCBI lineage: Eukaryota > Metazoa > Chordata > Aves > Passeriformes > Rhabdornithidae > Rhabdornis > Rhabdornis inornatus. The sequence goes on along the minus strand of VWZS01010376.1, from coordinate 295,645 downwards.
GAAAAGCAGCAGGCAAACATCAAAACAATATATTTGCAATTAAGCACTCAGGCACACAAACAAGCTCTGGCAGGGTAACAAGTTTCTACCTGTCACGTGATCTGTGCAGGTGGTGTAGGATTATGCAAATAAATCTACAAGATCTTCCCTGCAGCAAATACAAGTTTAAAGCAGCTCCTCTGAGGAATAAACTGGTTCTAATTACCTGGCATTTGTTTCACACAGTTAATTCCAAGCTGTAAGTTTCATGTGTTTATTTATTGAACTATAGATAGAAAAGCCATCCTACCACTTCAAAACACGTAGCAAGTTTCAGCAAAGTTCTGGCATAATTATGAAGTCGTCCAAATGGCATGAAAAACAGAGCATTCAAAACTTCCACTAGCTGGAGGTTTTCCTCATTCTTCTCAGACAGTTTCTGTAACAGCTCCTGGTTTTTACTCAAGAAGTCTCTAAATGATGGGACCATTGGGAAACAGAGGGACAAGAGAAGAAAAAAGACATTAAGACATCAGTAATGTTTTATGTCAATGAGCCCAGATTGCCCCTTGTTGGATTATCATAAACCAATAAAAATTATAAGGGCAAATGCATGCTGCTTATTCATCTATTCACAATTTAGTTTGAGGAAGTACAGTAGTAAAGACATGTAGCTAAAACTGCAACACAAGATTTGTTATTTACTTCTAATTTCATATGCTCAATCATCAAACTGGCTGAAGGAAGTTGACTATGTTGCTCACTTGGAGTGTAACCAATTGCCTTTTTCTTCTTTATCACTCGATTAGTAAAGCACAAACAGGTGGAAAGACTTCCCCATTGCTTTTAGAGTAGTAAGTTTCTAACACTGTTGATTTATCCAAGAAGGCCTGAAAAAATCTTAACTTTGCTCTAGTGCACTTCCCTAAATACACGAAAATAATTTCTTCCCCCTGCTGTTGTTCAAAGCAACAGAGCAGTTCTTCCCCTAACTACAAAAATTACATCCTGCCTCAGAGAAAGGCAGGAAATCTGTTCAATCCTCAGTCTGATTTCCAAGAGGGAGAACTAATCTAGTTCAGAGAGGAAGAAGGAAATGATTCTGAAGACAGTACATTAGCACACAAACCCAGGATTTCTTCATTAAAAGGAAAGCACACCTATTGCTCCCTCTCCTTCACTGTGTGTGTGTGCTCACTGGTGCTGGCACATAGGACGTGCACTGAAACACACCCAGCTGGGAAACATTTAAACCACAAGCTGCAAGAATCAGGTGAGGCTGAGAGAGCAGGCCTCAGGGACAGCAAAACAGATCAGAGTTCACAGCAGGCTCCCTAAGAATGCTACTTGATTAGTGAGATGCCATTTACACAAAATACTGTACCTTGTCCAGGTCTGCTAGTGGTATTTAAGAACTCCATTACTGAAAAAGCCTTAGGAATAAAATCGTCTTTAGAGAGAAGACTTTTTTCCTAATTTTAAAGTTATGCCTCTGGACAGCTTGCTATTTTTAATTTTGAGATCCTCACATAGAGGTTTTTCTGTTGAAAAGCATCAAACAGTAACAGACAACACTCACGACAGATTGTCTACTCTTTTAGAAGATACACGCAAAAACCTGCCAACTATGGAGACTTCCACTGGAGCTGGCACTTTTTTCAAAGTCAGGAGTACATCTAATGCATTCATGCTGCAGAACATCCATAAAAGATGGGCTGACACAATTAACCACTTACTTAAGACAGTACCCCTCAGAGAAGGAGTGGGGGGAAATTCATCATTAGCAGCAAATATATTCTTAACCTTCCTTTGCAAGGAACAGAACAAAACTTGCATATCTCTTCTCTGAAGTGTTGTTTACCTAATGAGACCTTGGTTGCAGTAGGAGAAGCTGTGACACCCAACAGTGACAAGTGATGTGATGAATTCAGCATGGGTGATTTCAGTATGAATTATAAACAAGCTTATACTAGAGCTAAGATTTCCTCTAAGTCACCCTAAAAATCCTGACCAACGAAAGAAGATTCTCAGTGTCTCTCTGCAGGGGGATTCTGTATTTAGACTTTGGCACGGTCCTGAAGGGCAAAATGTTCTTCATCCTCGGTACCTGCATTTCCAAGAACTTCCAATACCATAATTTACACCGCATTCAAAGTGCTCCATAAACATTAATGGAATTACTCCCAGATTACAGAATTTGTGAAGGAAAGGCAGCAACTCCACAGACAAATTAAAAATTACCCTCAGTACAACAACTTCTTCAAAGCACTAGGGTGAGAGATCCAGCATTGTTACTTTCTTTCCTAGGCAAAAATACTATAGATATGAGAAAAAAAGCTTTATGATCTAGAAACCTCAACTGTACTGTCTCAGGCATTAAAATTCAATCCCTTCCTCACATTTACAGCATCTCTGCATGAAATAGAGCAAAGAAACCTTGAGAGGCAGGGAAGATGCACATGCAGAAATGATACTTTTACACCATTTCTTGACAGCAACATTTGAAAGAATAAACACTAGCACTGAATAATGATGAACATTTAACCTCATTTATCTAAAGCTTTCAAAAAATCATTATCTGAATTCTATTTTTCTTTGAAGGAAATTCCAATAACAAGCTTTTTTCTGCTTTCTCCACCTTCAAGATGAACTGAACTCAGTAGCATTTTAACCTAAATTTTTATCACAGTTAAGAGGAGGTAACTTGCTGTTGATGTGAAGGAAAAGGTATTAGTGTACTCAAGTATGCTGAGGCCAAGTCTCTGCATAGTCATTACTACACACTCTCCATTCTTTACAGTTCTTTGCTAGTTAATCAAAATGTCCAAAAAATGGTAAAGGTTTGCTTACATTGCTGGCTTTGCAAGGAGCATAAATCCTCCCATTACAAGGAAGTTTGTTACTGAAGTACAATACCTAATATAGGGAAAAAAAAGATCTTCAGTTACATAATGAAAACATCCCTGAAAGTAGCAAGTGTTGAAATGTCCAAGAGTTCATAATGATGTCTGTAATATCTTTTACTACACAAGTTATATAGTACACGAGCAACATTCAATGTTACTGAACACTTGGCACTCACTTTCCACATGGAGCACTGAACATGCTTGACTACACATTTCTGCTGCCATTAGCACAATGCAGAGGGCTTACTTTAATTTTATTTTTGTTTCTCTCATATTTGGGCATGTACAGAATAAACCACCTGTTTCAACCATTTAGTACTGCTATCTTCTAATTATAGTCAAGATGGAAATTTCAAGAGAGGAATTTTCTCTTTTCCTGCTGTTCAACATTCTATGACTTCTCCCCATCATCATTAAAAAAACCCAACAAAACCACCTTTCTCCAAGGGAAAAGGTCTCTGCTTAGCCCATTTAATAGATTATACTTGTGTTGCCTTGAAAGATGCTCATGGTGTAACACTGAGGTTCTGATGCCATACACATAAAAACATGTAAGCAATAGGGAGCAAAGGGGGAGAGCAGAAGACAAGCAGTAGTGAGAATAGAGATTAGGTATTTCAGTCGTTAAGGAAGAAATTAAAACCTTCTATTCTGAGTAATGAGAACCAATTTTGAAAATCCAGGTTACAAGAAAAATTCAAGTTGAAGACTAAGTAAGAAAATGAGAAAACACATATTTAGAATTATGAACAATCTATATGATAAACAGAGATGGAAGTTTCTTTTAGGGTGATACAACATAAGCTCATCACTGACCTAGCAAAAATGTTATTGGTTGTGCCTGTGTTCAAAAAAAAAGTGCAACCAGTTGTCCATTCAAACTGCTATTGCGTAACAGAGTTGACAACCACTGTATAACAACTGAAGTTGATAATCTCAAAATTTTGTTTCCTTAGATATTTTCAGATATCTGGTAACCAAGGCTACATTCCGATATGACACTCCTAAACTTTCTGTTAAGCCATTATTTTTCACAAAAACTGTAAGTACTAAGTATGATGAGAATTCTGTCACATTTAAATAAAATTGTCCAGAAACTACAAGTTACTGACAGGAAAGACAGAAAACAGGTTGACTGCACAGATCTTTGCTCCCAAAAGCATTAAGCCAATAAAAACAATAACCAGGAAAATCCAGACTTAATTCTGAGTACTAAAGCAGCTCCAGCTTTTGGGTGACAGGTATAATGCCAGCTGTTTAGCAGGTATGAGGACAGAAGAATTTTCTTCTGGAAAACAATCTTTAGTTAATGACTATTTAAAAAGCATTTTGTAACCTCAATAAACCCCTAAATGCAGCTTTAATTAGCAGCCTAGCAATGTTAAGTCTATCACATTATAATACAAGATCCTTAATAGGTGATGAGTATTTAGGCTTATAGGCAGCAACCAAAGAAGCGTCTGTACCTAGAGTTTTACACCAAAGAAGGTGATGCTGTTCATGTGCTCCACTGGTGAAGACTAGGAAATACATCTCACTACAAAATGAATCCATTTGTGTAAAACTCTCCAAACATTTCTAAATCACAACAATACAACAGTTACATAGCTTTCCTTATGACCTACTTTCCCTTAACTCAGGGCTTGTTGCGGTCAGTAGATTAAGCCTGCAGAGACTCAAGATGAGAGGGAATTGGATACTTGCTCAGTGTAACTATCCAAAAAGAGACTGGAATGCTTCAGGATGGCCAAGCTCCTGGCTTCTTTTACTCCATGAAGAAAGCTACTTAAAGAAGCTCCATGTTGACCAATGAGATAGCACAGCTTGCTGAACCTGCTTGCCATTTCCTGCAGCAGCTGGATTGCATTTGCATTGCCCAAATTATCTGTAACAGACCAGAAAGCAATTTAGCTTACCTTATGGAAGAGCAGCAACCTTTAACAGAGAGAATCTCAACATGGTGCTGTTTAGATGTTTTATCAGCAGCACTTTTACCTCATGGCTACATTATCCAGAATCGGAACTTCAACAGTTTTAGACTAAATACACCTCAAATAACAAAGATACTTCAGGTGAAACCATCAGGAAAGTGCAAATATTATCAGAATGCACACTGTCAAATTGCAGCTATCTTTCACCTCTTCATCCAAACAGGGGAGAAAGCAAGACCTTAGTTTTATCTTGAAAACACATTATTACTTTTAAATTTTGCATAACAGAAATTTGTTATGGAATGTAGTGGAAACAATATCAAGAAAGACATTAAAAGAAAGTCTTACCTAAACCTAAAAGAGGTCTAAGAACCTGAGATTTGATCTCACTCAGTTTGAAATAAAACCTTCTCTCAGTAGCAGCCAACTCATGCAAACTGGCAATATATCCCATTACGTTTTTGTCTACTAAGGCCAGACAGTTGTCACCACCAGCTATCACATTGCTTATGTACCCTATCTGAAAGATGAAAAAGAGAAAAGAAAAAACAGCAGCTTTAATGTTTTTCTTTTTACACTCCAATTTAAAAATAAGAGTAATGCAAATAAAGCATATTTTGAAGAGCACTAAGTGATAGTAAGTATTAATTACCTTCAGTGACAAACAACCCATTCAATATGGCTTAATACAAGAATGACAACAATAACAAATTTATAGCCACTGCTGTTCATTTTCCTGACTCTGACAGAGCCAAAAGACAATAAATAGACCACCTTTTAAAGTGGCTCATACAATCATTCCATATTTAAGAGATAGTGACCTTAAGTTTAGTCACTTTAGAACTGCAATATGCTTTCATCAACAATGTTATCAAATAGCATCATTATATCATACATTTCTCCTAATAAATATGAAGAGAGAAGAACAAGCCTTTATTAGAACTATGACTGTGCTCTGGACAGGTCCTTTCAGGACCTGGAATATGTCAATTTATTGATAAAAGTCCAGTTTATTTATACTGCAATATTACTAACACTTGCTAGTACTAGTACTTGCTTTCCACAGTAGTTCAAAGCAAAATTCTTCTCTAAGGTGAGCACAAGTGCCAAGGACGCATTGTGGCTCCTCACTAATTTTGGCTCACCCAAATGCCATAGAGTAATTCAGACTTTGAGCTCTACTTTTATTTCCTTGATTGCTAAATAGAGGATTCCTTTGAAACACTGAGCCAAAGTTCTTCAACAGGCAACCAATTCTCATATGCAAGAGCCTACCAGTCTCCCCTGAAGAGAAGGGAATGGCTAGCAACAATCTTACAGAAGGAGTATGGGGGGGGGTGTGTGTATGTGTGTCTGCATGCACAGACACAGACCCAGTGTCTAAATCTCTGTCCCTCCTCAAAACACTTCCCAAACTGCTCTTCTGCTCAATTTAGGGAAACAGCAGTGATACCCAGAGGAGCTAAGGCAGAGACATTCTCTACCCTCACAATTTCCTTTTTGTTATCATAAACTCATGTTGGTCTGAAACCATACACAACTTGGAAGAGGATGTGCAGTCAGAGTTCACACCCCTACCTCAAGGCATGTGCAAGACTCAGCTTCATGAAAAAAATTGTGTAGGGGCACCTCCTGTCTCCCACTAACATCAAATGTATATTTTTGCTCAGATCCCCCTTTGCACTCATGTGAAAGGGAGGAGTAGGGAAGGAGATGGTGCAGAACTCACAGGGACCTTCAGCCTAGTCACAAAAAAGAGGCAGAGTATCGGAACAGAGTAACAGAATAGAGCAGCCAGTGGCCTCAAGTCAGCTGAGAGACAAGGAAGTGAAGACCAACAGCAGTGAAGACTGAACACTAATATTGGTAAAACAGAGCAGAATGCACTCTTTTGAGTGCAATTCTGCAGCATGCACAGATGGAAGGAGATGGATTAAACACACTAGAAACACCTCCTTGGCCTTCAAACAGAAGGGAAGGCCAAGAAACAGGCAGGGGAGAGAACAATACTAACTCAGCCTCCTCTCTGCCCTCCATCCAAGGTGCTCCTCACTTCACTACTAGGAACCAACAACGTGGCTTGACACCCTTAAAGCTCATCGAGCCACCAGCTCTGTGCTGTTTCCTAAGAGTGTCAGTATGATCTGTACTGACTTAAAGGAAATAACACTCACCTTACTACAAGATACTAACAAAACTGGATTCTTAGTACAGCTATTTTCATTCATATTTTCATTGTTTTCAGTTGATGTCTCCTGGCCACAGTAATATAATCCAGGCTGGAAGTCTTTCTCATCTGCTAGGAAGAGAGAATAATCTAGTCCTGCTGCTGTAGTCCAAATACCATCACCGCACACCTAAAATTCAGGAAGAAGAAAGACATTAAAAATCATCACCCAAAGCTGGAAGGAGAGAAAAGTACATAACTCTTCTAGTCATACATGTACATAACACACCTGCCAAGATAAACCATTGCAATAACTGGCCAAATTTTCAACTTCAGTGTCTAATAACAAATAAACTCCTTGCACATACACTGAAAACTGTTTCTAGTTTTCTTTCTAATGGCTGATTTTTTTGCCTCTCAGTTACAAATCAGTTTTATTTTTAAATGGGCATCAAGTGAGCTTGATTAAAGTTGGAACACTATTCTCTCCTCTACATTTAACTGGGAAATCTATATAAACTTGGGAGACAGTTAATCTGCTGTATGTTAATTTGCATAAGGCATAAGCAGGAAAATTGTGCAGCTAGTTTTCCATCCAGGGCACCAGAAAACATGGGAAAGGCTGTGGTCTAACCCAAAAATTGTTATTTTGCTATTCACTCAATAGGGTGAAAAGTTCAAAACAAAGAGAAAACCCACTGCCAAAACTCTGGAATTATAGAAATTAACAACAACTGTGGCCATGGTCCAGGCAAGCTAAAAACACTAGAAACAATTGCTTAGAATAAGAACAGAGTTCTGAAGTATTTAGAAGTTTCAACACTGCAATATCAGAGAAACCAAACATAAGGTCAAAGTGAAATCTGATAGGAAGATACAACCAGCCACATTTCTCAGTTCTAGAACTTCATTGTGGTCAAAAACCAGTGGAAGTCCATGTAAATGATTTCTTGGGTAGATTTTCACAAGCTCATCTAAAGATCATTTCACAGCATAAGCCAAAGAAAATCAAGGGCTCTGTTATTAAACAGCACATAGATCCAAGAGCAGGTCATTCTCAGAAATTACTCTGCGTTTTGCAATAAGAGACCCTGAACTGAAAGAAGAAAACCACAGAACACAAAGTACCTTTGTGAGACGAGGGACGGTTGTAGGGGAGTTCAAGTGACCAAGCTGGCCAGAGATATTACTGCCCCAGGAATATACCTGCAAGAAGCAGTGGTGAAATCAGAATGTACATTTATATACATGGAAACATACTGAACTGCGGTAGTACAACATATCAAGTGTGCAAACACTCAAGTCAAGGCAATAGGATTCATGTACCGAGAAGCACTTCCATAATTTTCACTGCCTTCCTACATTCTCAGATTGTCTTCTCACATTCAGAAACAGAATTCAGCAAATCAAATCACAGCAATCTTTAAACATAATGTTGATGGTACATGCAGAACTTGGGAAGAAACAGAATTCAGATCCCAGACTACTTCCACGCTGCCTCCCACAAATGGGAACAAAAGTTCAGAAGCAAAAGAAACCAAAAACTAGAAAAGACCAGACATGGTAATTATGTCAGAGATAAACAGTAAATGGTAACAATCACTTGTACCTGGGATTTGGCAGTGAGTGCTAAGGAATGATGGCCACCAGCAGAGAGGTGAATCACTTCCTTACCATCAAGGCTTTTCACACACAGTGGCTGAAGCCTGTCAATCCCCAGAGCCCATAAGGTGAGGGAAGAGGGGTAGAAGTCGGAAAAAGAAAAAAATATTATCGGAGGTACTGTTAATGCAAAAACACTCAAGGTTTTATTTTCTTCCCCAAAACAAATTAGAGAAACCAAAGATATATGGAACCTTCTAGCAATAAACCAGCTTAGTCAAAATGGTCAGGAAGGGCAAAAGTTGATGATAGACCTCACCCCAATTTGGACAAAGTCCAAATATCACCAAAGCTGTTACTGATTACAAAGGGAAAAGTCGTAATTGATTGATACTTCGTAACAATGCAGCATAAAACACGTTACTTGGAGAAACTTAGGTCACAACACTTAAAAGAACAAGAACACAATGCACAGCAGATGTTTAAATTTGAGAAGCTGAGACAGTGCAATACTCAAAATTTTCTAGTGATCTAGTGAATAAAAAAAATAATTTATCAATAAAATCTCACCTTGGCAGAACATCACCATGCCCGAGCTGTCCTTCCTTGCCCTTCCCCCAGGTCCACACCTCTGTTCTTAGAGAGGGCAGAAGAGCATCAGCTTCACCACTGTAGGTTGGAGTCAGAGCCACAGTCCTCATTTTTGCCCGCCCTACCTTCCGTAAGAGCCTTGGGGAAACTGAGCAGAGGCCAAGAATTAGAAAAAATACTGATCATTTTGGTGAATGTATCACTCAGATTGTGTGTTACACAGTAACAGCACTACTTAATAGCAAGTGATCAAAACTTCTTAAAGCAGTTTTAATTCAAGCCTGAGAATCAAAGGTTGACAGGTAAGACAATAGGTTATGGATACAAAGAAGTAACATAGGTGCTAAAACCAGACAAATGTTAAGTAGTTTTTACCAGTTGCTAAAAAGGATAGCAGACATATGAAAACCATGCAGTTACAATGAAGCAAGTGAATCAAAAGAAACTGCACATTAATGTGTTTTGGAAGAAAACATATCCTTGCAGTAAACAGAAGACTTCAATACTTCCTAAAACTCCCCTCAAATCCAAGATCAATATAGAACTAAACCATATACACGTTCAGAGCAATTAGCAACATTAAAATCTGTGAGGGAAGAAGGTCATTAACTCTGAAGTTCAGCAGTGGGAACTGGAATCCTGAGCTGGCTCAAAACCAGCTCAGTGGAGTACAGATTACAGACCACACAGATTTTTATCTGCTTTAAAATCAACATGAAAGATACCTCAGCATCATTTGGCAATATGACTCCTCCAACGTGCTCAGTTTACCTTAATTTAACAAGACAAACCATTTGCAAACCCACTGGTTTTGGTTTTCTTTGCATGCAGTATCTGCTAGTCTTCACTCTCTCCACTGCTTTCAAGTCCAAAGATATAATTTAGAATTCATACACACCTTTGAAAGATCATTAGATTTGTGTTTAATAAGTATTTGTGTTTTTTTCACTTACAAACCCCCGCATTATTCTAAGTTTTCCAGTGTTTTGTCCCCAGCATACTTGTTTACCTTGTGACAACAAGCCAGGCAGGGAAAGCCTTCGACTCCCTCCTTCAGATTCCTCTTCTCTAATATCTACTAAACTGGAACTCTTCTTCCCCTGCATGGATTCCAGCCTGACCTGCTCTTCTCGGCTGTCCTTCAGAGCTTCAGGCCCTGGGGACCTGCTGCCCGACTGAGACCCTGGCTCACTCGCAGATGTGCCATAGAAGTTCATGACTTTCTTCAGGGACAGGGCTCCAGCCTCGTAGGTGGCAGCGACTCTCACCCCAACTGCTGAGGCACACGAGGCCACCAGGCTGTTCAGGGTGGATGTGCTGCTACCTGGAGGGCCAGGGATACAAGCACTGAGTTGTTCCTCTTGACATGGCTAAAACCAAAGGGAAATTGGAAACTGTCAGAGCAGACAGCACAGAACAATAGGATGATGATACACATTCACTATTCAAACCATGGGCTGGACTGAACACCATATAATGTTTATTTTAAATGTTTACTGTAAATTGTAGATGTATTTTAACTGTATATAATATAAATTATCTATGGGTTTCATGCTTCAGTGTTTATCTATTGCTCAGAATAATTTTTTTAAAGGTAGCACCAAACACCACTTCTAAATGGACTGGGCTTTGTCTGTTGCACCTGTCTTGTAGCTCATCCATAAGAGACTGTACGTCTGGGGGTTTTAAATGCCAACAAAAAAAAGGATCTTTGCAAACAAAAATAGAAAGGGATATAATTTTGAGCTTATTACCAACTTCTTTGCCACCAATGAAAGTGCATCAGTGAGCATGCTCTACTTTCAGAGAGATAAGTTCTCTCCTCAATATGGTAAAAGGTAAACAGCAATTCATGGATTCATTTTGCAAGGCTTATCTTAAAACCAGTCTGGGCTGTGTCCCCTTACACCACTGTTGTATCCATATAAAGCTTGGTCAACAATCATCAACTCACAGGAGGGACAAACTGAAAGCAATTATTAGTCCCAGCACACCATTACCTGTAACAGCAATCAGCTGACCTACCAAATAAGAAACAATGCTCAAAATGATCTCTGACAAACAGTTTGAATTTCAAGACAAAGACAGCAAAGTCTCATTTTCCCATCTAATACACAGGGGAAAATGGTATTATTACAAGTATTACATTTATTACAGTTCATCTTATTCAAAATAAAAACAATCCTTGACTTCTTTAAGCTTCTTTAAAGCTTAGGTTAAAGGGCTGGGATTGGTTCTATTTACTTCATCCTATTTCTAAAAGGCATACCTAGCAATCCAGGAAATAAAACTTCATTTGTGTAGGAAAGCAAGGAAAAATGAAGGATTTTACTAATGCTGAAACATTACATTCGACCTCATCTCTGCTCTTCACATGTATGTCAATTGCGGAAGATTCAGTGAATCAGTTCCAGTCTTGATTCCTGAAACTGTGCAAGGAAAACAGTGCTCTGGAAATATGCCAGGAACAAGGAATTGAGAAAGGGAGCCTGAAACTACGTGTTTCAGTAATTTCCCAATGCTGGTGTTCTTGCAAGAGTCTGAGGAGCCCGCAACTGCTACAATGCATTCATAATAGCAAAAAGCAAAAGAAAGCAAATGTATTTACACAACATTCATCTCTCTAAAGTAAGTTTTCCTCAGAGTAAGAAAACATAACTTGCTGAACTACCAAGTTACTGGCCAGATTTTAAAACTACAGGGGTTTTGTTGCCATCAGAGGCAGTAACAAAAATCAACTATTTTTCAGGTATTGTGGAGAATGTCTTACTGCAACTATTAAAAAATAAACAAATTTATATCTGCACAACACTTTAAAATGACAGAAGAAATTTTCAGAATCCCACTGTCAGTTTTGCAAATTAGGCCACAGTGCTGCAGGGCTCCTCACAGGCCACTAGTTAGGTAAGGACTGCTGGACTGCACTGAAAGATTCTGGATTAGTTTTCTGTCCAGTAACATAAACCAGAAAACAGTATTTTGTCAGCTCTTGAACAAACGCAAACAGCTCTTGAAGCATCATGTCAAGCATTTTCTGATGCTTACTAAGAGATGAGTACTTCACTGTTCTGTTTGTTTGATGCCACAGCATCAAAACAGTGTTGTTGAATCATTTTCCACACCACACAGAGTAGTACTTACACATCTCCCATCTCTTTTTATGAGTTTATGCCACCCCTACACTATTAGCACTAGAAACCTTTTGGTCAAACCTTTTAGCAATCTGCAATCCACAATTTTCAACTGATTGAGAAATTAGATGGATTTGTGAGGGAATTGTTCCAGGTACAGAAATTAAACCTTTACCTTAAAGATAAATCAGATGAGTACCAGTAAGATTCATGGTTTCTTACCGCCCCACACAAATGGAAACCCACGCATCAGGAAACAGAGCATGGAAATTGGCTTACGTGGCTCTGCTACTGCAGACCACGACAAGGAGAGACTACAGCACTGTCAAGGCTGCTCACAATGAAGGTTCACAATTGAACAACAACGGAGGACAAAAACATCTTCCACTTTGAAGTTGAGAACCATCAGTGAAAAAAACACTTGGAAACTATAAAAACACCATAGCTATATTAAAGTAAGTTTTTCATTTGTAACAAGAGTAATGTTGTCACATACGCAAGAGAAGTTATAGCAAACTATGAGCTAGTGATTAGGTACCAACCTGTTCAGGCTCTGTATGGATGTTTTTACTCAGGCTCTCACTTAATGAATTATCTGACAAACCAATTAAGTACTCTTTCACTTCTTTTTTGTCTGAGAACAGAGTATTTCCCAAACTAGAAATTGCACTATCTTCCCGTCCATCACTGCTGGAAAGGCCACTTGGCCCATCAGATTCTAAACCAACAAGCCTATGTTGTTCCACAAGTGGTTTCTGACAGTCTTCACTTCGGCCAGCTGTCACACTTTTGCCCTCGGGGGTGTCTGATGACGGACAGAAGACGTGATTTTCTGGCTGGTTATCAGACAGTGCCACACCCAGTGGGCAGCAGTGGCTATCTGAAATGATTACATGGTCTTCCTTGTCTGTCATGGTAATGAGAGGCTGACTGCAGTGATTGCATCTCTCTGGGATAGGCTTCATTTCCTGCACAGGCAGACATTGTACCAGAGCCAGGCTGTGGTAGGCTCCACAAGCGATCTGGAGCACAACACGTCCTGCCAGGTGCTCTACCTTCTGCGGCTTTGTCACGGGGAAAGTTGTTGTGATGAGACCGAGCTGGCAGCCACTCCCCCAGGCCCATATCTCCCTGCTCAGTGATAGCGCCAGCGTGTGCTCCTCTCCACATGCCAGTTGCAAAATCCGTACTGATAACAGAGGGCTGGTTTCAGAATCACAGATACTGATGAGCTGGGGCTCTGGCACACACAGCTGGTTAGCAACGGCGCACTGGCCAGCAGAATTGTCCCCCCACATGTACACCACACCACTCTCCGTCACCGCTCCATTATGGAAGCTGCCGGCTGCCACTGTAATAATACGATGGCCAAGCAAAGTATTTTCTAAGATAGGACTGTTAGCACATTCCTCAGGTCCTGATCTCCAGGGCAGTTTTCCAAAACTGTAGACCTCTCCACCTGGAAGGGGGGGAAAAAAAGCCCCAAATCTTAGTATGAGTGCAAAACCAATTGCTAAATCAAAGCAAAAATATGAATGCTGCTTCAGACAAACAGATATGAATTCCTAACTTACCCCAGGCTCAGCAAAACTACTGATGCTATTGATGTAAGAAGGCTGCTAGTTGCTCTCTGCAATTGCTGCTGTTAAGTTCTACACCTCACGTAAATGTCACCCTGTGCATGTATGTACTGTTAAAGTAAGTAATGCTTTTCTGCTATAAGTTCTATTATACTCAAGTCAAGTGAGTTAAGTGTATTTTTTGGTCCTTTCTAATTTAAGAACACATTAAGGGCATACAAATGCGCATAAAGAGCACAAAGTACAGTCCTCACCTTTCCAAACACAGATCTAGTATCACTTCTAAAAGAAAAAAAACTTGACAATAACCGAAGATTGTTATTGCCCCAGATCATTACAATTAAGGTGTTTATTACCTTCTGTTAGAAGTAACCCATGGTGAATTCCAAGGGCTGCCTGTAACACTGTCTTTCCGCTGAGGCCTGGAAGCCTTTCTGGAGTTACAGAGCAGGAACCAGCCTTCCAAACATAGACCAGGCCTCTCTCTTTGGCTCCTTCTGCCTCTTCTGAGCTACAAAGACTGGATGAAATTGGAACACAATCAGGATGAAGTTTTCCATGGTTCAGTAATACCTGTGTAGGAAAGGCTTAGTAGTTCAGACGTTAGTTTTACTTTCAAGGCAACACATTTAAATTACTATTATCAAATTGTAAAGTAAATGCTACTTACATGAAAAAGCAAGTGTCTTCTGTTTGAAACCATAAGCTTTTTTCTCATTTGTACTTCACCGTGTACTAATTGCTCTCATTAATAATGTGCTTAGAACATTACACCTCTAAGAGCTCATCCTTTATACACTTTCATTTCTATCTCTAGGGATAGATGAGGTTTTGTTCGAAGTTTTTTTCCTCTTTTGCAAATTCTTAATGAGCACCTCATATTCAAAGGAGCCAGTTATTCAAATCAACTGAACCATGAAAAAAAAATCCTGAAATAGTGTGAGAGTATCAGGGCTTGCAGGAGTGACTGGAACTATCCAAAACTGGTTTAATGCTTCAACACACTGTGGTTTAAATGCTCCATCAGCAACTTCTCCAACTCAGGACAAAAAAATTCCTCGGAATTTTGACAAGCCTACAGTTCTAACAATTTGCAGAATCCCTCGTTTTAAATACAAAAAGTTACGTTAAACATCAATACAGACTGGCTTAAATTAACACTAGACTTAAAGTTAAATTAAGAGTCATGCTTACATTTCCTTAGAACTTTATATAGACTAGACTGTTATCTACTCAGAAAGAAAAAATAGGTTTAGCTCCTTATTTGACAACAGCCAAGTCACTCATTCACTGCATAAATCAGTTCTTGCAGCTTGACATGGACTTGTGAAATTAAGTATTTTAAGACAGCAAGAAAAGTTTCGACAGAATTACAGTCTTTGTCTAGAAGAAAAGGCACAAGAAATAAAATGTACTCCAAACCTGTACCAATCCCCCCAAAAAAGCTATCCTGATACACCACACTGCAGGCAAACTCATGCAAGCAGCCCTATTCCTGCAGACTATGGATTTGTTAAACTACGTAATTTTTTTAACTGTGGTGCACAAGATGAACATCTTTATACAATCTGCCTCTGAGACACTCAAGTTAAGAATAGCTAAGAAATCCAATTATCTCTCTTAGCTCCTGTGCCCATCCCAAATATCTTTATTTTTCTACAAAACGGAAAGAAAACAAAAAAGAAAAAAAATTAAAAGGTGATAGTCTAGAACTCTTCTAAAATTCAAGTAAATAATTTATTCCACAAAGGAAACACAGATTTCAAATGCAAAGTCCACCCTGCATTTCAAATACATAGGACTTGTGTTTAGAATAGAAGTAAAGTAAAAAGGTACCAATCAAGTAATATATATGCGAAGAAAAAAAAGGCTTAAAAATTTAATATCAGTATAAGGATATTTCACCTAAGATAAAAATACAGATTTTACACAGATGTGCAAAGTACTCCAAAGAACACAAAATTATAATATTGAGAATTTTCATCAACACACTGCAAATCAAATCCGTTCAATGCCTGATATTTGCATTTTTATCCATTTAAGAGGTATTCAGAAAACAGTGTAAAACAAATTTGGACATTCACATAACAGGATTTGTGACAAAAACATCTGACCTCTATCAAGCATCTCAGTGCAAGAAAAGCCTACTGCAGGGCTACTGATCAGGATCAAAATTCACGGGTGCAGGTACCAGACAGGATTTTCTGTTCACTTGGGAATGTTACTTTCAAGTCTGTAGCCTGTGGTCATGGCTCCAGAAATTACAACGATCCGCTTAAAGAAGAAGTTGCTGTTGTAGCAACTTTAGTGTTCCAGCCACAAATGAAGCTGAAGCTAATTTAATAATCTTCCCTTTAGTATAAGTTTTAAGACAAGTTACATAAAGAGTATGCTGATATCACTCAATTTTCCAGGATGATCATGAGCTGGCCTATTTCAGGGAGCCTCTGTAGTTTCACCTAGCTGCTCATTCTCACCTTCTTTCCTGTGAGTCCATCTGTCAGTGGCAGCACTCCATCACCACCAAATTGTTCCTCTTTCAAAAGGAACAATATAATTTTCACAAACTGAAAAACATAAAACCAGTTATTTAATTGCAAATAACATAAAGCAATAATAATAATAAAACCCCAAAAAACCCCAAAGGTTTAGCTCCTGCATTCAATTAATAAACACTTCCACACCGCTAGGATGGTTCAAGTATTTATATTTAGTTCACTCATACTGAGTTGGCAGACAGAAGTGAAACAGCCACACTTGTCCTAACTACTCAGCTCACAATGGGTCTATTGTAAGGATAGAATGAACAAAACCTCGTTCCAAGGCAAAAATTTACATCAATCTCTCTATACAACTCTCATTATACCACTAAAGAAACACCAAATTGATTCATTTTCAGTCATAACACAGAACTCAACACTCAGCTAAACTTAAGGTGAACAGATTTGCATGAGCAGAAAACAATCAGGAGCTGAATTTGTAACTTCATTCCTGAACCAAAGCACACATCACCATTAGAAGGTGCAATTCTGCCTGGGTAGAAATGCAGAAAGCAGAGTTCAAAACACTTCTTCATGCAAACTGGTAGCAGAGTGCCTAAGGAGATAAAAGACAACCACGGAAGGCAAGGGGAAAGAAGTGGCTGCTCTAGCTACAATTTCATCCCCTCAGATTTTGAATTTTGCAAGTTCACCCTCACACCTTCCCATCCTCATGAAGATACACTTATCTTGGAATAAAACAAAGTTAATCTTTGTTTCTTATGATCTGTTTGGCTTTTTTTTTTTTTTAGTATTAAAAGAACTGTGCTTTCTCTTGATCTATTGCCTTACTATATGAAGTATTACAAGTTTTAGTTACATTAATACACGTGTATAACCATTAATTCAAAGTTTCACATATAAATGCTTTAGAGCTATTGTTTTATTACAATTGCTCTCTGATAGCCACTGTAACAAAATCAGAAAATAAATTAGTCAGTATAAATCTTAAGACTCAGAACAAGCAGTCTGAAGCCTTTGCATAGAAATAAATACAGCCAGTCATGAATACAAGAGACAAAATATATTCATACCTGTAACTTTTACACAGAAATTTCAATGCACACTTGGAAACAGTAATCATCAAGTTGATAAATAATTAAAATAACTAACAAAACCTCCAACACTTTCACTGGAGTGCTCTGAATAATGAATTACCAAGGAGACCTTCACATATAGAAACAACACAGCATACAAAAAATTCCAGTCTTTCAGATACAGGACCCTAAAAAGAGTGATTTTGGCTTCAGAGCTGGCAAGGAACAGACCTCAAAAAGATAAAGATTTGATAACATGGTATTGTGGTAAGACATATGTACCCTGCCTAAAAAAACCCCAAAAAACAGAGCATACTTTCTAGGAACACAATGACACACTTGTCACCAGAAGTCTCATAAATGTAAAGGAACTGTCATGCAATGCTTCAGTAGCAGAGGTGCTGATGAAACATCAAAAGAAAAATCAGAGCACGTTTTTGGAACCATAACTTCCTGATGTGTTCTTGCTCAGAGCAAGTACATTTAGGATTTTCTTTAGCCTACTCAAAACCACCAAACCCTATAATTCATTCTCTTGAAAATGCTGGCATCTCTCCTTTGTGAAGGACTCCAGCTTCAAATAAAAAGACTCAGTAGATCACAGAATCAAAGAGATGAACACTTTGATAGAGTAAGTGAAGTATCAACAAATATACCGTTTACATTGCATATAGTTATCTGAGGTTAAAGAACAGAGGCTTAAAATTCTTGACTTCTAGAATTTAAGGACTTTTTAAAGTCCTTTTAAGGTCTCAAGAATTCTTTTCATTTTCATGAGCCTCAGCTGCAAAAAAAAAAAAATATTGTAATTGTCATAAAATCTTCTGATTGCAACAAAGCAGAGTTAAAGACAGACATTTGATTAGCTGTTTTGCAAGATCTCCCTTTAAGGCCAAATTGAAAAACTATTGACATAATTATTAAGTAAGAAAGCTGCAACAGTGGTGAACTAGAAACTAAGAGCACGACATGATGGCAGTGACAGATTTTCTCTTCTTTATAGAAGTTCACGCTTACGGTTGCACTACCAAGCATTTATGCATATAAGGGAAATTGAGAGTCAAACTTTTCTTTCCACATGTGAGACATCTTTAAGACACTTTGAAATCACTTTCAAGTTCAATTCAAGTTTTCATTTACTCCTAGGACAGGACATGCTCCCCGTTCCACAGCTAATGCAAATACAAGTTACATTGCCACAGCTACAAAGTAAAATAATTGTAACAAAATGTTTCTTCCTTCCAACAGAAACATGTCATTTTCCTTGCTCATTCTCACATTACATCTACATTATTTCCTTTCCACTACGATCACCTGGATTGTTATCAGATTTAGCATTCATAGAGATGCACATCCAGGCACAAAACAACACTCCTGCATGGAAGCTCGGTGTGATACCAGCACCTTCACTGCTCTGCCCATATTTTTACCATCTACATTTTTCTTTCAACGCTGCAAGTGGAAAGCAAAGAGTGCCAATTATGAAATGGGTTTGTGCTACAGACAGATGGTCACTGGCATGACACTGATGTCATACTCTCCACTTACAAAGTTAAAGGCTAATTCTCCAGAAACCAAACGCTACCACACCATAACAACTGCCATGGCTGGGAATGACGTGGAGCAAACCCCACTGTCATTATCAAGGACCGTGCTCTTCGCTGATCATTTGTAAGCAAGCACCACAGGTATGAAGGTAACCTTACATTCAGTGCTGAACAACAACAGCTGCTATGCCCCTGACTTTGAGAAACACTAGAACTCCCACGACCCTCATGTGCTTATTTACCTGCTATGTCAACAAACAACTGCAAATGTTTTTACAGCTTTCACACGTTTACTTATGTATTTCCAAACACACTTTTAATAAGTTTGTTGCATCACATTTAGCAATAACTTGCAGGACCAAGATTGCCTATTTGTTGTACAGAATTACTTACTCAGGTTCTGAATACGTGATCTCCAAGCTTCCTCATTCAAAACAAAGTTGTCAACATCATTTACTGTTGCCAACTGTGGCTTACACATAATGTATGACCAGTTAAAGAAGCCCTTGTGTTTTGGTCAGCACTAACCACTGCTTTTAACATTGTGTGCTTAAGATCTGCTCAGAGCAAAACAAAACAACTGGCTACTGAAAGACGGTAGCGAGGGCACAAAGCTTTTAATGCCAGTTCCAGCGAATGCAGGATGGTAGCACAACACAGCAGTAAAGAAGTCAGGAAAAAAAACAAAACAACACAGCTGAAAATTATCTGCTACAGCATGCAATTAAAAATTTAAAAATTTACCACACTCATAAGAGGCTCAAAAAGTTCTGAATGTCCTTCTACCTCTTTTTCTTTTGAAATTACACCTTAATTCGCACATTCTCATGTGCTTCCCCTTCTGAAGACAGTTCACTCTGCAGAAACTCAAAGTGGTAAGTACAGCTAGTTTACATAAGCTGCTGCCCTACAACAGCAGTGATTAACTATAGATCATCTACCACCACTCCGGCTGCTAGCCGGTGCCTCACCAAAATATTTTCGCTTTGGAAGACGAGGCCTGTGACAGTGACAGCACACTATGTCACCTGCACAGGATACTGCAGCCACAGCAGTATCACTCAACACACTCCAAAAGCTGAACTGCATTCACCCATGAGCAAGCAAGTCACGCANCCCGCACGCCCCGCACCTGTTGCCGCCGCGCCGCCCTCAGTCGCGCGCTGCCCGCAGCCCCTCGCGCCTCCCGGCTGACTCACGCGGGGGCGCGGAACGCGCAGGGGGCGGGGCCAGCGCCGCGCGAGCGCCGACGGGTCCCTGCCCGGGACAAAACAGGCAGAGACGGGAGCGACACGTGGGGGCGCGTCAGGGAATGAACNAACACACTTTTAATAAGTTTGTTGCATCACATTTAGCAATAACTTGCAGGACCAAGATTGCCTATTTGTTGTACAGAATTACTTACTCAGGTTCTGAATACGTGATCTCCAAGCTTCCTCATTCAAAACAAAGTTGTCAACATCATTTACTGTTGCCAACTGTGGCTTACACATAATGTATGACCAGTTAAAGAAGCCCTTGTGTTTTGGTCAGCACTAACCACTGCTTTTAACATTGTGTGCTTAAGATCTGCTCAGAGCAAAACAAAACAACTGGCTACTGAAAGACGGTAGCGAGGGCACAAAGCTTTTAATGCCAGTTCCAGCGAATGCAGGATGGTAGCACAACACAGCAGTAAAGAAGTCAGGAAAAAAAACAAAACAACACAGCTGAAAATTATCTGCTACAGCATGCAATTAAAAATTTAAAAATTTACCACACTCATAAGAGGCTCAAAAAGTTCTGAATGTCCTTCTACCTCTTTTTCTTTTGAAATTACACCTTAATTCGCACATTCTCATGTGCTTCCCCTTCTGAAGACAGTTCACTCTGCAGAAACTCAAAGTGGTAAGTACAGCTAGTTTACATAAGCTGCTGCCCTACAACAGCAGTGATTAACTATAGATCATCTACCACCACTCCGGCTGCTAGCCGGTGCCTCACCAAAATATTTTCGCTTTGGAAGACGAGGCCTGTGACAGTGACAGCACACTATGTCACCTGCACAGGATACTGCAGCCACAGCAGTATCACTCAACACACTCCAAAAGCTGAACTGCATTCACCCATGAGCAAGCAAGTCACGCAAAGGGACAAGACATTTAAACGCAAGCGTAAGGAGATGAAAGGCATGTCAGTCACAGCGCGGGGGTCTCTTTCCACCAAGAGGGAGGAGACCGTTCAGACCCTACAGAAATACACCTCGATATCTCTGCTGCACCAGCCCATCACAGCGCGGTGAGAGCTGGACACCCAGGGTCCGCCAGAGCTGCTCTTCAGCCTCTCCCCGAGTCCCCGGGGGTAGCCGGGGTGGGCGCAGGGCCTGTCCGGTGTCCCCGGTGCCGCCCGGCGCTCCCGTCCCGCAGCGCAGGTGCGGGGCGCGCGCGGCTGCCCTCAGGCGCGGCTCCCCCTTNGACACGTGGGCGCGCGTCAGGAAATGATCGCGGCGCAGGTAAAGAACCCGGGGCCGGCCCGTGCGGGATCGGTGACGGCGACAGCGCCGGCCCTGTCCTTCCTGCTCCGCAAACCCGCCCGTCAGCTGCTGCTTTAACGGGGAGCGGGCCAATGTACAGCTTCCCTTCAGGACCAGCCAGCTCTGAATAGATGTGATGCCACCGGTGCGGGTGCGTGCACGTGTTTGTGTGAGCCATGCACACACGTCTATGTGCGATTTCCAAAGGCATAGATTTCACAGAATACATTTTAAATATGTACACATAAATACACCAATATGTGTATATACACAATATGCATATACACCTATGTGTGTATATACATACACTATATATATATATATATATATATACATACATACGTACATATCCCTGTATGGGTCTATACCTGTGTTTCTATTTGTACAAGTTTTGTAAAACGTACTGTTAATGTTATGTCACCTCTTAGTCAACTAATTTTTATGCTGCCTGAAACTTTCATTTAAAAGCCATGGTTCCAAAGACAGCTATAGGCTCTCCTTTATAAATTCCTACATTTTCTAAGGATAGCTATTAAACATTTCTGTTAGAGTGTTTCCTCCACTAACAGGAATGGTTACTCCATTTTCTTTTTTCAATAACAACAATCACCAGCTGTAAGCATGGTTTCTTCATTTATCAGCTCAGACTACATGGCAAGAGTTGGATTACTTCTCTTTGTGACAGTATTTCCCCTCTAATCCCTGACACAAAAAGTACACAAGATTAAAATTTACAACCTTCATATGAATTTACATGTACATTTTATATTGTCCACTTTTTTGTGCATTTATCTTTCCATTCTTTTAAAATGCAAGTATTATTTGGTCGTAACACTAAAAATTGTTTTCCAGAATAAAAGACTACATAACCAGTTTGTTGCTGAATGTGTTGTATCTAGACAACCTTTCTCATGCCTGGACAGCACATCTAAATTACTGCTGTTTCCTGGTGGCTCAAAGAATACTTGGAAAATAAAGAGAAGACCAAAGTCCATGATGATAGCTATTTAGCAAATTATGGCTAATGAGAGTGCAAAAGAAAGTCATGAGAAGGAAATCAAGCCTTCCAGGTGTATTAGCTCCTTCTTGCCATGCAAAGGCTGGGTGGTTTGGTTGCACCAAGACACAGAAATTGTTCCTGCCTTCCCAAGACATTTTTGCTTTAAAGAAATCCTTTTGCTCAAGGAAAGAGTGTTATTCTTGGACATCAAAACAATAAAGCAAAGGGAAGATTTCATGTGATGCATTCAAATGAAAACTGAAGGACCTAATGGGTCAGCATAAAAATACCACAGGACAATGTCTGCTCCCTCAGCCTTGTCATTTTCTGCATGTGGGTGGGATGTTACTCCTAGGAAGCTGCACAGTGAGTCCTGCTCATGCAGGACTGAAAGAAGGGGACTTTTTGTCTGTCCACATCCAGGGTAAATCCACTGTGTGTTCCCTGCTCTTCAGTGGGCAGGATTAATCCGTTTGCTCTGGTTATCCTGACATATGGACAAGACTGTTTTCTATCAGCTACAACTCATTGCATCCCTTAGACACGTAACCCAGCAGGGACACAGAGGTCCCCATGTTGATGTAAATGCCAAAGCAGGGACAGTCAATGTACAGCTCCTGCAGAAAGCACAGCTCAGCCACAGTGCTCAGAAAGCTCACCTGAGAGCCTAGAGGCTGAAGTCTGAAGCCTAGAACAGCTGCAGACAGGGAGAGAAGTCAAGGCCTGTTCCTGTGTGAAACCCATCCCTTCATTATCCAGCTTACTACACTGAGAGTTGCTTAAGTGAAAGAAATGTGTGCAAGCAGAAAGTTTGGATATATTAATTCTCCATCTTCAGGTATGAAAAATGTTGGCTGTTTTTGGAGGGCATGTACCAAAGGAGCTGAAATCAATGGAGCTACTCCAGGGGTGCATTTGGACTTTCAAAGAAACAACTGCAGAAATCACAAGACTGTTTGAGGCAGAGACCTCATGAGAGTCATATGAGCTGTTATAACAGACAGAGAGGGATGGGGAGGAGCAAGGAGAAAAAAAAAAGAGATACAGTTTAATTTAAATGGGACAACATGGGAGACATGCTGTGTGTAAGTGCTGTCAGACCACGATGCAGCAGCTGCTGTTCAGAGAGAAGGGGCTCCCAACAAATCCAAGGCCTTCAGTACATGGAAACAGTTACTACAGCAGAGTTATTTAATATCACATTGTGATGTTTCTGCATTGAGATAGATTAAGCCTGGGCGCTTCCACTTGTGGGAGTGCAAAGCTGTCACATTTACTTCTAACCAGAGAGCATCAAACTTTGCAGCTCCAGGCTTGTGAAGCTGCTGAAAGAGGAATCTGTACCTTAGATGACAATAAATGCCTTTGATGTGATGAGCAGGGAGAGAAGATTGCACTCCAAGTTCTATGCCGATGAGAGATTGTGAAACAGGGAGGCAGCCAACAACCTACAGGTCTGGAGGAGGCAGCATGCCACAGATTGAAAATCCTGTCTTGTCAAATTATAATCCATTCAATATAGCTGCTCGGGAGGAGCTTGAAGCCTGCTTGCCATTCATTGCTACTTCTTTTACAGTTGTGTAGTGTACAGCACTGTTCTGCTGTATGAGCCAAATTAACAGGCTATGTAAATTATATAGTGGTGAGGAAGGAGGTGAGGGGTGAGGGATTAAGGAGGAGAAGAATACATAAATGTAAACTTCCTGAAATTTCACTTCAGCATTTGGGTTTTGGTCCCTGCCTTAACAGGTTATTTAGAGATGAATAATTTGAGGGTTAGGGGAAATAATATGCATTTAGAAGGATGCTGGCAGAAGTACCCTCTGCTTAAGTTAAGGCAGCTTTATCTTTGTGTGTTCTGAGTGAGCACTACCATTTACCAACACAGGAACACACAGACAGTTGCTCCCCTTACAGGCAATACTGGAGACTATGACTAGTAGAGAGAGAAATGAAAATTATGTGCATTGCTCAAAGCCACTGCAGTCGAGGAGAAAGAAAAGAAACTCATCAGCAGAATGGTAGTTTGCCAGTGACAGTTTGTCCCCTTTTCCTATGCCAGCTGTTAGACATAACCAGAGCATCCCTTTCTCTACCCTCTGCAGCCCCTGCAGCTCCACACCCTCCAGAGCTGGAGGTACAGGACACAGTGACCTTGGAGTTACACTGATTATTTCCAGGAGCAGGATATTGTGGAGAGGTTCAAATGGGTGAAGTGCAGCATCCATAGAGCCAGACAGGAGATATTTTATCCTATGGTTATTCCAGCCATGAATCAGTACTTAATTACTGAATGACCTGCTAGTATCTTCTTGTTCTACCCAGCAATCTAAAACACATACCAATTTCTTCATGAAGCAGAGACAAGGCATCCTGTTTGGAGCTGCCACATCCTATGTACATCTAGAGAAGCTGTGTGAAGGATCCTGTGCAACTTGTACAAGGGGATCAGTAGGTGAGCAATATTCCTTCCCAGTGCTTGCTGAAAACACCTCCTATGGGAGATAAAGGCAAATCAAAAGTCCAGTTTTGCCTTTAACCAGGATATTTGCTAAGCCCCATCCCAATTTTTCAAGGAACTCCTCCATGCAGTCATGGAGGCATCACAAAGACTCTGATCCACAGCAGTGTGCCATGAGATTGTCTGGCTGAACCAGGGAGAGAGCAAAGGTTTTCCTTGTAGTGAGGGATCTCTGCATGATTGAAAAATTGAGTGTGAGGTCATGCTGCCATCACACAGCGGCAGGAAAGCTGTGAGAAGGTGGAGTGGGGCCACTGCTCAAAGCCATGCTCCAACAATACCTGGACAGCAGCACAGTGTTTCTCTAGCCAGGTGGGCTGGCTCCCAGATCACTGCTAATGAACACAAGATTGAGGAGGTTTGTAATTCCCTTCTGAGCTTGGCCTGAGTGGGTCAGCAAGCCCTAGAAATTTTGCTTGGGTGTTTGCTTGGGAGACTGTTAATGTTATCATGCCAAGCACTGAGAAGCTTCATGTGACTTTCTACTGTGACCTGACAGGATCAACAGCCAGTTGGTGGCACTGACAGTGATCAAGCTGGAGGCAGAGGAGGGAGTGCTCTTTACAGTCATTCGGGAAGGTAAGTCATAGAGGAACATCACTCTTGAAGAGCATTTGTTTTAACCTGGAAAAGCTCCATGATGTCTCCCTCGGTCCTTTTTTGCTTATTCGATGTGCCGGCTGTCCTGCCAGAATTTGCAGCTTCCTTACCCTCTCATGGAGGATGTCTTCACACTGGGCTGGATAGGATATGCAATGGACAGAGGAATCTCTGGTGTATGCACTTGTGACAGATGCATCCATGCCTGTGAGAAGGAAAGTGCCAGGTGCAGCCAGGGCATGCTCTTTCTAGCAGTGTCAGGGCCCCCTTTCACCTTTTGCTTGCTGCCTCCTTCACAGTTGCTCTCTCACTCTCTCTAGAAACTACACAGCTTTTGCCACTGCTGCATTGGACAGTTGTGGACTTGTTACTACAGCCATGACACTTTCCTAACTGATACCTGGAGCATCACAGATCCCACCGGAAGAGAGATACTTTCAATAAAACTGATGTTTAATAACATCTGTCATTTCAATCCAGTGAGAAATCCTTCTTATCAGTCAACTTTGTAGAGCACTGGGCAAAATGTCTACAGATTTCTCCGTTTCTTGGAGAAAGAAATGCATTTGTGCAAGTGCTTGATTTTGGCTGAAAGTATTTACATTTCTCTACAGACTAAGTTGACAAGCCTGGATAACTGAGGCTTCTATTTTCATCTGCTGTACAATCCCAAGAAGACCATGATCTGTTTTTTTCCATACACAGAAATATGCAACTGTTTTACCAGTCTGTTTTATGGTATTAGTGAAAGCTATCAATGTAAGACAACACACATGGGGGAGTTTTTTAGCTCTTACTGCACTTGTGAAACTAGGGTTAATCTTGTCACAGGGATGGAGAGTCAGGGACCGGATGTGCCAGCTTTCACAGAGCAGCACTAGCATAGAAGGGCTCTCGTAGCAGTCAACTCGGAAAAACGAGAGGTCACTGAATCCACTTCAGGTTTATAACTGTAATTAAGACAAGAAAGTTCACTAAGTCCTTAGTCCAATTCTGTGTGAAAGCAGAGACACACCTAAATATGCCTATTTTAAAAATGGCTTGTGTTACAGTTTCCTATACACTCATTTGCTGTGGTGCTTTTGCACTGCATCTACACTTGTAGCCCACCAGTAAAATAAGCCTAAAAGCTTTATCTGCATTGAACTAATGATGAGCTAAAGATCAGCACCCCTTTAACATGCTCTACTGGTCAGGCTGAGAGTCTTAACTTCATTCATTATGGGAGAAAACAAGGGTGATCCTATGAAGGGTCTGCTTTAAGTAGGTCTTTTGTGTACTGCTGAGCTTTGCAGCATCTGACACCTCAAATTTACAATGTAAGTCAGTAGCAAAAACAAAGCACAAGATTTATTAACGCGGCGCATTCTCTGCTACCCTGGAGGAATGCGCTCTCCTGACAAAGAGACGCTTCACCCCGGGAAGCCCTGCAGAGACAAAATGCGTTTAAAGCTCGGTTCTGGCAGTAGCACCTGACACCCCAGCAGGGGGTTGTAGAAGCAACAAAGTGAGGAGCAGTTCCCAGAAGCCTGATTCAGGCACAGGCTCTGAATCCTCCATTTTACTGTGGACCCTCTGTGCTGCCCCTCTGGAGCAATAACTTCAGTCATATGGAATTTTTGGGGTATTTGAGTCAGGTTATCATGTTCTGTAGCAGATGGGCTCTAGCCAGAGTCTCTCTACTAGGTTCATAGGCAATTAGGTGCAGTGTGGAGCATGTTTAAGGTCCATACTGCTGCGCACTGGGAACATACTGTAGCTAAATGGACAAGTATCAATAGCAGAGGCAGTATAGCTGCAGCAACACCAAACTGTGCAAGAACTACTTTTCAGTCTGCTGGCTCTAGTAGTTGTGCTGAATCAGGCATCCCTTATTGCTCAGTAGTCTCAGAACTGACACAGGCTTGGACCACAGCTGTCATACAGTGTAACTGGCAGTAGGGCTTTTAGAACCAGGTGAAATTGTTACAGTCACAAAAGGCAAAATGCCAATCCAGTATAAATTCGCTGTGCCAGCATGAAACGCTTCAAATACCTTTTTCAGATTGTTTGAAAAACAAAAAAGCAGTTTTTAATTGTGACTAAAACTCTGCCTCCCACAGCTGGCCCACGCTCTGTATTGTGTGCTTCAGCTAAATCAGCTGAAACAAGATTGTACACCCATGCCTTATTTGAATGAAATTTGTAGCGTGGTCTGACAGTAAACTAATTTGTTTTTAATCAGCAGCAAAAAGTAGGTCTGAAACAGTTCTGAGGCTATTCTGCTATGCCAAAAGCAGAACTAAAATCCCGATTCAGAGACATCTGCTTTACTGGGGCTTTGGGGCTTCTCTCTGTGCATTTTGTGTTCCCTGTCTGTGAACAGCTGGGTCAGATTCTTCAGTTGTGCCAGCGACCTACAGGCAAAGTAATCCCAGCTTCACCTCTTCCCCACATTCCTCCTCTGTACAGAGTTACTGCTATATTGTCTCACACCTGAGGTAGCAAATAATTAAGCTGTGAATGCTCCTCCCACGTGAAGGGTTTCTGCTGAGAAGCTCCTTTCATGGATGTGCTGGCTGGATCCTGCTCTAACATAGCAAACCCAATGCACAGCTAAAAGGCTCAGAAGGCTGCAGCTCTTTTCTTAGCATAAATTAGTGCTCTGTGGTCTATATGGGGACAGAGACTCTTCCACGTGCTGCCCCCTGCATCACCACACCCTGGATGTGCCAAGGCTTGGCAAAAGCATGTCAGGACCTGGGGACCAGGGACACACAGTGCAATGATGCTTTTGGATAGTTAGGCTGAAAGAAAAGCTTGCAGAAGTTTTATAAATACAAACAAGTTACTATTCACTCTGTAACTTCATCTCTGTTCTTAGAGTTTTTAACCAGAAACAGTAACCAATATGCACAGAACTAAACTAGGAATTTAGCTTTTATCTACAGTGATTTCTTTTTGCAGATTTTTGCTCTGTTGTTGTGAAGCTGGAAACTGGTAGAAACTCAGTTTTTCCCAGAAGTCTCTTGTACGGGCCCTGCTGAGGGCACACACCGGGAGGTGGATGGGAAAGGATGAGAAGCTCAATGACAGGCTGGAGGCTGCTGCACTCCAGCTCTGGGAGCTCCCATGTCCTGCCTCTCAGCATTTACCTTGAAGAAATTAGTTCTCCTCAGCTTATAAGCTGACACCTGGGAATTGTGAACTGATATTTCTGGCAGAGGCAAGATCCCACCTCTGAGAGATGGATGGGTTCCTGCCAAGGCTGGAGCACTGACACTTGCTTCTCTGTGGAGCTGATCCATCCTCCTTCAGGCTCAGTAGCTGCCACTTCTTACAGAACTGCCAAGTCTGGACTATTACTCCCCAGTTTTTTATTTTCACTGCCTTGTTTTGTACACCTTCTCCTTCCACTTCCAGCAGCAGTAAAGCTGATCTTCCTTTTGTGTTTCCCCAGCTTCTCTTCTCAAGTGTTTGAAACATGCCAACATTGTACTGCTTCATGACATTATCCAGACCAAGGAGACACTAACATTTGTCTTAGAGTACATGGTGAGTTGATGTTTTTCTAGCTTCCTGTGGAGCTAGTACTGGGAAGTACTGGGAACTGGCTGCAGAATGAATTTACTGCACTATGAGACATCTACAAAGAAACAAGTCGTAATGCTTTAGTGCAATGATTGATTTTCCTTCTTGATCTCCTGCTTTCCAGCCACACAGCCTTACTCTTTTCTTTCTGTATATGCGACAGCTGTATGCAAAAATAATTCCATGTCTTGTGTCCACTGGGGTGGCAGACATTATTTCCTCCATTTCTGCCTTGCCAACACAATAAAAGTACTGTTTTTGAGCCACAGCAAGGATAAGAAATAATGATATGAGCTCACATCCCAGCTGGGGTCAGATTTGGCACTGACCCCAGTGGCTTATCATGACCAAGCTGTGAGTTGCTCTCATGGGGAGACCAGGATACCAATAAAATTCTCCACATGAATCTTGCTACTTCTCTTGCTTTGGCAGGTAGTCAACCAAATTATAAAGAAAATATAGAAACTGTATCTTCTTATCGCAGCTTTATGATTAGTTCTGGCACAAGTATGAATTCTGTTAACCAGCAGCTTCAGGTCATAAATATTGGTGAGATAACAGGTCAGCCAAGTCCCTGATGTGACCGAGAACTTAAGCCCATGCTTGTGTGCTGCATCAGACCAGATGTTCACCGAGGTGAAATAGGCACCTTTGTAGCAGTTGCATATTTTCCATTTACAGAAGAGACACTGTTGGCAGAGGTATTTTACAGCAGCTTTGCCTCAAGTTCT
Organism: Rhabdornis inornatus; assembly: GCA_013397075.1. Taxonomy (NCBI): domain Eukaryota; kingdom Metazoa; phylum Chordata; class Aves; order Passeriformes; family Rhabdornithidae; genus Rhabdornis; species Rhabdornis inornatus. The sequence continues at coordinate 265,700 of VWZS01010376.1, read as the reverse complement.
TCTCTTTTATTTAGCACACAGATCTAGCACGGTACATGGGCCAGCATCCTGGAGGACTCCATTCATGCAATGTTATGGTGAGTTCCTTAGAAGACTCATACCCCTTAAGACATGAGGAAGAGTTATTTTCCACTCTGTATGGTCACTGTAAATTGCTAATATTTATTCGTTACATATATGACAAAAACCTTGGAGAAAATCTGCCTTTGATGATGTAACAAGCTCCCTCTCAGTCTCCAAGCTTTTTTTCAGTTAGCCCCTCTTCATATTTTCTGAGCCTGCAAGCAGACATTCCGCTTTTGTGAACAACGACATCTTGTGGCAAGGAAACCTATCTCTACACAAATTTGTATCCTCTTATTATTATAACACATTATTCATCTCTTTACTTAAAAACTCTCACATCTCACTCTCTTTTTATTTGGAACTATCTTCATATTTGCAGTCATTTAAGTCCCTTTTGTTTCTCCCATAGGTTTTAGGATTGGTTGACTGGATCTGAACACAGCCAAACATGTACCCTTACTTTATAGATTGATGTTATGATAGTCTCCTGCTCTCCTTTGTATGCATCTTCATATTTAATTAACTTTCAGGACTGCTGCTGCACGCTGGCTTAAGGTTTCAGTGCAGATGTCCTCAGTGAATGCCTGGGTCCTTTTCCTGAGCAACTTCAGTTAATTTATCTTACAGCTGTCAACAATAACTTTGTATCTTATCAAACTGCCTATTCATCTGGCTTTGTCAGATCTCTCTAAAGTTCCTCGTTGTCACTTCTTATCACAACTAATCTAAATACTTCTGTCATCTTCAAATGTTGCCACATTGTTCACATCTTTTTCCAGATAGTTGTTAAGCAACACCAATTCTAATGAAGTTTTTTGGGGCCTCAGATTTTCAACATCCTTAAAGCTCATATACATCTGAGATTCAGTGTAGTCGTTTTGGCACAGATCTCAAGGGTTCTGCTACCAGACATGCTCATAAAGCACATGGAGCACATGGCTGTAATATGTACTCACTGGCATTTCTGTGAGTAAACACTAGCCAGCTGCTCTGCTTTCCTGTCTGGAATCCTCACTGTCAGCAGGAACTGAACTGCAAAATTATTTACTGCTCCTTCAGGAGGGTCATCTAGCTTGCTTCATTTTTGCTGGCAAATGCTGTTTGTTTTTTCTGAGTGATTCCTATGGAATATGATATAAGTATGCAGAATGTTACAGGGAGACTTTTCTGCTACAAAAATGACCTATGGGTGTCACTGTTTTTCCTCCTCTTCAGGTTAAACCTCTGGTGAAAAATATATTTTCTCTGGTGAAGTCATTACTTTTACTGTGTTTTGTTTCTATCCACTGTCCAGCTTCATACTTTGTTTCAGCCTAACTTATTTTACCCCAGGCTTATTTAGACTACCATGATGGTGGGAGTTAGATGTTTATTTCTTGGCTTCCTTTCTTGCTTGGTTTCCTTCTTGCTTGCTTGCTTTGTTCATCATGTCTGATTTGCCGTATTTTTAAAATCAGGTCCTCATGTTTTCTCCCAGCTTGAAGCCAACAGTTCCCACTGCCAGGTCAGTCAGTTCCCTGCTCCCCTGGTGGCATGTGCAGCAGCCATGGAACTCAGTCAGCTGGTGCCATCTGGCTCAAGGGGGCAAACCTTCAGCTCCTTAGGCTTTCATTTTGCTTGTCTGTATGTCTTTGTGTCTTTGTCTTGAGCACTGCAATCAACACAGCTGCTGTTCTGAGAGCTGGGGTCTGTGTTTTGGCAAGCTGACCTTGCTCCTGCAATCAACAGTCTATTTCTAAAGAAAAGTTAAATTTCCAAAACGTGCATTTATGGACCACAGTTAAACTGCCCTCCCGGCCAAATATTTCACCCTGAAAACCTCAGAAAGCTGTGGAGCAGTCATAACCCACCACAGTTTTTTCCTTCTCAGCCAACTCTACTCATTTTTCGGATTTTTACTGGTTTCTTACTTGCTTTGTCTCTGCTTTGTTCCCGGGTTCTCCTAAAGTTCAGAGTTAATGTATCAATGCAAAGTCACACAAAATCATTTCAGTTTTTTGTTGGCTTTTTCCAGCTCTTCATGTTCCAGTTTTTGCACGGCCTGGCTTACATCCACCAACAACACATTCTTCACCGAGATCTGAAACCCCAGAACTTGCTCATCAGTTGCCTGGGTGAGCTCAAATTAGCCGACTTTGGTAAGTCCCAGTTTGGATACAGCTGTATATCTGCTCAGACCAAAGCTGCAGCATACATATAGATCTGTATCCACAACAAATTAAGGCCGAGAAGCATAACCTTTTCTTGAACTTCAGGAAACTATTTTTGTGGTCAGTCCAGCTTTTCTTGTATTTATCCTGATAGGTGCAGGGATTAACCTCATTTAAGTCAGAGCAATTAGTACCATGTAAAACTAGTTCAAGAGAACAAAGAATCAACCCTTCTCCAATCAGAAAATAATGTAATGTGTAGAGTCCACAGCAATGTGTGACCCAAAAAGCTGTCTTGACATTAGTTTGGGATAGCTGCTTCACTCCCAAATGATAAAGCCCTGCAAAACACAGCCTATTACTTCACTTGATCTGCCCCAGAGGTATATTCCAGAAATACTTTCTTTGTCAATTGCTTGTAAGCTGCATTGAGTTTACTTGTGTTTAAAGAGAAAATAATGTCCTGTTTCCAATTATTATCATCTATTTACTGTACAGGTAGACGGACTGTCCTAACACAGCGTTTTTTTGTTGGTTTGTTGGGGATATTTTTGCAGGCCTTGCTTGTGCCCAGTCCATCCCCAGACAGACATACTCCTCTGAAGTTGTGACACTCTGGTACCGTCCTCCTGATGTGTTGCTTGGAGTTACAGCTTATTCTTCTGACATAGATATCTGGTACTGACCAATATCAAAGCATCTGGGGTTTCCTGGGAAAAATCATTTTTATCTGAATTAAATTAAATCAGCCAAAGTTACAGTAGATACAGTTGTAAGTGGAGGAATTAACACCTGTGAACAGAAAATGTATGAGCAATGTGGAATTTTGTAGAAATTTCATAGAGAGTTCATAGAAGATTTTGGGAATGATGTCACTACATCTCAGCTATGGATTGATACAAACCCCATCTGATAATATTTATGAGAGATATGCATCTTGTCTGGTAACATGTATGGAGCATTTTCATGTCTTGCAACAGAAAACTTGTGCTCAATGCACATATATCTGTGTAGTCAGCTGAGTCAGTAGTAACTCTCTGCAGAAACGGCTTTGTGTAAAAACAATGGATCCACAAACAGCACCATTAATTACTTTGGCCTTGGTAACAGAATGTGGCATTAAAGGGTTTCTCAATGAGTCTGGAGATAGAAAGGTGTCTGAGATTTTAGCTATTTCTGTGATATTTTGTCCTTTTTCTCAAAGACCATGTCTCAGATGCAGTCTGTATTTCGCTCAGGAGAAGGGCTGTGTCTGTTAAAGCCTTGTTTCCATATGAGTTCTACCCCAAAATCTTGATGGTGTTTGGGAATCAAAAGGAAGCAAGTTGCACATTCATAGAAGGGAGAGGAGTCTCTGAGAGTGGACAGAAAACAGGACAGGATGAAGGCTTCACAAGGTCCCAGTGGCCCTTTTGGCTTGGATGTGTAGCTGGGCTAACTGTAAGATTCATCAACCTTCTGGCTCACTTCTGCACTAGCCTGAGCCCACTTCCAGCAACACAGTCCTGACATGCTCATGGACAGCATGCAGCTCATGAAGTTGTAGGAGACATTCCTTATTCTAGGCAATTTTACATCTGCAGATGCTATTGCTGCTTCACGCTTTCTTCAGACCAGTTAATCTTCCGCTTGTACCTGTCCCACCAGGACTTATTTTTAACTACTGCAGAGTCAAAGGCTGGGAAAGGGCAGGAGTGCAGCAGGCTGAAGAATGTGTAAGAGGGCTGGCTAAGTTTACAAACAGCAAAGCTCCAGGTCTTCACAGGCTGTATCTCCCTCCAGAGGTCTGCAGCTTATCAGACACTCCAGTGACCTAAGTCTGGAGGGTAGGTCAGGGAAACGGAAGTTTTTAGATTGTTTAGTTCCCTAGGACTGCTGCTTATTTAATTATTTAAAGACTTCTCTAAGGAGGAAAACCTTGCTAAATTCTAATGGCTTCCAGCTGCTAAGCCAGTCTAAATAGTCCTGTCTACTACCCCCACTACCTGTCATTTTTCCCTCCAGACAGTCTCTCAGAAATGTCCGCTGAATTTGAAGATGCCTGCCTAGCAGATTAGAGGGTTTGTATCAGACATAAGCCTGTTGTTTTTTTTCCCTGAAAGCTGACCCCTGTCCAAAGCCAGCTATGCACAGAAAGCGTGTCATTTCTGCCTATGCAAAACCAACATCCCCACTGCATAACTTTGCTCTGGTGTAATGAATAGCAACATAGGAGTGGTGTAGAAAGATCCCAGCTCTCACAGCATAGTGCTCTCCATCCCACTGAACTACATCCACACTATAGGCACCTTTGTTATAACGCCTCCTTATAATAACAACATTCAAAGTGTTTGCCCTAAAGAAAGATGTCACGCTGAGAGAATAGAGAGTACTTCAGTGAGCTCTATTCAGTAACTTCCTCTAACAAGAGTCATTTATTATCTTCATGTACACTGCATTTAAGTTCAATTTTTGTCTATTAGGAAATAATGTGAATTCACACAGATGTTACTTGTCTATTGGGAAGAAAAGAAAAAAACCCCTATGTCTTTTGGATGCTGCAATTTACATGAAGGCAGGTCAGAATGCCCTTGGTAATGGCATGAGACAGTGGGTGTCAAAGCCTTGGTTTAAAGAAACCAATTATAACAAAATAAAACATTATGGCAATTCATGCATAGTGTGCTTGAGCAGCAATACTGTCAGTGGGAGGCACATGGGAAGTGAATGAGGCCTTGAATAGATGAAGAAAGAGATATAGAAGGAGACTTGGTCGCTCTTGGACTAACTAGAAAAGCCGCTTTAATCTCTCTGTAGCTCTTTTCTCTCTCTTTCTCCCTCACTATCTCTTCAGGACTTTAGAAGATTCAATTAAGGGATTCCAGGGAGATTACACTGCATATCAGAAGGAGTCTTTTTTTTCTTTTTTTGAAAAACACCAAGTGCTTTAGGGACAGCCACATTAGTGGCTGCAAACATCATGAGTGCCTTAAGTATCTTCTTTTCAGTCAGACGTTCCTTGTATAATCTTCCATTGAAAAAAAAAGAGAGAAAAAAAAATCACAGTGATATTCCCTGGTGGATTCATGTAGAATAGGAGTTCACATGCAGTCATTTAACATGGACCTGCCAGGCTCACTACAGCCTTCTCCTCAGCCTAGTTCACAGTGCCCCACTATGCCAAACTGGGAGATATTGGCTAAGGGCTCCACTGTACAGATCAGGGAGGAACCACTGTACAGACAAGGGATAACACCTTGGTGAGGAACAAGAGGGAGGATATATTTCTGGTTGAATATAAAATTGCCATCTCCTAGTGACAACAAAAACCCCCAAACATGGAGAGGGAACTCTGGGATGCCATAGAGATATCCCAGATCTTAATCCTGATGAGAACCTGTCTACTGTGTGATGCAGCACTGCAGACTGAGGATGAAGTGCAGTGTTCGGACCTTCCCCACGGATTGCAGATGGATACAACTGTACTGTCTGAATCAGATCTGCTTATGCTCCCTGAATATCCCTGTAACTTCTCCTACTACTTTAGCTGTTGCTGTTTTGATTTGTGTGCGTATCTGGCACTCGCTAAAATATCCTGTCTAGGCCTCTTCCCAAAAGACCCCTCCCTTTGCCCTATCTCTTCCCAAGGCAGTTTTATAGGACTGAGACCCTCTAAGCAACTTACAGACTGGAAGGGGTAAGAAGACTTGAGAGGTTAATATTAGAGGGGAAATAAGGAAAAAGGGGAAAGCAAAACAACCCCAGGTCTAAATATTTAGAAACATTTAAAAGTAAATGCTTTTGAATCATCCTCATTATCAGATAAATACTCATAATGTTGTCAGATCAGTAACTGTAACTCTCAGAAGGAAAGCTGAGGCCTCTATTGCAAGGCCATACGACTTCCATTAGTTTCCAAAGTTCCTGCTCTTGCCAGTCTAATGGCCCTTTCTAGCTAGGATATCAGAATGCAAACTGTGGTAGAACATCAGCATCACTTGTTCCAAAAACAGAGAGAGCTGTTTCTCCTCCGCCTACAAATCAAGAGTACCTAAATTGGTTTGAACATGCACATTTGAACTTGTGCAATGCAATCAGCCAATTACAGCAGTCCCTATGGTTGCAAAATAGGGAGAGCCATTTGGGCACGCACATCAGCTGTGAAAACAGTGTTGGTATGACCCTGGTCTCAGTAGAATCTATCTGTGGGCTCCAAAGCAATGTCTAATCATGTGGTAGTGCTATGAAACACCAGAAAAAAGCTGTGTTGCAAAAGCTGTAGATTAAGTGTAGTGATTCCTGGACTCTGTAAGAGGATATTAGACAAGGAAAGAAGCTCATCTCACAAGACTTGCCAAGGTTAGGGTACAGGAAGCTAAGAGAAAGCGCAGCAGAGACGTTTATGAAAATAGCATTAGATATGGATCTGCAAACAGGCTTGTCACCACCTGGTGTGCAAGGATGACCAAAATAAATACCACACGTGAGCTGCGTGCCAGGGTTTCAACTGACCACAGTCAGGTGGGAAAAGCAACTACAGTATTGCAAAAACAAGGTGAGAGGGGTAACACAGGAGTACAGATGACCAGAAGAGATTACCAGTTATTGCTAAGCAAGTGAAAATAATACTTTCATAGCCTGTAAGACAAAGCTGGGTTTTCAAGAGTTCACCTTAAAGGACTCAAATATGATATAACCAAAGAAGAATGAGACTGAGACCCAAAAAACTGCAATGGGACTTAGTGAAAAGACAGAAAACCTAGAAAAAAAAATGGAAGGAAATTATTAAAAAGTAAATGAGTGGAGTTTTACACCACACAGTAAGAGATGGGAATAGTCGCAAATAGGCAAGTCTACCTTGATCACAACTATTTCATCATTACTGCCATGAGGACTAATCCACCTTAATAAAATGAAACAATTTGGAAAGTGTTGAGGTTTTTTTTTAAGCTGGCTGGTTTATTTAGGTGCAAGTGCAGAGCAGGGGATGATATAAAAATAAGAATATTTTAACTTGCTGTTATGACAACAGGTTTTTTATGCTATGAAATCTTGCCTTCAGCTTTCGAAGGAAAACCTAATTGCTTTTGAAGGAAAATGGCTATAGTAGTTAGTGCATCTGGGTTCATTCTGCATCTAATATATCCTTCAAGCCAATGAAGTATGTAGTACTCCCTGTTTATCTTTCCTACTGTAAGTACTCCAATTTTGTACCCTTTTCTCATGGGAAGTAACCTTGCACTCCACAGGCTTCTGCCATGACCCTTTGTTCACATAGTTTGTAACAGGATTAAGGGACAGAGACCTGAAACCATTTTTTGGTACTGGAAAAAAAAAGATAGTGCTTAGTGGGTTTCTTTTCCAAGGATATCACCTGTCTTGTCTTGCTGGTGAAAAGTGAATTGGTTTTTTTTAGTAGGTGGTGCTGATGAGAAAAAGGAGACAGGAACAGACTTGTATGGAACCTTGACCCCTTCAGGTTTTTTTCTGAAATTCTGAGGGCAGGTGAATGTAACTTACCTTTGGTCTGCTCCCATCCTATTTGACTTGTGAGCTTATATTAAGATTTCTGCATTTACAAATCAGAATTTCTAAATGTCCATTCCAACAATTATCTATGCCTTTCTCCCTGCCCATCCTAAAGAATCATATTATATATATCATTTATATGAATGAGTTAATACCTTGGGTTTCTTGCAGGAGTGCAGGCTGTATATTTGTGGAAATGTTCCAGGGTCAGCCAATATTTGCAGCAACTTCTGGTACTCATGAACAGCTGGAGAAGATCTGGGCGGTGAGTAAAATACACCCTGAAATGGAAAAGAAAAAGAATCCATTGCTCCAGCCTACTTAATTTTGAAGTCCTAAGCATAGGTCCTCTGAATAGCAGAAATAATTTGGTCTAATCTGACAAGTTCATAGCAGACTTTGTAACCCATTTTATATTTGGCAACTTTCTTACAGACACGGGAGTAAATCAAATGACTTCCCTTTGATGTTTGTCATCTCATCAAAAATTTAAAGCCAATTAAAGTGACATCAAATTGAAGGAGGCATAAAAGGTGTGCAGGTACTGCAAATTCTGTTGCTTCTTTTTAAATCCTTTACTTACTGTAGGATACAGCACGCCACATTCTCACAAAGGAGCTCTAATACTGCTCTGCAACTACGTTGAAAATGGCAAGACCCTGAGGTTTGTCAGAGATCCTTCTTCATTTTAACTTGACACATTTTGTATCATCCAGTTTTTATGGTGCAGCTCTAGAGACTGATTTTGAATAACGGAAAGTGTGAAATTACTTTATAAAGGTAGCAGTGAGTGAGAGCAACATATTCAGGAGCTTCCTAAGTTGTTTTTTTATGCTGGGGAAACAGCAACACAGAGCCACATTCCTAGAGTTTGGTAGAACTGAGGCAGTCAGCGTTCCTGACAGCTCGTGCTGACCCTGCTACTGATTCAACAGCAAGGTTAACCTATGCATTCATATTAGGTCTTGCTGTAGGTATCACTTGGTCTGTTCAGCCTGGAGAAGAAGAGACTGATGGGAGACCTCACTGCAGTCACTACTTCCTTGTGAGGGGAAGAGGAGGGGCAGGCACTGATCTCTTCTCTATAGTGACCAGTGACAGGACCAGAGAGAATGGCCTGAAGTTGTGTCAGGGGAGGTTTAGGTTGGATATTAGGGAAAAGTTTTTCACCCAGAGGATGGTTGGGCACTGGAACAGGCTCCCCAGGGAAATGGTCACAGCACCAAGCCTGCCAGAGCTCAAGAAGCTTTTGTGCAATGCTGTCAGGCACACAATGGAATTCTTGAGGTGTCCTGTGCAGCACCAGGAGTTGGATTCAATGATCCTTTTGGGTCCCTTCCAACTCAGCAGATTTTGTGATTCTGTGATTCTGTGTCTGCCCTTTCACATCTCCTCCCAAGAATTTATTCTTATGCATAGAGCGTTTCTGAAACATGGGTTTTCAAAGGAGAAAGTACAGAAAAAATGAAATTCATGAAAATAATGAGAAATTACTTTATAGTCATTAGACTGCGTAAGTCAGATTTTTCTGGCTTGACTACTTCATGCAGAAACTTGGTAGGGTTTGGTAGGGTTTTCCTCTCTTCTTGTAAGTGGGAATGTGATAAAAAGTCAGACAAGTGTATCCAATTCTTAGACTTGAGTTCAGTCCATTTAAATAAATGCTGAATTTCTCTTCCATAGAGAGTGCGGGGGGGGAAAAGAATTATTGGGGAAAAAAAATCCATATTTGGCCAATCAACAAGGTTCAAAGCCAGGGTAGTGTCCAGTTTCTCAGAGTGTAAATGAAGGCTATCCTTACACTTATGTCTCTGAAATCTCTGGATACATTTCCTGTGGTTTTGCATTAGAGGGTTATAGCACTATCGTAATTTCTCTGGTATTATAACTAATACCATGATTAATAGGATTTGTGCTATAGAAAGCAAAAAAAAACCCTTATTTAAAAATCATGAGGAAGTTTAAAGAGCTATGAAATAATTAGTGCTTTTCACAGGAGGTTTTATGATATTATACAGCCTGGAATGAGGCTCTGTGTTACAGCGAGATTTCAAAGCTCCTTAGAGGCTTTCGATGTCTAACTTGAGATATTTTGCCAAGTGTGAGGTTCAGAATGGGGATTCCTACTGTTTTCTAATAGTCAGTTCCTTTCATGTACGAGTAGCAGAGGCACCCTGCACTGGTAGAGAGACTATCTGCATTTGTGTGCATGAGTCTGTATCACCCAGCATGCTCATCTCCATGTGGGACTGTTGGTTCACACACCATATAGGTACATGGTTGGAAAATCCCCATTCTGTGAAGTGTGTTTGTCCTGTTGAATCATCAGGACTGACTAGTTGTCATTTTACCAAAAATTATTTTAGAGGCAAGTACCACCTAAAGCAGACTCCATCTCTCATCTTTATCCCTGGCTGCTCATTGCTGCTCCTGTGTCACGTCTCACATGAGGGGCTACATGAACTGGGAACCCTGCAACTTTGTTTTCTCCCTGGCTTACTCTAAATGAGAACAGCTTCTTTGCCCTTCTCATTCTCTGGTTGCACAAACAGCCCTAACGAGCACAGGTATTCATGAAGGCATGGCACAGGAGCAGGGCAAAATGGGAAGGGAAGGCTGGCAGTGTTGGTTATAGAAGTGTGGCATGAGTGCTTTGGGCAGACCTGCCCTAGTCACAATACACACATGAGTCAAGAAGGCATCCTCACTCCGGGCTGTCAAATTGCCCTTGGCGCAAGCCAACTTCCAGCATCCTCAGCTGGCTGAACACTGCAAGACACCTTCTCTATGGGGAGCTTTCAAGCTTCCAAGGCTGATTTTTCAGGTGAGCAGAGACAAGGATCCTCCCCCTTAGTCTTTGCTGTGGCAGGCTGAGCCCATAAGCAGCTTGGAGCCATGGGCCACAGCCACCCGCTTCGCTTCAGGGGCCACCGTGCTCATGTGTGCCAGTGGTGAGATGCACGCCCTGCTTGTGGCCATCTTCTCCAGGTAGTTGCAATTGTCACAGCTGTTTCCCAGCTGTGTGTGAGAGAAACAATCAATTACCTGATGCTTTACAACTGCCACAAGCTGGCTTTATATTTCTTCTTTCTTTAATGTATTTTTTCACTGATGCCTGTTTTCTTGCCATCTTAATACAAATTTTTGGAAGGCCAAGTTACCCATGTCATATATCTCAGCTTACATTTTAAGGAACAGGAATTGTCAGTCATATGCAAAGGATAACTAATGCAAGACAAATCTAGTGTTGGAGAAAGAAAGTGAATAAAGACCCTGAAACTCTTCCTATTAAAATTTCACTGCTTTTTTTAAGGAAATCTGGTAACTCTGGGGGTTGACTGGATGAAAGTTTTGAATGCTTGGAGCTAGCAGTATGATTTATACTACAATTTCACATGCTGTGAACTCTTCTTAAAGATGTGTCTTTACCTCTTTAGCACAAATCATCCATATCAATAGGCACAGGGTACTTTGCATGCGTTAAGTAATAATAACAACGCTAAATATCTGCAACTGCAGAAATCTAGATATGCTCCATCTCACACATTGCAGCAACTAAAATGAAGTTGGAGGAGGATTTACTGGCCCAGACTTTGCTCAGTGAGCAGCTACTGCTGAAGCCCACAATTCCCAATAAAGGCCAAAGACACTGCTGAAGCTCTATATCCTTCAGAGTGAGGCTCTGCACTGCTTTTCTGCTCCAGCTGCTAGACCTGTCTGCCAGCTTTACTTTTTTGCCTCAGAATCAAGGGTTTCTCTCAGAGCTCACAGCCAGTGCTGCTGCTGAACATACCAGCTGCTGCCAGTGCAAGCAAGCACAGTACGTCCCCAGTGCAGCTCTGGTGTGGGAAGACACCTTCAGCACTGAAAAGGGCTCAACTGTGTGATCCCTGGGCTAGCAAACACAGGCAGCAGTGGCACCTGGCAGTGACGCTGCATATGCCTTCACTGATGTTCCCAGCAGCAACAGCATTCAAGCTCCCAGCAGCAGGAGCCTTTCTGCTACTTAATCAAGTGCTAAAATGTCAGTGTCCTTTATGCACAGTGGTAGATCCAGCACTAGCTAGGGCAGTGTAATTCTGCATTGGCTTACAGGGAAGGCCAGTCACTCTCCTCTGAGACTGATTCCTCCAACTCCACACCAAGGTAAAGAATGGGCAGAAAGAGGCCATTGTTCTCACTCTCTTTCTTCTTTTGCAGGTATTGGGGGTCCCAAATGAAGACACCTGGCCAAGATTTTCCAAGCTCCCCAACTATAAGCCAGGTAGGACTTAACTCATGAGAAGGCCAGCTTTTTCTCTGAGCCACTAGCCACTCCATTGTTGGGTCAGTAATTCTTACTATGAAAATCCTGTGCTTCGGTGTTACTAAATCCCTTGAGCTACTTAATGACAGTGGTGTTGTAGGACCTACATTGGCTTAGTTTGCAAACAGAGGTACATGTATAGCAAAGTTTCCTCACTGAGTGCTAGTGTATGTAAGTCTAATGGAAGATTTCATTGCTCCAAGTCTCACAGTGTATTTAGTCTCCACTCCTCAGTGGAATGGAGCAAAGGACCAATGTCTCCTGGTTTAGACTGGAAAAGCTGACAGGCACCTGGAGATGCAGTTTATCTGAACTTTCCTTATTTTTATGTAGATTGGTTTGGGGACCTTTAAACCTCAGCTTTAAAGGTCACTGTCCCTGATTTTGATGTGGGCAAGGTGAGAAATCTGTGTGATTTACAAAGCTGGATTCTTTTATTTCCACATGGGCTGGTAGAGAAGTCTGTGTCCTGAACTTCAAAGGGCCAGTTGTCTCTTATTTTGATGTGGGCAGGTTGAGAAGTATGCTTTGAAAAGCTAGCTCAGTCACTCTCCCTCTCCCTCTCTCTCTCTCTCTCTCCCTTTCTCTCTTTCTCTTTTTGTTTAATGTTTTCTCCTGGGAAAATATATTCAAGTGTCAGTGAGGGGGAAATGATGAGCACTGATTCTCAGCCTCTCAGCAGGATCATTCTGTAAGAGAAATATAAAAGTGAAATATTAAAAACCCCAGAATGTGAAATTCACCCATCCACAATCTAGCCATTCTCTCTCACTTATACCATAGGAGAGTGGTGGGGGAAGCCTGTCTATCTGGATGGGGAAAAAAAGAACAGGGGGAAAAGGAGGAGGGAGAAGACGTGCTTTGAGCAAGAGGTTTACAGGTTTAGTAGAGCATAGTAACATCTTTTCAAAGAAGTGGGTGTTGCTCTGTGACCCAGTCCAAGATGCCCCTCCTTTGATTCTGGTGCATGAACACTAAACAGCCCCCATTTTCACATGGTAGCTGATATTGGCTGAACAATAACCTGGTCTCACACTCGAAAGGACTGGAATCTTTCACACAATTAGCTGAGACACATTAATCAAACCAGCGTGAAATGGGAATGTGTCGCTGTCCACAGCAAGTTTAATTTGGATAGCAAGCAAGCACAGAGCAGACAGCTGGAGGAAGCATTTTCTTCTCTAAGTTGTAGAAGGCCTGGCTGGCTAGTTTACAAGTTGAGAAGAGTAGTCTGGGAGATACAGAAATGCTCATGTGTGGGAGGAACTAATCACAAAGAATTTTTTTATGCTGGTCATCTGCTAATACAAAGCCTCAAACATACAAACATACAAACTCTGGGTGATGATGGTTAGGTATCCTGGTGCTATGTAAAGGGACAACCTAAAAGTGCAAGCATCAAGGCTATGTTAGCAAAGAAACTTGCATGCACAACAGAGAATGTGAGTGCCTAGAACTGCCCTGAGTAGTGATTCCCTCAGCTCTGTTTTGTCTGAGCAGCAGTGCTGTCCTCTGCTGCTGTGGAGGGTGCCGGTGGCAAGGCTGGGAAGGAGAGGACAGGCACCTGGACAGCAGGGCAGTAACCCCAGTGAAGTCGAGCCATCATAAGCAGTTTTCAAGTCTGACTTGCTTTCAGACTTGATAGAAAGTTTCCCTAATGTACTCCAGAGGGGCAGAATTGACCTGTGGTGTGCTGTGGTACTGGGATGCTGGTCCTTTTCGTGGCTGGACCAGGCAGAAATGCAGGACTCAGAGGACACTGTTCTGTTGAAGCATCCCAGGGAGCTGGCAGACACATGGAAGAAGGGTGCTATGTCAGTGTTTGGGGCAATAGCTGTATTAGCTGGAGAGGCAATATCCCTTTCCCCTCTTGAGAGCCTAAGGGGCTGCCAGCTGTTCCAGCCACATACAGGAACCAAGCACTTGGCTCACACCTGGATTACACAAACTAGTCTGAACAGAAGAAGGCTATTCTAAAGTTGGACTATTTGCCCTTCTCATTAACTAAATCAATTCACTTTTTGATGGAACTGCTGGTAAGAAGACAAATTAGTATCTTTGTTTAAAGCTAAATGCCATTTATATGCTTCTGGGCACATCCCCTCTCTTCCCTGAAGCACGAAGCTATTTCCCCCCCAGGACATGCTCAGCCCAAGTACAATCTGTGGAGTCTGCCTGAGAAAACCTTCTCTCCTGAGGTTATTCCCAGACTATTTGTGCGAATCTGGGTGCCTGGGTTGGTTCAGATAAGCAAACAAACTTTGGAGCTCTTCCCCAAATCTGATGGTTTGAATTCTTTTAGCTAGTCCTATTGATGTTCACACTGAGCACAGGCAGCAAACAAACAAACAGGTTCCTGCCCGCGGCAAGGAACGAACACGGGCAAAACAAAGCACTGAGGTGTGATCCTATTCTCATTGAAGTTGATGGCAAAACTCCCACTGGATTCAGCAGCGTAGGCTCAGCCCCAGACTGAGATTGTTAGTGGAACGGTTCCTGGGCCAGGTGGGTTAGTAGGAATCTTTGAAATGAAAGCTGGAAACCTTTAGATGTTTTCCTGTCGCTGCCGTGGGCTTGAGCACATCCTGCTGCAGTCTGGAAAGGATACAGCATGGGCTGTGGGGTCTGTGAGTCAGGCACACACAGGGCAGCTGGAGGAAAAGCAGCTCCTCTGCCTCCTCTATGGGCTACTGGCAAGGGATGAATTATGCAAAGGAGTTTTTGGCTACCAAGTGCCCTGATGCCTTGCACAAAGAAGTTCAAGAACAGCCTCATGCCCATTCCCTACAGTTTGCTAAAGTCTCAACCTGACTCCAGGTGAATGGGAAGGATGGATGAGTAGCCCGTTCGAGGCCATCCCTACAGCTTGTGACCTCCCCTTCTCTCTCTGCAGGCAAGACACTTGAGGTAGGGAATTACGTGCAGTCATAGGGCCTGCAAGCAGGCTGGAGAGCCATTCCCTGGAGAACACGAAGGATTGGGAGAGCTCTGCCCCACATCTCAGCACACTTGCTGGCCGTCTCCCTGGCTCCCCGGGCTTACCAGCCCTACCCATAGTGACAAGGCTTTGCCCTGTGTTTGTTCATTTGTTCTGTTCCCTCATTTTGCTTCCCCTGAAAGAGGCAGTTGTAGCTCTGTTAACACTATTTTTGAAAGCTCTCATGCTGTGTGAGCTCAAATCCTTGCATTAATCTACTGCTGTGTTCATTTCACTGCACTGAAAAGCAGTGAGTTTAAATCCCCTCTAAACACCATTGGTGACACCAGAAGGCCAGTGTTTTGATCCAGCCCCATTAATGGTTACAAGTTTGAATCTAGACAGCAGGGGTCAAGGGCAGGAAAGGATTAGGAATCACAGCCCATGACATTAAGCTAGTGCCTTTGCCAAACTGGGAATATTGGAGCACCCAATGTACCAAATTAGTTTTTGTTTCCTTTTTCTGACATTTGGATTCCAAAGAGTGGGGAGCAGTGCATATCTATCTATAACATGATGAACTGAGTGTGAGCTTTACTCCTTGATTTATTGCACAGGCTGAATGATGAACTTGCCTATGACAAGTAATATCACCTCACTGAGCAGATGCAGGTTTCACACAAGGCCTTTTCAGATGCAGCAATGACTTTCAAATAAAGCCTAGTTTTTCACGTATCTCCAGGCTTTGGTATGCTGAATGATATTTAGAAGCTTTCCAGAGTCAGCTTGTGCTCCCAGGCATGGATTTTCAGTGTCTGTTGCGTTTCCAAAATGTTACCAGCAGATGGAGGCAACAAGCAGCAGGCCCCGAAACGCAAACTTCCCACGACATCTGTGAAAATGCAGATGAAGTCTGCTCTCTCAGTGCTTTTTTTTTTTTTCTTTTTTTGTAATCTCACTTTTTATGCTGATGTTTCATTTAACACACGGGATGGTTGAAAAACTGAATTCTAAAACGGTAAAATTTTTATTGTCACAATAAACTGCATGTGGCTTTGATCTCAAAGAGAAGAGCAGCACTGTAACTAATGCTAGCCAGGGTGTAGGGAAACTTCCCATCTGTGTGGCAATGGGCACAGCCTGCAGTTTCCACCCTGCCACACAGACAGAGCTCTGCTCCTGTCCTGAAGCCACAGAGATTTCACTAATGAGAGGAATTTTCTCTGTGAGCCTGCAACCCCACTGCCTTCATCCAGCAGCACTTGGCATCCTCTTTCTCTCTCTTCATCAATTAGGAAAGTTTAACTTTTGTCCTCTGGCTTGCTTGCCTCATTATCAGTTCATTAGCCACTTCCACCTGGGTTTTCAAATAGGAAGGTATTTCCTCATTAGCACACTCTGCCTTGCATAAGGATAGAAAATAACAAACCTAAGTGCTACCTTTCAGATCTACTCATATTGTTAAAAAAGCCAATCAGCCCTACACAATCCCATCATTTTATGTCTAGATCATCATTGAGAAATGGTTAAATCAGTAGTTCATCCACTTTTTGGAATGATCGTTATCTCTTACCTTTATGGAGTAGCTATTTACAGTGTTTTACAATTTTAGATTGGTTTTAATCATACAGTAGGGAAAATATTTACTGCACTGTTTTTACCCTGCTCAACACAATGGGGCCTCGGCATTCTCTAAGGATTTGTCTATATGGGGTCATTCAGGAGATTAATCTGAACTGATTTAAAGTGCATTAGTTAACTGCATTAAACCCTTGAGCAGAGACACAGTGTTTTCTTGCCCATATCTTCAATTTATAATCAAAGCTCTGTATACTCAAAGTGGCAAATTTGGCAGTCCTCACTCAAGCTGAATTCTTCACTGAGAGGTGTTTGGACAAGGACAGGAGTAGCTGGCTCACTGGCTCTTACACTATTCCTTGCAGATAATTATTAATCCCCAGGTTATATAAAAGATAAATTTAAGGCAAGAGCCTTGCTCAAGACAGCAAACACTATAATTCAGGTATTCCTCCTAGTTCCCAGTAGGCAAGCTGATATTTCTATTTCTAATGTAAAGAAAATCCTATTTCCTCTTTGGAATGCTAATCCTGAAAATGCACTCCACAAAAACAAAGTGACATTTCACTAAGATATCATTGAAACATTTTGGCCTCCTGTTAGCAGCTGAACATGCATTTTATAAATTTTGTGTAAAACTAATTAAAGAATATTAATGTTAAAATATTTCAGTAGAGTTAAAGTACAGTACTGAAATAATCTTGGCATTTTTACTAAATATTTAATGAAGTTGATATATTGTCATAGAATGTTTTCATCTCACAAATCAAATTTTTCTGACAGAAAATTACAACATCTGAAAGTTTTTGGCCAGCTCTATGGAGAGGCAAAAATTTCTACCTCACACAGAATTTTTTTTTGCCTTTACAAACCATTTTAAGAATTGTTTTTCTTCTATTCTATCTGGAAACTTTACATTTCTACTCAATACGGGTAATCTATTTCTACACTTTTATTACAGTCAAGGGGGTAAAAAGAAGGAAGGATGATCCAGTGAAAATGTTACTAGTGATCGAAGAGGAATGTTCTGCCAATCTTGGTGACTTATTTGGGAAGGAGGTATTCAAGATGCTAATATATAACTTCTGTACATTGGTGATATTCCAGTGCTCTGGCACACAGACAGCCATGAATCCCATCCCAAGCTATATTTACTGCTCTAGAAATTACCTTCGTATTTGGGTGTAGGAGAACAATTCAATTCTGAACTGTTACTTACTCTGTGATAGACATGTTTAACAACCTGCTTGCCTGGTTTAATGGTGCAAGATTGCTGCTGGAAAGGTCAAGGGCTGGAAGTTCAGTCATTTGCACTTTTTCAAGTTGTCTGTGCATCAAGTCAGACGCTGGGTCTGGCACTCTGGAAATGGTGGTGCAGGCAAAGGCAGAGAGGGCTCCCACTTGGACTGCAGCAGGCAGCTCCTGTCCCTGAATGAAGTGCCTGGTGCTTCCAGGGAGAGCAGATGCTCTTGGAGGCTGCAGCATTAACCCCAACCGAGCTCTGAGTCTGCTAGCAACAGACCAGTGGTGCTTGCCTCCTGGTGGCCTCACTGCTGTGGGGAATGCTTGTCCAGGCTGAGCTGGAAGAGAGGTCAACACCACCCTTCCTGCTCTCCTTCCCATAACTAGAGGGCCCCTGTTCATTCTCTGCTGTCAGAAACAGTGCTCAGGAAAATGAAGGTGGGTAGAAATTGCAGCCTTTCTGATGCAAGAAAATCTGTTAATCAGCTCTACAGGGAAATTTTCCAGGCTTAAGTCATTCATTCATATCTAAGCCTGAGAAAATTAATGTTTTACAATAAAACATTTGAGGAATGTATTCCTCTATATTTACCACAATGTTTAGAAATATGTCCTTGAAAAATATCAGCAAGAACACAGACTTCACAAAACCGCAAACTCTGCTAAGTTCCAGTCTGATAGAGATCACAATTGTCAGTGAGTACAAAGCCTCCATGAGCATGGTTAACCGGACAAACAACAAACTTAGTGAGAGCTGTGGGCAAGAAGAGAGTGGGATCAAAGTGCCTTGTCTCTGTCCCCAGTCTTACTGCTGCATCCATGTAGAAAAGCCCCATGTACCCATGGGGGCAATATGTGAAGCTCAGCAGCCTCTTGGAAAGCCAAGACAATTGCTGGGGATTCAGGCCTGCAAACTTCTTTTTGCTTCCTTTGTGTGAAGGCTTTAGGGACTGATACTGCTTTTATCGATGCCAAAGCTAAGACTTGCACTGTAACAGGAGGACGTCCAAGGCCTATACTCACAGATATATGAAAAGAAAGGGTTACAGAACTGGAACAGCCTTATTAAGATCAATGCAGGTACTCAAGTCCTATAGGAATAATGTATATCTATAAATAATAAGATGATAGATTCTATAGGGCCCTTCGAAATTCTGAGCACATTTTTTTGTAGGGGCTAAAAGAATGGGTTCTGGCTTGATTTTCATTTAATCTTGTGATTGCATATTACACTTTCTAGAACTGGTTGCTTCCAGGAGACCTCAGAGACTCCAAGTCATCTGTGACAGGTAAGCTACATACAACAGCAATGTCAAAATCGCCTCTGGGTTTATTTGTTTCTTTATGCAATCATTTAACTTGAAATGAGCTCTTTTGGCAAGCTCAGGAAAAGCAAGGTGGCTCTGTAGTAACAAGCAGATCTAACATCAGTTAAGCAACTGATTTTGAGAGATCTCAGCAAAGGTAGACACATAGTGGGTTTATTATTCTCAGAGGAGTAGTGATTATTCTGAGATAAGCAGTGATTCAATGACTTTGTGTGCAGCTTTTTGTGGGGCACAGTTTGATTGAGAAGGTCGTACTTTCCCAGGCCCTCTTGCCCAGACTGTGGACAGACTTTGCACTGTCCCAGTTTTCATTTTTGAAAACAGACTGTAGGAATGTTGCCCAACAGCAGTAAGGAAGACATGCTAGGACAGCATTTTCATGAGACAATGAAATAATCTTGTGATTAGTTAGGAGGAGAAAAATCACATTCTTAGTGGCCAAAGCTATGAGATGAAGGCCATGGTTACACACGCAGCTTGACCAGACACACCAGCACTGCTGATGAACTCCCCAGTGTGCTAAGGGAAGGGAGTATGTTTTCAGGCACATACACACACACACACACACACACATACAGAATGTATATATGTATCAGTGAAAGAAATTTATAATCAGACAAAGTGCCCTAACCTAGCTGAGAGAGTCATTCAAATCAAATCCCCCTAAACTGATTTTGAGGTACACAGCAGGTTTTATAGATATGTAGGAAAAGACAAGACAAGATTTGTCCTAAAGACTGTGTACATGAAGATGTCAATAATCAAATATCCTTTGAGGACATAACTACATTTTTCATTGCTGTTTATTATCTGCTCAGCTGACTGCTTGGGATCCAGCCCTGCTAGGAGGGAAGTGTGCTGCCCTTCAGAGCAGGATTTCCCAGGTGCTATTCTAAACGGCTGAACAAACATGCTAAAGTTTTCAGCAAAGCACAGGTTACTGAAATGCCAGCCATTGTCACGCACAGCTTGAGAAACACAGAAAGCTCAGTAGCTCCCAAACCCTTTTAATGCAGGTCCTGGAACAGAACAAATCCTCTCTCGGCCTGAACAAGGAAATAAGTATATTCCTTGCAACTGTGCTATATTGCACTTCTGCTTTTTGGCCATAAGCCTTTGACAGACCCCATTACAGGTCATACCAAGGGGCTGGCCTAGCACCTCTGTAGCATAGCTCTGGGCTGCATGTGGGCCAGCTCCAGCTCTGCCTTAGAGTCCTGGTGCTGCCATGGCCAAAGAACTGCCTTGGAATGCTCAGCTTGGGAGAAGGAAAGAGCTGCTTCATACAGGCTGCTCAGCCATGACTCTCCATGGACAATTAAGAAATCAAAGAGGACCTCTCCACAGAGCTTGGCCACCACCAGGAAGCCTGAGCCATGGTGGGAAGCACTGAACTGTGGAGCTGCCCAAAGTGGGAGCCTGCAGCAGCAGGGACTGAGGGGGCAGAGGGTCTCCACTAAGACCCAGCCATGGCAAGGGCAGCCTGTCATGCAGCTCCAGCAAGAGGCCTCAGACAGGATGCTTTGGCTTCCTGTCCCATCCCTGGTCCCCAGGGAAGTAGGGGCTTGAACTGTTGCGCTGGAGGTGAAAATTCAGCAATTATCTACCACAGTGAGGCCAGATACCTTCTACAAATTTATTTCTCAGGGTCTTTTTCTCTCCTTCTGTCTTGGTGTTTTTTCCTCTGCTTTTACATTTTACATTTTATCTCCTCAGAACAAAAATGTCAGCATTGAATGTTCTGTATAGGGAGGGGGAGTGCAGGGGCAGGGGGATCCCAGCCCCTGATGTCACTTGGAGGGGAAGCACCACTGGGGCCAAGAGAGGAAGCACAACAGGCCGTGCTCTGAAGCTGAAATGTGATCAGAACAAACAAACAAAGTAAAAGCTGTAAAACTAAATGACTACTTTTATTTGTTTCCCTGTTGGTTTGTTTTTGCTCTTCCACTTCCTTGTCCCCAGCTGTGTGCTCCTCTAGAGAGCAGCCACTTGGCATTGGTATTCGCTGGGCATGGAGCATATTTGTATTACATTTATTTTAAGTACTCATCCTGAACAGATTCTTCTCTGTGAATCCTCAACACATTTTACAACCAGCTGCACTATGGGTACTGGGGTAGGAGAAAATTTGTAAACAGGAATTTGAGCTGAAATCCTGGATGCATATACCCCAACATAGTCAAACTCAGATGGAAAAGCATGAAAAGATATATAGCTGGGCTGCGTTTATCCAGCTCCCCTGTGTCCCTCCTCTATCTTTGCCTCAAGCTGAGAAGGGCTGGGTCATGTTCTGGTTCCAGCTTTCTCACTCGTCCTCATCTCCTGTGCTATTTTTTCCTTCTGTTTTCCTAGGATGAGCAGGGTGCCAGCAGCAGAGAATTTGGCCTCTAGGATGCTCACAGCCTTCCCTTGAGGCCGAATCTCTGCACAAGAAGCGCTTCTTCAGCCTCCTGCCTCCTCAGCTCTATCAGGTTCCTGCTGGTAAGTTGACTCTCAATTTCATCTCACCAAGAAAGAGCTGCTGCACATGCTATACTGTGAGTATCCCCTCTATTTTGAAAGTCTCTGACATTCACCTGGAGATCTCTCTTTTCTGCCTTCACTCCCTCCCCACTCCTATATTTGCAAAGTTTACATCCTGTGGAAAATTTGACAACTTGTTTTTCTGTTTTCTTCTACTTGACCACTGTAAATACTAGAAGGGGACCTTGATGGGCTGCTACCATGGTCCATCTGCAAAGCAGAGGTGTATATGCTTTGATAGGTCATCTCTCCTCCATTCTGTAACCTCAGGGGTCTGAACATTTCCCTACTCACACTGTGTTCTGTGTAACTCACCCGCTGGTCCCTCCTGATGTCCTGAATTCCCACCTGCTCAACATGGTGTGCTAGCCCCAATTCCCTTGGACTGCTCCTCCCGCTCCCTTTTGATGTCGAGACAGCTGTTCCTTGTACCCTGCCATACCAGTTCTCCCTCAGTTTTACCTGCTTTATTTTCTTCTTCCCTTGCTCCATTCTCTTGAGCACACAGCTGCACACACAGTTCTGCCTCTCCTGGCCTCAGCTGATAACAAATACAGGGTCTCTCAAGCTGCAGTTCTGCTTCTCACTAGGAAAAGCTCCCTTCTATCGGGCTGCAGGCCAAAGGGACTTGCATTCCCTGTTGCTTCCTGGGCACCCTGTACATGAGTTAGTTTGGTGGTGTTTTTTAAGATAGGGGCAATTAAGAAAAAGTCTTCATGGACTGTGTTGTCAAGCTATTGGAAAACCAAATTTCTGACTCCTGTGACACATCCCAAGTGCAGGAGCAGCCAGCTAGCATCTCTTCCAATCCCCCAAACTGCTGCCCTTCAGAAGGTGCTCTGTGTGTGTATGTGCCTGAGTGAGAGACATCTGCATTCCTTTTCTGTTCACCCAGCCACAGAGCACAAATCTACTTTGACACTTTTAGAAAAATGAAAAGATGGAATCTCGCAGGAGCCTGCCTGTGCCGGGGGGGTGAGGAGGGGAGCACGCACAGCAGGAGGGAAGTTGACTTTTCTTTATACATATAGGGTTTTTTCCATGCAGAGTTTAAATTATGCCTGATAAAAGGAGTTTCGTGGATGTTTCAGTTCTTTCAAACCCTCCTGGCTTCCTCCCAATTAAATGAGGTTTGTCAAAGCCACAGGGCTCTGCTGCTGCCAGAGAGGCGGACAAGCACTTCCCGCAGTGACATCTCCAATCCCCAAGGGAGAAGATGAAAGTGTCAGTGCTGAGAGAGAGAGAGAGAGGGAGAGAGGGAGAGAGGGAGAGAGAGAGAGAGAGAGAGAGAGAGAGTGTGTGAAAAAAAACCAGGTACAGAGACAGACAGTGTGAGAGAAAGGGAGAGAGTGAGGAGAAATAGAAAGAATGAGAAAACAGATTGGCACAATGTGTCAATCTCTCTGATATGCTGCCAGCAAGGGGACAGATTCATTTCGCCTGGGTTTAGGCACCATCCTGTATTTATTATCCCCCATATTGCAGCAAGAAATACCTTGTGGACAGGAAACTGCATGGTGTTATCATAGCAACCAGTGTGTTGAGAGCAGAATCAAGGGCTGAAACAAGTACAGTATGATCATGCAAGACCATATTCATGAGTGACTCATTAAGCCTGTAAAATTTAGGTTATTCTGAATAATTCCCAATGTAACCATTGCTATTGCCATAATTGTTTAAGACATTTGCTCTCTTGTGTCACTTTGGCATAACACTATTTTGGAATTTAACTGTATCATTTAAAAATTCTTTTGCTATGATAACAGTGCAGATTTTAAATATATTCTGTTCCCACTTTGTTCTGGAGGATACTGGCTAATAGTCAGCATTCTCTGAAGGGGAAAGTTAAAGCAGAAGGGCAAAGACTGATCCGGAGATGAAAGATGAAAGAAGATGGGGTTAATCCTAAGGTGTGTGAGAGAGTAAGAGGGAAACAACATTTGAAAAAATAGAAGGTTCTCATAAGAAATTATTCTGTTTTTATGAAATAATTGTATCTGTAACTACACTTTGTATAAGTTGTTATGACAAGCTGGAAGCTAAAGGATGTTTTCAAAGGTCAGTTCCTGGGAATAAATAATTGAAGAAATCACTGTTTCCAAGTTAGTACCCCTCCAAATAGCATGTTTCTGGTTATTAGGGGGAATGTTAATGATTAGAGGCTGGCTGCTGCCCCTGGGCAGGGGGACAAGGAGCACAGGGCTCTCGCTTCCTGGAGGCCAGCTCCTAGGGAGTGGAACAGGTTGCTGCTGCTATGCTCATCTGAGCGCAAAGTGCTAGAAAAAAAGAGTAGCCCGTGCTCTAAGGGAGGGAGAAGACTCTGTCCTCTGAGTGAGGCTGGCCCACAGATGGGCCTTTCCTACAGCTGCTCACTCCTGTGTCTCTCACTCTAGGAGGGGATTACTGAGGCCCAGGTTCAAACCTCGCTCATCATCTTGGTGGCCTTAAATCTACATGTGCCACTGGCACCTCTCAATATAAAACCAGAGAGAAGTGCAAGGGTTTCTTCAGTTCCCCTTCAGTGTGGCTAGTAGCCTAAAGGGTGGCAGTGATGACATTTTGTAAAGCCAGAGCATTTGCTGTCCTTTTTCTGGCCGGAGCAAATCCTGAGACAATTATCTTTGTGCAGTGCAGCCCTGCACTGCAGCAGCTCTGATAAAACTCCAGTCTAACCCTTGGCCACCTGCTAAAGCAGAATGTTTTCTGTCCAATTAATCCCTCCTGGAAGAAAGATGAGATCCTTGAATCAAGAAAGCATGAGCTGTGCTCTCAACTCAGTGTCAGTCCTGAAGTGCAAAGGGCCTTCTGAGGAGGTATCTCACTCTGTTGTCAGACAGGTCAGACACAGCAACAATTGCAGCTTATTATTCTTAGTTATAGATTTGGTTTATTTTCCCTCTCTTGTGCCCTCCAATGCTTTAGAGCAGGCTTGCAAACAGGGAAGGTAAGCAGTGGGATTTGGGGTTATCAACAGTGCACTCCCAAGAAAACACACTGCAAGAATAGCTCTGGCCAAACCACACAGGCATGGGGGCCAGGGAGGCTTGAGCTGGCAGCTCAGATCCTTTCCCCACTGGACCAATGTCCAGTCTCAGTAGAGACCTTTCTCTCAGTGTAGGAGACGGTCAACCCTGGCCATACCCTCGGCACAGCAGTTAGTAAGTTCCCGTATGTGGCCATGAGGATGATTGTGTTGCATGGATGGGATCCTGGCTTTGACTAGGAGGTACTTACTCTCTTTGGATACAGTTGTTCTCTAACTGTTACCTCCCCCAGCAACACAAAACCAGTGCACCAGGTGATGAAGACACTGTACCATTTCTCCTGAAACAGCCCACTGTTCGGCCTTTCAGAGACAAGGAGGAGGAGGGATGCTCAATGTTGACAGTCATTTTATTGTCTGTTGTATCCAAACTAAGACAAAGCAAGTAAGCAAGCATGGGCAATGAGGAAGTTAAGGCTGCAAGCCATTGCCTACCAAAAATCTCGTTACTGTTGGGATTAGCTAGCACTGGTAAATGTTATCACAGGGGACCTATAAAGAAGAGCAGGCTTTCATGACCTCGTTTGGGTTGGCTGGTTTCCCTAGGTTCTCCTACATAGCTAAAAGGTTTATACAGTCACTTGATTTTTTTTTTACCACTCTGCTTTGTGACTTCTTTACAGAGCAAATAGACATCCTTCACTGCAAGTCAGATACAGACAGCTAGAAAGTTCCTACCAGTTGTATGAATCTGGTTGATAATGTGTCTTAATACAGGAATAAACCAAAGCTGGTGATGAGCAGCTTTCTGTGAGGCGATAAAACAAATCTTCACTTAACTCAGGAAAACCACCCCTCACTCCACCTGGTGTGATCCCCACAGTGGTGGAAGATCGACTTGCCTTCGTACTGACAGGACATTAAAGTTTTGTATTCTGTCATTAAGCCACCACCCTAGGAAAGAGCTGTTGCAACATCACAGCAGATGCTTGCGAAGTGCACAGGACTCTGGACATGTTGCCCTATTTAAGCTCTTCCCCACATGCTGTCCTGGGGCAGGCATTGTGCTGGGCACTGTTTAGGAGCATGGGGCAAAGGGGAATAAGGGAGAAGGAAAATTTCCTTTGCTCATTCCCCAGCTCCTGCTCTTGCAAAAGCAACTGGCGCAAAGTTTGGCCCACATGACTTGTGGAAACAAAGTCCTACAGACATGGATCAAATGCTTTGACTCCCATTGATGTCAGGCCAGAGAATCTCTATAAAGGTCTTATTGTTCAGGGAGACAAACTGCTCTTGGGGGGAGTGCTGTTAATACTGTTTGTGGAGGCAGACACTATTGCATCAGAGGTTAGCAGATGTTTTTCTGTATTTTCTCTAATTGCAAGTTATAGCTGAGGTTTCTTTAGCTTCCATTTTCCCTTTAACACTCTTAAATGCAAATCTCAAAAGATTTAGTTGTCTTGTTTGCAAGACATCCAGACTGGAAAGTCTCACATAGTCATTTCCCATCCTCAGGTGCACTTCTGACTTCACCCAGTTATCAGCAGGAATGAGTAAATGGGGAGGTAGTGATCAGGTTTCTAAGGCACAAAAGTTAAAGCTAAGTTTGAGATTGTGACAGCAAGCAACCATGAGCATAGGAACTCAATTAGCCTGAAAGACAACTATCTCATTATCTTTCCTAAAATGATATAAATACATAAGAATATAAAAATTTAAAATAAACTCTCTATTGACTGTCTAGATGACTGAATTTCACTGCTCAATTTCTTTAAACACCCACTTTAGTATTTATTTATTCTAAGCGTGAAGCAGCTACGATAATTAGACTGTCAGATTTGGTAAGTTAATGAGGAGTCACTGGAGTGGAAGGTTTTGCATTTGTGAGATTGCTGAAGGAGAGAAGCTCTGTGCCTTCGCTCTATCTCTTTTTTCTTTTTCTTTTTTTCCCCTCTGCTGGGTGGGAAGGAGAGAGAGCTTGGCAGTGCACAGATCCATTTGAATCCTTTTGATTAGCGGGTTGCATTCCTACCACTGTTCTACCAATAGTATTTTGCTGGTTGCTCCAAGAAAAAGAAAAAGAGAAAAGGAAAGAAACTGCAGATGAGATTTCTAGAGAAGAGTGTCTAGATTAAGGAAATAATTTTCCAAAAACAATCAGAAGGAATGCAGCTGTGAGAAACAGGATCCTGAATTAGTTTATATTGTGGCTAATGTCACAGGAGAGCATTAAGAAAGTAGCACAATGAAGGAAAAGGACCCTTTTGCAGCTTTCTCTTTAGCCTGATTTTTCCACAGGACAATCAGTGCTCACAGTTCCAAGGGTGAGACTGCAACCTGAAATCTGTGACCTGTTTGCTTCTTACCAAAAAGGCCATGTCTCAGGAGGTTCGAGCAAGTTTTGGTAGAAATCACGGATGACTGAATAATTCTTGGGTAAGCATGTAGCTGCCATTGTCAAAGCTGCTGCCATCACCCTTAGCACATGAACTCCTTCATGTATTGAAGGTGGAAAATAGATCTGATACTCAGGACTGGATGATCGCATTCCAGGGTGAGAACAAAGTGGGAAATCTCACATTCAGAGAGAAGAGATCAGCAAGCCAATGGCCCCAGTGAACAATGTTCAGTGGTATCATAGGAGGTTTGGATTTGTTTTGTCATATTGCCAAGTCTCAGACCAATGCCCTTTCCTCCAATGCCTCCCCAGTCAAAGTATTGCTTCATTTCCCCATTGCTTAAACTGGCCAAATTGCTTTGTTCTCCTTTGTCCTTGCCTACTGAATCCACATTTCATAGCTTACTTGTTTTGATTTCACACACACACTGGAACCTGAGCAGAGCCAGGCAAAATCTCCTTATCTTGTAATATGTTGGTTTTAATTAATCACTATTTTAATGTTATGCTTCAAAATTATGCTTCAGCATCAGTATTTTTCATCTTTTTGTTACAGAAGACCAAAAGCTCACTTAAAATCACAGTTATTGAAAGAGATTTCCAAAAAATATATTTTTATTATATCCTGTCTCTGTTTACTTTGTGCATTTGTTAGCAGCATGTGTCCTGTCAGTGTCACTGCTGGGTCTGCGCTTGCAGGGCAGACCTGGAAACTGATTTTGAGGCCAAATTAGTTTGACTGTCTTATTGTCTGCCAAGCTAAGAGGCAACCTTATGACAGCAGGACACACCTCAGCTACCCATCTGTGCTTTCAAATGCATGTAGATGCCATGTACCTGCTATAGGATCAGGTCCCAGCACTCAGTGCCTGGTCTCATAGCCTCTCTACCCCTTCTGCCCTCATCACATAGACAACAGCAGGCAGAGAGGCCAGCCTGCAATCCTTTTAAGAAACATCTGACATTGCCAGTGCTGGGACCAGACTGGGTTTTGGAAGCAGCCTGAATGCCTTCCCTGCCCACCTGCTCAGCTGAGTGCAGACAGGATGGCTGTTCCCTCTCTGTGATCAGAGAGGAACTAATCCTGCCAGAAAAGCTGGCTGTCAGTTCCTCTAAGGCTTCTGGGACAACTCACTTGAGGAGGGCACTCATGCATCAGTGCTCAATGAACTTGGATTTGGCCAATTTTAAATGATTTAGAGAGCATTTCACAAATACATCATTTAAAATAGTGAAAACTTGCAACTAGTAGGAGAAACTCTTAAACACTTTTTAAATATATTAACCTGGCCTCAAAATGATTGTGTCCTTTTTTTTTTTTAGCTGCGTACAAAGCATACTAAACAAGCTTATATGTCAAGTCAAGTTATCTTCTGCAGTTCGTTGCAGGAAAACATTCTATATGTGATGGTGTTCATATTATTAATTCTCTTTTTAAAAAAGGCATCTGGATTCAGACATGCAAGCAGGGTTATAAATGAAACAGTAATTTTTTGTCATTTTAATAGGCTACCAATGGAAAGCAGGGGGCTCTGTATGCTTTTTCAAATCTAATGAGAGGTAGATAGGCATCTAAAGCACAACAGCCTCACGCTGGCACATGAGAGAATGGAATTTCCTGGGAAGATAATGAAACTGGCCAGCCTTCCTTCATTTGCCAATCTGAGTTAAGTTACAAAAATAGACAAAACCAAAAAACTAAACATACCAGGCTCCATCTTGAATCCATGGGCCCTGAGCAACACAGCAAGGGACAAAACATCATCACAGACTCCTCCATGTTCTCCTTCTGGTTTCAGGAAAAGATTAAATACTGTCAGTTGTCTATCCCAGGGTGATATATACTCCATGCCAACACTCCACCCATTTTCTACCCCATTCCACCCACCACTTTCCCTCTACCTGCTGAGGAGGAACATATGGATCATTGGAATCTGCTACTGTTCTCATTCTGCCTCTCAAAATAAATATTCAGAAAACTAATGCTGTGCTTCCTACATATATGTGATTACTGTACCAGCTAAGGATAGTTGAATCTACAGGAAGAGAAGAACCTGTTTCAAACCAACTTTTAACAAGCAGAGTGACTGAAGGCACTAGCCCTGCAGAATATTTGTAATTGGGATTAATTTTTCTTTTTGATTCAGAACTTAGGCTTTAGAACTTTACCTTAATAGAATTCCTCTGCAATAGGGGCAGATTGTACCCTCCCTTACACAAAGGACCTTTGAAATAACTCCTTATGTTGACAAAATGAAGAAAAATCTTTGAGATTATAAAACAAGGACACAGTTTGAGGGATGGGCTGTGTGTTTTTAAGAGTCACCTTTCAGTAGAAGAGAATGAAATTGTGCAGATGTCCTGCCTTTTGTTTTTCAGAAAACAACGTCAGAAGGATTGACTTGGGAACGAAGATGTAACAGCCCAGTCTGGACACTGGACTTGCAGAATATACTCAGCCATGTGTCACTTAATAGAGAGCTCCCTGGACCAGAAGATCGATGTACAAACAGGACAGATGGGGACTGACAATTGAAAGAATGTAGAGGCTCATCCAAGGCTTACAGAGACCTGTCATTCCTGGGGTATGCCTACAATCTCCTTCAACAAAAGAGCTCCTGAGGGAAGGAGGGGATTAGTCAGAAGTTGAGTGAGGTCTCCAGGGAAGATGGTTTCTTGGATAGAGTTGTCAACAAAAGGAATTGTTTAAGACTATTTGTTATAATTTCCTACAGGGAGCTTCTGCCATTACTAACAGGATTACCAGCATACTGGTTCCACACCAGCAGAGCATTAGACATGTGCATTGCAGACTGGTTGCTTAGAGCTGAATTCAGGGGTCTTATACAGCATCCCAAATGTGTGCAGGTGTTGATGAGCAGAGGGGAGATGGCAGAGAATTAAGATGCAGCCAAATGCAGTCCATTTTTGGTCCAGCTGTTGCAGAGAGTCCTGGCTCATTAATGAGTTTCCACAGTGTTTTAATCTCCTTGATCTCAAGGCTGCTGACAGACTATGAGAAGGAAAGCTAATCTGAGGTGAGTGCTGATGGGGATACATGGGGAAATTAGAGACCTCTTTCCCAACTGCAGTTACCGTGAAATTTCTCATAAAATTCTTTCTGAAAGAATTGGGAAAGCAAGTAATTTACTGTGTTGAAGTACTAGTCTGCTTGGTTTCAGTTATCTTAGATACTTCTTCTTAGCTCTGGGACACAGAAACCAGTAGCCTTGGTGTAACCTCACATCACATTTGGGAAGAAAAGGCAAAGATAAATCACTGAGGTGTAGACATACAAACCTTCTTGATCATTTTAATTTATCTGAGTAGTGTTACTGGCATGACTGGGAGAACTTCTCTGAACGAGAATTTTGCAGAGCATTGAGGCACTGGAACAAAACCAGTCAAGGAGCTATGGGTGGCAGCCATAGCAACAGCTGAAAGGTGAGCTTTTAGTGTAAGAAAGCTGCATCTCCGGCCCCACTCCAATCCATCATTTACCAAACACACACTGCAGATCCGGGCAGGAAGCAGCACAATTGTTTATGTTCCCCTTTGCCCTTGCTACAGACATAATTTCAGAAATGCATAGATTAGCTACATTAAAGGGGACATGGACTATCTGCAGGAACTGCTCAGTGAGGAGGACAAGATTTTCCTTAGGTTATTTTCCCTAAAATGCTCTGCCTTGATGAAAAGGCAAGCTATGTCCCAGAAGTTTTTCTACCTCTAAATCACATGGACTTGGATCTCCCAAACATCTGCCACTCTCAATGACCTGACCTCCCTTTGCAATACTAAATAGAGCAGCTGTACATGATGCCCAAGTTGGGATAGGGGTTGTTTTGCATTCCTTTTGCATTCTTGGAGATGTCTGGACTAAGAGCAGTGAAGAAGCAAGATCTCCAGGGCCTGCAGTGGGATGGTTGTGGCTGTCTGCTCCTAATTGAGAGCAACTAAATGCTCAAGATATATTAAATGAAAGATTTGTTATGCATGGGCAGTGAGGGATCTAATGATGAGAACTGAGTCACTTTTCCTCATGGTCTATCCAGAGCATCAACTGTAAATTTCTTCTGCCCTGGAGCAGTCGTACAGAATGGCTTTGCTGTTTTACATAACTGCCACCCCATAATGGCCATGCCATTGCTAAATTTAGCCATATGCTAAACTGCCAAAGAGTCAAATGATACCTTTTAATTCTGTATCTAGAAGGACAGAAAGCCAGGAAGACCCTGGATATTCTGCAACCCAGCAGTCTTCCATTCATTAACCCAACATTGTAGGCCCAATGCCTAAAACATGCCAGATTGGAGAGAAACTGACTCCTCTCTTCAACTAATGGGAATATTATTTACATCAGAAGTACTAATCTCAATAGATTTTTCCATGCCCTGGCCTGCACAATCTCAGGGACAACAGCTTTTGGGGAAAATGGATGCAGTGTTGTAATGAGTCAGAAAGAGTAGGTAACAAAAAACATGTCTGAATTCATGTACCAAGTTAGTGCCACCCAAAAAGGCAGTTCTGCTTCCCCCATTTCTCTCCCAGATTCAAGCTTTATAGTCTTTCTCTTTTTTCTCTCTGGCACCTTTGTAAGCCTTTGAAGAACTGATTTAATTCCCTAAACAGATGGAAGACTATGAACTCTTTTGCTGAGTTAGTTTTTCACTGTTTTAGTGAGCTGAATCAGATTATGCAGGGAGAAAAGTACTAGACTTCATTCATGGATGAGTGTGGAGTAGGAAAGGAGGAGGTAGAAAAATCCATCAATTTCATATTCTCTTACCTCCAGCCTGCTCACATCTAGTTCCTGTGGGGTGATCATCCTCTGTCACATCTGAATGTTGTTTTAAGATAGTAATTGAATGGGTTCTGGCAAGTAAGTGCTCA
The DNA here is from genome assembly GCA_013397075.1 of Rhabdornis inornatus. NCBI lineage: Eukaryota > Metazoa > Chordata > Aves > Passeriformes > Rhabdornithidae > Rhabdornis > Rhabdornis inornatus. The sequence continues at coordinate 233,808 of VWZS01010376.1, read as the reverse complement.
GTACTGCTGTTATTTCTGTGGGCCCATCTCAAATCCAAATGTTTGCTGTTGAACACCTCACAAAAGGTCACAGACGTTGGCAGAGAGGTGCAGGACTGACCTTTCCTTTTTTTCCCCAGAAAATACTTTCTTTTGGCAGGGGCAGGATGCTTTGATAAAGCAGGTGAGAGTTTGCAAAATGCATGTAAATGGAGATCGTTGTGCTTAAGGGTCATCAAACTGTTTCTTCTCACCACCTAATAAAATACCGAAAACAAATCTGAGGTTTTTGAGAAATCCTTTAACATCCTCATTTATGTAAAGAGAATTTAACATCAGACTTATATATTTGCTTTAAAAACATCTGGAAGTAAATGAAATAACTTCTTTCCCAGGCCAGGATTCTGTTTTGTTTCAGCCTGGAGCAAGTTTGTTGGCCAAATTATAATAAGCCCAAGAAAAGATCCAAGGGCTTTAAAACTAGCAAACCCCTGTCTGTAATGGTGCAAGTGGGCAATGTTCTTTAAAGTGTGGGGGGGGAGGGAAATGCCAGGAAAATCCCCCTCACAAGCCAGAACTGCATTTGGGGAGCCCAGATGAAAGCTCTGATGCGGGTCATGTGACAGGTGTCACTTCAGTAATGATATTGGGGCAGAGATAAAAGTCCTCGCCGGCTGGTCATGTGACATCGCTTCATTACTGGCACAGCAGGTGGTCGGAGAGACTCAATGCCTTTATTTTTTATTATTTTTTAATTTTTTTTTATTCTGTGATAATGAGAAAATGTTTAAACTTCCATCCCTGTGTTTAAACACTTCTTCATGCTGACAGCAGCAGGAGATCCCTTGATCAGCTGTCAGATGGGAAAGTGCAATTTTTCTGGAAAGTAAACAGCGTGTTTGCCAGTTGGAAATAATTTTGTGTTTGTTGGGACTGGTAGTCGTGGTGTGATGGAGCCATGTCACAGCATCTGACAACTCGGGAGTGGGGAATAGAAATCAGGCTGAGAAATGGGGTTTAGACTCTGCCTCTGATAACAGCAGCTTGAGATTTTTGACACTTCGTTATTGTTGTTGTGTGGAAAAAAACACCACTCACGGGTTGCTATGAAACTTTTAAAGCAGCAACTCAGTGCCAGTGTGAATGTGTGGGACCTCCTAAAAGAAACTCACGCATATTAATAGAAACTTTCCTAGGAGAAAAGCAAAAAGGACACAAAGAAACTCAGTAGGTGTGGAGATGCGTGGAGGTGAAGGTGGTCAGATCTCATTCCTGGCTTACAAGAAGAAACAAAAAAATGTCTTCTTATTAGAAAACTTTACATGGTTCTGATGTCAGGTAGGCTTGGGTAACCCACTGGGAATTTCAGGTAAGAAAAGGAAGGCAAATGTGGTCACAGGGTCATGCAAAGGAGCTCAACCCCACCCCGAGCCTAGCTGAAATCAGAGGTGTTATGGTCTGCTTCAGAAGTACCCCGGAACCCAACTAAGTTAACTTTAAATGCTAATTGCATATTTTAAAATTTTCCTGCTAGGCAAATACCTTCTCAAAGTCAATTTCTGTTGAGGAAAAAGGAGATACAGATATTATATACATAATTCTAATTAAAATTAGGATTTGAATGTGCCTATGCAGAGCCATACACAACATTTTTCCTAGGCAAACACAGACAACATCTTATGTGCAGAATTAACAAATCAACCTGATTTCAACACCGGCAAAGTTAATTACTCAGAGCACTGCTCAAATCACGTAAAAATATTCGCAGCAATTATTTTACATTAAATCCTTGGTAGCCTCCCAACAAATGCTTTCCTGTGCTGGCTGCACTGCAGCATTCTGCCTCTTCCTAAAGATCCCAAATAAAAGCTTCCTGCCTGTTACGCTGGCCGGTAGCTTCCCGCACCCCAAAAGCCCTGGAGCCTTCTTGCTTCAGCCCGGCTGCGGCTCTGCTGAGGCCGGTGGGGCTGGGGGCAGCTGCAATCAGGGGCTGGGCCCGACCAGCAGCAAAAAGCATCCCAAGCAAAGAGATCAGATCAGAATCTGGCCTGTTGTTAGCAGTCATTAAAAAACATTGCACTTTTAATAGGAGCTTATTCAATTAGCAGACTAACAGGCTCCATCAGATAAGCTGGGGATTTCCCTGGGAATCTGAGTCATATACGCTGAAGCTGCTCTGCACTGTATGGTTAACCCTCTCCATGCAGAACCAGCATGAAGAGGCCGAATCCCAGGAAAGGGTTTATTTTGGGTTTTTTAAGGGAGAAGCAGGAGCCCTCCACTGCGCCTCAAGGCCTCTGGAGGTGCCAGTGCCGAGTGAGTCACACGCTGGAAGGACCCAGGAGGATCATGGCACCAAACTCACTGCGGCAGACAGGAGACTCGCCTGATCTCCGATAAACACGCTGACATTTGGCAGCCTGACAGCTTCACAGTCCCATAAGAGGCTTCCTAATTAGAGCCTGGGTGAGAAATAATCCACAACTTGAAGTTTGTCTCTAGCTTCCTTGCTGTACTTTTTTTCTCCTCCCTTTTTGTGCCTTTTTTCCCTTTTCAGTGTTTTCTCTCACACATTCTCAATACATCCCCTCCCCGCAGGCGGAAGCTTTTTGAAACGCCAAACAGGATAAAGGGTCACTTTTGCCTGTCCTCTCAGCTCAGAACAGCTCCCAGCAAAAGCACCCCTCTTACATTCTAGCATTGCCCTTGAAGGAGATGGAGAGATAAGGCAGGGGAAAGGACAGTACATGGTGAAATTTATAATGAGGCAAAGTAAAACCGGTCTGGAATAAAACCAAGCCAGTCCCATTCGTTCCTAGTCAAACAAGTAGGGCAAAACTAGCGCTCCTGGCAGCAGGAAAACAGGGACTCTGGGGCTCTGGGTCTGGATCCAACCATGAACTTTGCCTTCCTCTTCAGCAAGTGCCCCAAACAGCAAGTTGTGGCATCCTGAGCCTTTCAGCTGGAGCCAGGATCTGAATTTAGTATTGCCTGACCTTTTAAAGAAAATCATGTTCTACTCACTTATCCCATCTCATGGATGTTCTCTGAATAGTTCCAGAATAGTTCTTCAAATGCAATAACCTGTGGAACTGAGATTATATCAATACTGGCTAACACAAATATGACTCTTTTGCCGTATTTATCTCTTGGAGGATTATTTGATGATAGTGGGATTGACTGTTCTCTATTTAATATTCCAAAGTCTTTTCCAGGGTAGTGAAGCAAGCTAGCAAGGCTCTTAAAATAAATTGTATACACTGCAACAGCTTGGATACAGATACAAACATCAGAATTCACTTTTTACTAGAGGGTTGTTCTCCCATACACGTCCTCCTCAGTGAATACTATATGTCCTGGATAGCCACCAGAAACAGGCAGAAACTTGGGATTCTCCATTCTTGGCCATACATTACATCAGACAGCTCTGTATGTGACCATTCAGCAGGATTCCAGATGATGACATGGAAAAAATACCTACAGGTAGTTGACCATCAGCTCTCTCCAGAGCAAACAGACTTCATTCAAAATATGCAGTTGAAGCTATTTCCAGGACAAACATATTTAATGCTGAGATACACTGGAAGATCTCCAGTGATCTAACATCACTAGAGTCCAAAATGCATCTTACCCAGAGGACTCTGGGTCCTTGGGGAGCACCTTTCCTTGAAGTTTTGCTTTGGGGGCTTGATTATGATTGCTGATGCCCAAGTGCTTCCTGTGTTGCAGATGTCTATGTATGGTGCAGCTGTGAGAAAAGAACTGTGGTCCTACGCCTTTGTACTGGGGAGGACAACTCTGCACAAATACCAAAAAGGACTATATCATCATCCTCACCTGTAATACATGTACTGCTACAGTGCTGAGGCTGAGAAAATTGTTTATCAGAGTGGTATCTCCAACAAACAGATGCTTGTGAAGTAAGCAGAGATACCTCTTGAGGATTTAATATTAATAAATTCTTTGATTTGATTGTAGCTGTGTGTTTTCTACCATCCCTCCCTATAAACTGAAGTATGGGTTAGTATGCACTATTTATAGATCCCAGCCCACCCACTTGCTTGGAACACCCCTGAAGCTGTGGGAGATGTAGCTGCATTCATAGCCAAACGTCATCTCCAGGGTCCACACAGCATCATGGCAAAATTCTGCCTTTCAGTGTGATAGAAACCATGGAAAAAATTAGATGTTATACTGGACCTAATATATCTGGCTCCATTCCTGTCCTGATATATTTTGCATGACAAATAAGTATAGACACAAACAAGGAAGAGAGCATAGAAAAGGGGAAAGCTCTCTGGGAGGACTGTGTGGGGAGGAGATGAGGCAGATCTGTCCCTAAGTGATTTGTTCCTTGGGTACCTGTATTTCCCTGTGGCTGCAAAGCAGGCACAGGGTTCAAATGAACAGCACTGTACACACACATGCCTGCTTGAGATGAATCATTTCAAAATTCAGGAGAATCAGATGCCAAGAGCAGGTGTAGTAACATAGGAGAAAGAAAAACTGTGATTCTTTCCAATTAAACTTCATATTTCCTGGGTTTAGAATTTCAGTCATTTAAATCTATTTTAGACTAAGTCTTAGAAATAGAAGTTGGCAGCCTGGAGGAATTAATTTTTTTATTATTTTATTTTAAGAGATTAACTCAAGTTGATAGATTTAGAGCATTTTTTAAGTTTGTTGGTTTCAGATGTTTGAAAAGAAATTTAAAATAAACAAACAAATTCCAGTAGAAAATTTGGCAGGAGCTGAATCCTTTGGGCAAAATTTTCCCAGGAGAAACACAGATCTCTGATAAGCAGCAGAGGAGATGCTGTATCTCACAGCTGCAATGCAGATCTGAGGCCTCTCCAGAGACTCCCACACTCTAAACAGGGATTTCTTTAGTTTAAATGCTAGATCCACTTTGGTCCCAGTGAAACTCCAGAGGGGCATTAGCTAGGAAAACGGGGCATGTTTAATCCACTTTATCATTAATGCAAAGAATAGTCTCAATATTTGTGAGAGTCAAAACCATGTGTTATGGAAGGTCCTTCATATCTTGAGTGGATTAAGCTCTACCTGCCAGCCTTGGCTGGGCAGCTGGGCCATAATTTTTCTGTTTGCAATGTCTCATGACAGGGGTCTGTAATGAAGCGAGCATGAGCCAGACTGCTGGCCTGACTGAGCACTTCCCTGAAGGATGTGCTGGAAAATTTGCGTTGGTGACTAAGGCTGGAAGTGCCATAGGTGTCAGAGGAAAATAACAGCTCTTAGCAGTGCAGTCTCACTTTGGCTTCATCCTTCTTATCAGTAATGACTGCTGCATTTTCTTTGCAGAATTCTCTCTGCTAATTAAATCTGGACCATTTCACATTTTGACTGGATTTAAAACAAAAAGTCTGAAAAAAAATTACTATGTCTCTGAACAGAGCTCTTGGGTTTATTACCATGTCACAGTACTGCCAAAGTCAACTAACCCCGTGATGAAGTCTGGGAACAACTCTTGCGAGCTAAACATGATGCTATTGCACAGATCACCATGCTGATGCTGGTGAGCTGAGGGCTGAGCTGCAGGACCTGCATGCTGCAGTTGGTGAAAAGCACCAAGATAAACCACACCATGCTTCAATGGGTAAATGCTGAAGGCTTCTCACCTGATTAGGTGTCTGTTTTATACAAAACTCTCTCAGAGCCATTCAGCTGGACACAGACCTGGAAGATTTAATGATGTTGAAAGAAGATGGTCTGCAAGAGACCTGGGAGCAGGGATGCTGACCATCCATTGCAGATCCTGCGCAAAAAAAGATGAGAGACAATTGGAGATAGCTGTGAGTCCCAAGCTTAGGACCATGTTTGAGGCTCCCGCAAGCAGAATGAGGCTGTCTTAAGGGCTGAGTGAGAAGGCAATCTGAGAATGTCTTTTGAAGGCGGCAGAGAGAAACCCAGGAAAGCAGCTGCCCTTCTGACAGAGGAGGAACCTTTATCATTTGGACATGACCAGTGAAGGCAGACAGGTTGCTAGCCATCACCATGTCTCACAGAGCTGCCTGTGTGTGCCCAGGCTGCATCACAGTCTCTGCCAGGGCAGGCTGGCTTGACTTAATCCACCTGAGAAAAAAATGGCAGGCCTGGAGGGAAGCAGTCTGTGAGCAGCGAGGGTTGTACCCTTCACATCCAGAAGTGCCTGAGGCAGCTGCGGAGAAGATGACCCTGAAGGGGCTGCCCTGGGGCCGTGGTCTGGGGAGAAACAGCCCCTGAATTTTACCCCATCCTTTTCTACCCTTTCACAGCTATGCCAAGTTCCCTTTGGTTTGCACAAGTGAGGGAGAGGGAACATAGACACATCTTACAGATTTTCACCCACCTGCCCTGTGGCTCCAGATAAAGTTTTGGAGGGTAGTGGAGCAGAGAAACCTCCCCAGTTGTGAGTGTCTCTGGGCAAAGCTCACTTTTGCAAGGGGTGCAGAACTTCTGCAAAGCTGCACATCTTAGAGAAGGAAAAGCCCTTCAGTTGAACATTCTGCTTCCTTCAGACAGATCATCCAGCTGACACTGAAAGGCAGCCTTGGGCAGCTTTTTGAACCCACCCAGCATGATCACCACTTTTACCAGGCCTCCAAAGCGCTTTCAAGGGTCTGAAGATATCTTCCATTGCTAGTATGATTACAGCTCTAATGAGATTAGGAGCAAGCTGTTTCTTCTAAACAATGGTGCTATCTCATTCTAACCAATTTAGATTATAATCTGCTCTTCCAGATATTAATATTTTCATATTAATGTAGATCCTTTTATCCCTGTAGCTTAGCACTGGGTTCTGATTTATTAAATAGCTGGATCCCTCTGGACCAGAGGAGCAGTATGCTGTGTTGTGATGAGCTTAATAACTCACTGCTCCCTATTAGTAAATCACAGTCTAGCGCTTCAAATTTGCAGAGAGAATTGGTTTGACTTTCCCCTCAGTCCTCGAAGCATCTTAGTCCTGTTGTGCAAAACTACCTACTAACAATCTTTCCTAAATGAGCCAAGTGCTCTAATATGGGTTCAGCCCACTCGACTGAACATTTAACAGCAATTTGGGGAGCGAGGGCAAGAGCAGAGTTAACAGATTTCACTGTTTTTTCTCATCAAATAGTGCCAGAGCACTCTTCTGGAGGCACCAGCAGTATAACATCCAGCAGAATTAGTGCACTTATTATTTTAGAGAGCTCATGTATTTTTAATATCTCCAGGTTTGAAGAAAAGGTTGAAAGCAAGGGCAGCCTATTTGCATTGTGAATGAAGTTATCTGCCTCCTCCACCCCTACTCCTGCATCCTCGACTGGAATATGCAGAAATAAATGCCTTCTAATGATCCCTGGGGGGCTGAAGCTTTGATATGGATCTTGCCCGGGGTATAGTGGTTGGGAGAAGTTCTGCCAGACTGAAACCCACATGGCATGGGGGAGTAGGCAGTCTTCCTCTGAGTGGGAAAGAAGGGAAATTGGATTATCTTGCTAGCAGTTGGTGTTTTTCTGTCTGCAAGAACTTACAGATGAGAGGCCCCAGCTGGGAAGTTAAATTCAGCCCTCTGCAGACAGCAATGTGTGTTTTCCTCATCTAAATAAAAGAGATGATCCCATCCAAGTTCTGGAAGGTTTTTTTTCTTGATTTGGCTGTGTGAAGGGCAGGTGGGTAGAGAAGCAAAATTGCAGGATTTGAATTTCAGTTGGGTGGCTGCTGAAAATGTTGAGTATGTGCGGCCATGTGTTTGTAAACACAGATTACTCTTGGGATGTGACATCTGGCTTTCAAGGAGCTCCCACAGTAGGCAGAATCACAGGAGTACACACTTCAGTTCCCTCAGACAAATCTATTGTAGGACACTATTTTACTGTTTACAGCACACTGAATAAGCTCAAAAAAACCCAAATGCAGTTGAAGCCCCTTAATAGAGAAAACCTGTTTAAAGGGGCTGCTTTCTGGGAACAAATTGTTGAATAAAAAGAACACCGTGGCAATGGGAAAGTTTTCTGCGTTGCCAAGAGTTTCCATAAAAAGACTGTTTTATAGCGTTAACCCATTCCCTGTAGAAGCCAGAGCATACCGCAGAGGATCACACGCTGCCTGGGAAGCGGCAGCAGAGAGATGAAATACAGCAGCCAAAAAGGGCTCCCAGCCCTGTGCTTCCTCCCTGGGCAGCGGCTGAGCTGGGGTGGTGCCGTGGGGATTCCAGCTAAAATGCCAGACCAAGCAGCTTTTCCCCTGGGGTGTAGACACAACACCTTCCTAACAGAGGGCGATACCAGGAATGTTGAGCAAGCTCCCAGACACACAGGATGTGCCAGGGAAAGAGCAAAGGTAAATATCAGACAGACAGAGAAGAAAGGATTCTGCAAGAGAGCTATTACAGACAGAAAGGAACCAAGACAAAGTGCTGCTGTTGTTTTTCAGTATCAGGATGCCGCACAGTAAGTTTCCTAAAGCTCCAGCATCCTTATGCATCAACTGCTAAAACAGAGTAGCAGCCTTTTGGGATGATTTGCACTGATTACTTGAGAATTCCTGAAGGGTTTTTGAGAGGCATTTACTCCCCTTGCTCCTTCTGTGCAAACTGTAGGTCAGCCCTGGCATTCAGGAGAGCACTCTGGGCAGGCTGTAGCTGTGTTTTTGGAATCAGGGCTACTTACATCATTTTAAGCAATCCTGCTCCCCTTCCACTCCACGTTGCCTCCTTGTCCATACCCTACACCACCAGCTATGCCAGCATGCTGTCTGTGTAGCACATGGTGAATGAGACCAGAGAACTCATGCAGATAAAAAACAGCTCTAGGAAAAAAAAAAATGTTTATTTTTCAGCTGGATTGGTTCCTGCCCTGGGTCACTGCACAGCAGGGAGACTCAGGGATGAGAGCAAGTGCTGAGGATGGATCTGTAAACTGTCAGTCAGTAAAGGTCCCCACCATCATCCCTTCTTTCTGCCCCTCTCTGTGGTGAATTAGACTTCATTTTATGTAGGGCCTTTTTTTCACCCCAAATTTAGTTTTTGAACAGTTGCAGAGATGTGATTCAACCTACAACCTAGAGCTTGAGAGCCTTCTTATCTCACATAATAACCTTGGAGTGTCAGGCTACATCTCAGTGTGTGGCTTGCTGCAAGGATCACCAGGATCCCAAAAACTTTAAAAATTTTGGGAGAGATTTGGACTATATGGGCTTTAAAGGACCCTTACACCCCAAACTGTTCATGGTTCTACCTCCTGCAAATAGATGTGTCCATTTATGTGCCACCATCCAGCAGCACTGTGTGTAAATCCAGTCACAGGAACAATAGAGCTCTCTTATTAGCATGCTGTACAATCCATACATAGCTCTTTCTTTTTCAGCTTGGTTTCTGGTCACAGGGGTGCAGCAGCTCTGCTCCCAGCTCTGGGATTAGTGACTTTTGGGCAGTGAGTGTAAGGGTCTGCCCCACTCTCCATTGCAGGCAGAAAAACACGGGTCAAATCTCATGAGGCACCCTCTCACCAGGCTGCACGAGACTTGTCTGCCTTGTATTGCAAGTGGGCTACTTTTAGCACCAACTGCTTCAGTACCAAAAGGTGTCATGGAATTTTAATGGCCACAGATGGCCACAGCTTCTGTTTTATGTCTTATCTGAGCCCCCCACCCTCAAAGCACCACCACAGCAGCACCACGCTCCTCTTGGGACAGGCTGGGGAGAGAGTGGACTCAGGTGAGTGAGAGCTGCCAGTTCAACACCTCTGCTGCCTGCAGCTCAGCCTGGATTTTCCTTTCCTAATACAGAACCTGTTGGCTGTATGCAAATATGATGGAGTTGGGCAACAGAAAACTGTAGGTGAATATAAAATAAAATAGTTTCTATCCATCTCCTCGAAAACATTCCAAAGCCATGTCCTCAGGGTCTTTGAGGCATACATTAGCTGGAACACCTTCTTTTTGTACTGGATGATTAGATTCCCACTTTTTTCCATAGGCAAAGGCAGCATGCCCAGATATAGTTCATAGCAACTGTGCAAATCCATTTTAAGTTTTGGCCAGATGTTGGCAAGAAGAGACTGAAGAAAAGCTCATACTATTTTCTCATTTAAGTATATAGGAAAATGGATCCTCCTATCCAGCTGTGAGCTTTTCCAGAATACACCCCAGAGTGCAGCTGATGGATGTACCTCCCACAGCCCATAGGGTTTGATGCTGTTCCAGACATGCTCCATGGGGAGTATTCCATTCAAAATAATTATCAACTTGAATAGAATAAGTACCAATCTATGCAAAACTCACTTTGTCTGCTGCTTGGAAAAAGATTACAAAGCACATTTGGCTATTGTGTGCATGCTTGTAAATTTTAAAGTCCTGGGTGAGATCTCTGTATCTGGAGAGCATCAGAGGATCTTGAGAGCACTAAGGAAATGTGGAACCCAAATCTTTCTCCTTCTTCCTCCCAAAGGAGTCCCAGACTGTATTCAGTAAAAGTCACCACAGCTTCAGTAACTCCTAATAAATCTTACACTAACTCTAGATTTGGAGAACCCACACAGGAAAAACCTGCTCTCAAACTCTCATCTCCCGTCTTGGTTACATTAATTTGTCCTTGCTGTCCTTCCCTGACACCCATAACTGGACAAAGCAGTATAGTGCAGACCTGACTCATACAGCATTGCCACTGTGTTGCTCCCAGTCCCTCCACTGTGGCACCCGTTTCACCACACCACGTAGCAGGGTCTCCAGGCTCTTCACTAACCGTGCTCTCTTTTGTTCTCCCAAGAGATCTTCTGTTCCACTGCCAGTGGGATGCACCTATCCACTTTGCTCCTCTAGTGCTAGTTTCTTCTTTTCCTCATTGGCCTTGGACTTCCAGCCAGTGTGTTCTTGTTTCCAACTGCAGCTCCTTCCCTCAGCACACACCTGCCTTAGAAGGTCTGCACAACACCACCTCAGTTACACCCTTCCTGGATACCAGTATCCCTTGCAGTGACTGTAACAATCTGCCTAAATTAGTCCCAGGCTTCTGTACTTCATTTTGCCAGAAGTTTTCCTTAAAAGAACTGGAACACTGGCTTTTGAGGTGCATCTCAGTTTTAAAGACCCTGAAGGCAAATGAGACAACAACCTATGTGTAGTTTAAGCCCACAACAGACTCCTTGAAGACACAGTAAGTTAGAAAAGTCCCCACTGTGCTGTGAACATGCTGCCAGCTGAGGTGCAAGTACATGTGGTTGAGGTCTGCAGTCTGGGCCACAAAGTTTAGAGACCTAGGCTGCGGTTTGATTATAAAATAAATCTGATTCTGTGGTTCCCAATATTGATCAAAAATGCCACAGCCATGAGACAAGAAATACGGATGTAGCACTCCACCAAATTAAACACATTTAGAAAGTTTAGACAAGTCAGTTTTTTCATGCCAAAGTGTTGGAGTAGACCAGTTCGTACGCCACACTACTGTCCTGCCAAATCAGCTATAAACTGTCTACCACAAGTAGCCCAAAGCTGACATAACAGCATATAGTTGCATAAATTCTGTGTTGTGTGCTCAGACTAGTTTCACAGAAATGCACTTGTGTGCATGGGATTCACCCAGGTTAACTGGGGACTGCTGGGTGATCTGTCAGAGCCCAGAACCACAGCGCTGGTAAAACTTTACCCTTCAGAGCATTGTGGGGTTATTTCTTGCAGGACAAGGCATGATTTTCAGCTTTTGCAGCTGCATAGTTAATCCTGCTGTAAAAGCTGATGCGAAGAGGTTTGTGTGGGCTGTAGACAACTTTGAGACTCCAGTAAGGATACTGGAGATGGCAGCTGTTAATGCTGTGGAACATCTTTCTGAGATGAAAACTCTTTGCAGGCAGACTGGCTGCTCTAAAGCACATCATATACTGTGAGTGAAACGATACTGCCTGCAACAAGAATATTGGGAACCAGTCACAAACACAGACAAAGCTGAGAGTAAATAAGCCCTGTGCCAGGAAACAAGCACAAGCAGCAGAAGGGGATGTGTTTTAAGTGTGGGAATGTGAGTGGGAGGAGGTGCCCGAAGCAAGGGATGTTGCGGTGGGCTGGGGTAGCCGGAGGAAATGGGGCATTCAGGTAGAATGGGCACTCAGCTAGGATGGGATACCCAGGAATATGGGGCTCCAGGGTAGGACTGAGCACTCAGAAGGTGTGGGGCTGCCCAGAGGGGATGGAGTGCCCCTTCTCCATCCTCCTGCAGCCTGGGAGAGGGCTGCAGAGCTGCAGAGACAGCACTTATGTCTGCAGGGAAAGGAAGGGGTTAACCGGATTCGGATGCCCCCCTCTCTGTTGAACTCATTGATTCATTTTCTCTGTTCCTATTTCTTTCTCTCACTTTCTTCTTCTCTCTCTTGCAGACTGATTAAAAACTCTTTGAGTTTGAAGGTTTTTGTGTCAAAACAGCTCAGATGCCAGCTGGGTGCCAAGCAGTGAATATTCATGGTATTTAAATGTGACAGTGCGGTGGGGGCTAAAGGACGGGCTAGTTAGCTCTTTTTAGATGGAGATTAGCTGCCTCTTTGCTCCTAATCACCACTGTTGTTGAAATATTACAGCTTCTGTTACAACTATTAATGTCCTAAATGAAGAACAGGCTCCTCTGAATAACATCAAATACAAAATGGTCACTTCCAATTTTAGCCTGTTTCTTTCCTCTTCGCTAATGTGTGTTTTCATTTCTCTCTGGGGACCTGTCTTGGTACCATAGGGTTCAGCTTCAATTCCTGCAGGATAGGAGCTAGCCTGGCCCGAGGGAGCTGCTAAAAACCAAAGGAGCATTCACGCCTCCAGAGAGGTCAGTAGCTGGCCAGAGGCTGCTGTTTAGCTCATGAGGATGGTGGCTGCTTGGAGTCGGGAATGGGTACCAGCTCCAGGTCAATCCTCATGGGTAGGCACTCAGAATCTGTTACTCCGGGTGAAGCCCCTGTTCCCTGCACAAGACGGAGGAAAGTTATTTTCCTGCACCAAACAAGAGTCCAGGGAAATATGAGCAGAGGCCCACCACTGGAGTGGTGTGCAGGAGGGCACAGTGCTGTATTGCTCTGGAGGCTGCTGTTTGCCAGGGTCAAAATGAAACCCACAGCCCTAGCTTCCACCAGGAACATTGTAAACGGTGAGGTAAGCCAACAGGCTCTTATTTGAGCTTTTCTCAGATAAAACTCCCACTGAAGTCAGAGGCTGGATAAAATCTGTGACAGAGAGGTGTGAGTTGCTCCTTTCATGGCAATATCTGGAGGGAAGCCTGATGGAAAATACTTTGCAGCAAAAGCTGCCCAGATGTCCAGTGCATGTTTGGCCATTTGGAACCTCTCTGCATTCATCCCCAAGAACTGCCTGCCGTTATCCAAGAGCATGCCTGGCAGTGTGACGAAGAGGAGGGAAAACCCATGTGTGGTCCTTAGGCTCTGGCAAGAAATAGCAGAGCAGAACACCAGGCTATTGATTTCATGTTTGCTTTAAAAACAACCTAAGTGCATTCCTGGAGCAAGGCTGGTCTGGAAGCCTAAATAAAATAATATTCTTCAGCCTTGAAAACTGACACTAGACTTCAATGGGTGCTTTAAAGTCCTGCCCCCAGACTAAGACCTGCACATTTCCTAAGCTCTTGTCTACACACAAAAATGGTGCTACTTTAACTAGATCAGTGTAGCTAAAGCAACACATCTTTCCTTTCTTCCATCCATTTCTCTTCCATGCATGAAAACTGTTAAAAAAGCATCCCTATTTGACAAAGCCTTCCTTATTAGAGGGAATTATCTTTTTCCTAATACAAGACTCATTAGTGTCAGTACATCTAAGTAGGACTAGAGATAGCATTACTGTTTTGGTAGCAAAAAATCACATCCATAAACAGCATGGTTAGTCTGTCTCAGAAGGGATGCACAGAGCAAACCTATAGAAAAAGGCAGGCAGAACAGATCTAATGCATCTTCCTGATGACAAGGCTTATGTCGTACTCTCCACAAAGTGCAAGTGATCCCATCTGAGATAATCAGGGACTTCTTGGACTCTCATGAGCCTGTACAGTATCTGGATAAAACGTGTGCACAGTATTTATAATGTACAGACAACACCACAGAACTCAGACCTTCCACAGCATAAGCAGATCAACAGAAACTGCATGTTAGCTAAGCTCACTAGAAGACAAACAAGAATTCCCCTAACAACCAAACAGAGGCCACAATGCATTCACAGAGACAAAAAATAGATTTGCACGCTGGTCTGTCAGAAATGCTAATTTCCATAGATGGTATCAGAAATACGTGGACCTGACCCTTTGAAATTCTTTCCTCACAGGAAAATTGCATCGGCTACCACTGGGCTCCTGAAGAAAAAGAAAAAAATGTATAGGATATAATATATTCCCTTCTAGCAGAACATCAAGACTATGGATTTCAACAAATTGCATTTGATATTCAAGATACTTCTGAGCAATGCAGTTGTACAGGAAAACCAATACAATTTCTCAAATTTCTGCTTTTGTAAAGGCAGACTGGTAATAATAAGAAGAATCATCATCAAACTTCTAACTTTTGTCTTGATGCTCTCAGGATTTTCCTGCATCAACCCTATTCCCACTCCAACTGAACAACTTCCCAAATTTCTAAATGTTATACTTCAAACTTCACCAGTTCTGATATCCTCAGTAATAATATCAAAGCTTCAGATGCCTTATCCATTGAAGTTAGCATGACCTAAATAGCATTAGATTTTTCCCTTCAGCAGTGGTTGTTTCACACTTTTAAAGTAAATCAGGTGATACTTAGTACATAGCCCTGGTGGAAGAAAAAACTAAAGACAGATGGATGTGGCTTCCAATAGGCAGCAGTTTGAAAACATGGCACCAAATACATCAACAGTTCCAGTCTGTTCATTGACATATCGGAGTGCTTCTTGCCTTCCTCAGATAATTTTCTTCAAAAGTGTTCAGCCCCCCCCGACAAATTTTGAGCTCCAAAGTGTTGGAAATGGAAATATCCACAATGCAGCCATAACTGAGGCTGTGAAAGTGGCATAGTAGTACAGTCAGAAATGCAAAAATCTTCCAAATGCACTAATGGTGGTGAAAATAAATGTGCAGGCACTGTTTGTCAGGAAAAATGAAGGTACTGGCAACCTGGCAAAGTTCTTCTGGAACAGCTCCTTCGTGCTGCAGAGTTGGAAGCCCCATGCTCAGAAGCTGGGCAGCATCACAGAGCTGTGGGTGTCCAAAGCTCCCTGTTCCCAAGAGGAGCAGGCGTGCTCAGAGCTAGTTAGCTAAACTGCAACAGGACAGGAAAATGGGGGAGCAGTTCCCTAAGTCAGAAGCAGACTTGTCTAACATCTGTCACTTTCCAGTATTCTTGTTAGTCAGGAACCTGAAACAAAATGAGAACCTACACAGTCAGGGCATGCACTATCAAATTCTTAAAAACTTTCCTTTCTGACACCAGTGATCATGGAGAAAAAACTATCTAACTCTGATCAATCATCGGACCCCCTGCAGCCCCACAGGAAAAAAAGACACAGAGCAGCAGGCACTACTTCTCTTGGTTGCAAATGTCTGAAGGCATCCTCTTTCCTTCATTATTTTGTTGTTCTCTTAATCGAGGGTTGCTGATGCTGTTAATGAGTATTGATTTCTCAGCTACAGATTGAGCAAAACAAACTGAACATGCATATCCACATCTTTCTTTCACTACAGCCACGTAATCTCCTCTCTCCCCACTTTCTAGTTCACCCAAACCATGCAGTTGCCTTCTTTGCTTCTTTACAAGTGTCATCTTCCCTCTATCCACCCCATCTGTCCTTCTTCAAGACTTCAACTGCTGACCCCATGCCCTGTTCAGTGCCTTCCCCTTCCTGCTCCCTGGCTCCCTTTGTGTACTTTCAGAAACTTTTATCATGCTGATCTCCCCTCCTCAGCACAGTGCTACAAAGCCTTCCCCAGCTCCTCCAGGGGCACCACTCTTTAAAGCAATCCCTTCTCATCAGCAGGATCTCTCTTTATCATATGCCTCTTGAGTGTTTGTTTCACCTGCCTGAATCAATAGGTGCAGACTAGTGTCTGGATCTGATTTATGAAAAGATTTATAATGAGGATTTTAATTTTTATAATGTGCATGGCTGTCTATTACAATGGACCTTCACAATTATGAAGTTGCCTCAGGTCCCCACTGTCTCCTGGTGGTCCAGATAGCCCAGCTAACAGAGCCTTTCCTGTCCTGTTTGCCTAGGAAGTAGATGTCTTTTCTTTCTGCTCTGAAGCTGGCTTCAGACTGGGTACTTGCCCTGCACACTCCAAGCCCACCAGGCTGTTGGCTGAAGCAAAACCCAGTTTAGCTGTGACAACTCACAGGGATCCCTGAGTTCATGGTGATCCTGCACTGAGCAACCTGCAAATGGGCTCCAAGGAATACCTCAAGATTCATCTCATTAAGTCCTCTCTCTGAGACCGTCTCCTTTCTTTTCCAACTTCCAGAAGTAAAAAAACCACTTGGCTGACTGTTAACGACTGCTGGACAACTTTAACATTGGACTGATGCAAGTTAAAGCATGGGCTGAGGGCACATGATACAGGAAAGTTTCCCATGAGAAAAGCTGGAGGTAATCAATCTCCTCCTAAGTGAAAGCTGACTGAGAATAGGTGGTAAAAATACAAGCACCTCTCTCCTTTACCCACAGCTCAAAGCATCCAATCGCCTGCATTCCTGTTAATCCTGGCATCATGCCTTCTCCATGTACATCTCTAATGTCCCTGCTTCCAAGAATGTTGTTCCAAAGTGACCAACTGTTCATGCACTCACTTTTAGAAGTATTTTCATGAGAAATCAGAGAATAGAGGCTACATGAATGAATATTTCCAATCATTCACCCCTCACCATATTTGAATTTTCTTGCCTTAATCATTCCTTTTAGCTGTCTGGCACATGTCTTGGCACAACACAGACTGGGGAAGGCTGAGGTGAATCCTCCCTCACTTACAGCTTACCCGAGAGGCTCAAAGGACTTTCCTGTATCAGAGCACATAAGATCAGCACGTCTGTCTAGTCCATTCACCAGAACAAACAAGGGTATGCCTCACACCCAAAAGCCCACTTGGGTGTCTGTGGCAGAAGGCACAACAGTGACAGAGGTGACAGACCTCCCTGGCAGCTGCTTGTTTGCTGACACTGCTAGTGTCTGTCTGCTCTTCCCTGTGCATGGACCCTCAAGCCTGGCCCTTCCCACCAATTCAATGTCCAGCTCCATTTTCCAGTCTCTATTTTCATTTTCCTCTCGCTCTTGATTTCTTTCTATCAACCAGGACACTGTTTGGTTACTTTATAAACTTATTATTTCAATTTTTTAGCAGAGCTTCTATCCTGTTATGAATTTGTTCAATAAAATTACCTGCATTTGCAGAAAAGCCAGTTAACTTCTCAAGGCACTGCCTCACTACAGATCTGTCAAGCAACATCAGGCAAAAGCAGGAAACTAAATACAGGGTCTGGATTCCTTTCACAAAATCAAGCGCTGGCTTTTCTCCAGGGAATGAAGTGTCTCCACATGTCCCTTCTGCCACTTGGACCTACAGTCGGGCTCTGCAGGCAGGAGCTCTGAGTGAAGAAGCCCTGCTAGCGGAGGGGGTTAGTAATGGCACAGTCCCTTAAAGCAGACCCAGCTTAGGATCTAAACCCTGGACAGGATTAATTACCCAGCAAGCAGCTTGTTAGAAGCTGTGTTGGCACACAGATAAGGGGAACTGTAATGGAATCTGCCAATTAACCAGCCGATGGTGCTGAACTAAATGTGACCCCATCGTTAATTGTGGTTGTTTCTCAGCAGTTTTCTCATCACATTGGGTGCTCAGGAGAGGGGAGAGAAAGAGGGCTTATCCAGGTGCTTAATTTATTTCTGCTCACAAACAGGAATCATGGGATATAAACTTCATGACAATTACATGGCAGAGCTTTAAATCTTATTACATTTACTCTTCCTGAAAGAAAGAGGAGATGAAAGTCTTGGAAAAGCAGAAAAGAAGGACTCCTCACACTTTTCAGCAGAGTAAACAGCTGTCCAATACAACGAAGCCTTCTTAAAGTAGTTTACCTGAAGGTAAATATTCTGTGTGAGTGGTGTGTGAGAGGAATTCCTCTCCCTCTATCTTCCACATGGCCTGTGGCCCATCTGCGCTGTGCGGAACAGAGCCCGTGCTCTCAAAGAAAGCTGACATGAAAAGCTCAGGATGGCCTCGAGCTACAGCTGTGGATCTGGCTCCAGACTTCCCCTCAGTTCAGAGGTGTTTGAATCTCAGCCCCTTGCAGAGCTTTTGAGCCAGATGGAAGATCCAGGAATGAGTTTCCTTAAAAGTTCAAGAGGGTTCAAGAGGTTTTGCTTTAAATCCATCTCTAGGGATGACCTAAAGCAGTCAGTGATGCAGAACAAAGGTCTATCTTCTTGTGGCTGCTTCCCTAAAGGAAATGCTTGGACAATTCTTTGTTTGGAATTAATCTCACATGCTCCTGAACAGCTAACTCTTCCCCGGACTAGGACTGCATTGAAAGAGTGTCAGTCACAAGAACTAGTACATTAATTGCTAAGTGTGGCTTTGCTTCCTGGAGGACGCGGAGTCTGCACTGATCTAGCCACAGCTAGACCCCTATCCCAGCCTCTGCCATATCTACCTTGGACTTTAAGTCTGTCTTCTGCATCCTGTCCAGCAGTAACCAATGTGGCATTTTAGGGCAAAACATGGGAGAGGAATAGAATGGAAATTCCCCCAATTTCTTGCAATATAGAGCAGAGAAACTCCTTGAGCTGGAGGTTGCATGTGCATCTCAGTTTAGCATCCCTATTTAACCACTTTCACAACTTTTCCAAGCCCTTTGAACTCATTTATTAACATGTCACTGACTTGTGTCCTGTGGTAACCAGTTCCAGGTTTGGACATGCATCGATAAAAAAGCTTCTTTTCTCTTTCCTTTAAACTTTGTGATAACTTTGTTCCTTGTCCCCTAGCTTCCATGCTGTGATAAAGAGTGAATGATAATTCCTTATTCACATCTCCGTGCATACCACGACTTGACCAATCCCCAGTGTAGCCCCCTCAGCCATCGCTTTTTCAAGCTGATGGGCTTGGTTATTGTCCCTTCATAAGGGAGTAATTTCATACCCATTGCCTCAATGTTTGTCTGTCCTGACCAACAGGTCTTCAAAATTTCACCCTGTGGCTGCTCCCAGCTCTGTCCCTGCCTCTCACTTCCAGCCAAAGCCCTCTGTCACCTTGCAGGACTCCTGCCAGCACTGCCACACTTTTTCTCATTACACTACATCCTCTCTCAGGGAGCAACTGCAGGCAGCATTCAAGACACATACGTACCATGGATTTATACAGCAGTATAATGATGTTTTCTGTTTTGCTGCCAGTTCCTTTCCCGGCTGTTCCCTCCTCCCACCTCCAGTTTGACTAATGCTGCACAATTTTCCTCCCCAGGATGGCTCCAAATCTCCCTTCTGGGTGGTAATAGCTAATACGTACTCATCCACTTATCATTGTTTTTCCCCCACATTACTTCTACATACATCAACATGGAATTTCATCTGCCATCCTATCACCCACTCACTCTGTATCCTGCAGCTCTTTGTTCATTACAGCTTATTACAGCAATCTCATGGAAAAACAAGCTCATTACAGTCGAGAAACTCACGCCTTATTCCACTGACTGAGGGGCTGCCTGTGTTGGAGGTGGTGCTGACTGCTTGAATTTCTTCCCAGCTATTAACAGAGGGCCCAGTGTGCACTCCCATCCCCTACCCAGAGGGGTAGGACTGATTGAGGCTCCTTCATCAGCCAAAAGGGCAAAGGATCACATGCACAACACACCATTATTTCCCTACTGCTGGCAACTCTCTCCCTACAGACTGCTAATGGCAGTCACCTACCCACATTCTCCTCCAATGCTACCCTTTCCCAGCACCACAGATTCTCAATAGAGGGAGAGAGATCAGCTGAAACAAGACCCTTCCCAGCACAGCCCAACCCTGCACATTAAGGATCCACATGGAGCAAGGAGAAAGGAGGTGCTCTGGGCAAGGCTATCAATACTTATCATAACAGAGAGGTAAACAACAGCAGGAAAACCCAAACCCTTACTGCAGCAGCTACTTGGACCCATTAAAATCAAAGAGATCAGGGCCAAGGATGTTTTCTCCAGCTGTGTGTGCCATGCAAAAGCACTTCCTCACTGTTTTCCCAGAGACTTGTCTGTGGGGTAACCTGGGGAGAAGTGACCTCATATTACTGTCAGTTACGTTTTAGAATTTTATGCCAGTATTTCTGGTTATAGCCTGTTATAACCACCTAAACTATTCCCCTACTTTGTGGACCTCACACCTGGCAAGCACATGGACATATATAATCTCATTTTTTCAGGCTCCTTGCTATCAATGTTGCCTTTTTTTGTCATTTTCCTCACCAATCAGCCTCTCCAGTCCTACAGTACTACATCTCAGTACTCCTCCCTGTACCCTCATGGATTTATCTATACCTTTCTACTGTGATACAGCCCAGGACTGAAAGCAGTATATTTTGTCTGAGATGTCATCAGGCATTGAGAGGAACCAGTGCCTCGCTCAGCTGTGGTTTGATGCCTTTCCATGTGTAGATAAGAATCTTGCTAGCTACTTATTTTTTTTCCTACCATAACACACTGTAGACTCACATGATTCAATTTGCTGTCTACTATCACCCTCACATGTCTTTTAGCAAAACAGCTTTTCAAGCCCCTCTTCCACTAAATCACTCCAGGCCACCTGACCTAAATGAATTGCACCAGTTAAAGATTTGGCCTTTTGTTTGGCAGGAGTCTTTTTGAGGCTAACCACCTTCCTCATTCCAGGTCAAATCTCACTCCACTTCTTGCTCCAATTGCTAATCTTTGCAGTTGCTGGGGCATTTTTCTCAAGGGAACAGTCGTAACTCCCTACTCTGATATCACTTGTGCATTTCCACCCACAGAGCCCATGAGATGACTGAGTACCAAGCACCTGTAGAAACTTTTCCCCCTAGAATATTGCACTTCATTTCCATGTGTTTATACACTGTCTGTACATGGTGTGCTGCCACCCAGCAGTCCAGGTATGAGAATTGCTTTCCAGAATGACTGGAAATGTGTAGTTCAAACAAAGCTGTACCTGACTTTCCACTTCTCCATTCCTGGTTTCAGTGGTGGCCATGCCAGTGTGGAGACTGATGCCCTAAGTGTCACAGCTCTATAAGAGCTGTTCCACAGCCCATGTCTCTGTCTCCACAGCCCTTCCTCATAAGCCTTCCAGGTTTCAGGTTTCATCCAGTCCTATAAAACAGGGCTAGTCCTATAAAGCCCTTCCAGAATTAGCTCTGCAGTGCACATGCTTTTTTGCCAGATGCCCAAAACATTGCACAAGAGCTGCCAGGATTTAGACCCAGATAACATGATGATCTCAGCCTACATCTCCTTACCAGCAGTGGGAGGCTTCAGGGAAGTGGTAGACTTGTCTCATTGTGTTGTTGACTGGCTCTTTGTTGCCATGAGACCCTGAGATAGCTCAGTCGATTAGAGCATAGTGCTAATAACATCATGGTCAGTGCTTGATTCCCACAAGGGCAATTCACTTAAGAGTTGGACTTGACGATCCTTTTGAGTCCCTTCCAGAATATTCTGTGGAAGGATGGGATGTTAAAAGGGTTTTTTACTTGCTTTTTAGAGGACTGGCTTTCACAGGTGAAGTGGAGTTTGGTAGAGCCTCCTTGCCACACAATACAATAATCAGATGGAGAGCTGGCTGCAGTGTGAAAGAATAATGGGGGATGACAGAAGGGACAAGTATCTAATCACCTTCTTACCATGCTTGCCCTGAGAAAGAAAGAGAATCCTTCCCAGCCCATACAGTAGCCAAAAATATGTTATCCCCCTCTATATCAAAGAAACACCCCATCCTGTTCGCACAAGCACAAATTTTGTGCTCATATTGCAAAACAGCTGCTGCAGATGTAACGAAGTATATTGGTTCTGGGACAGGCAGAGGAGTTAGAAGAATCAGCTACTTGTGGTGCTGGCAGGGCAGGGCTGAGAGACCTGACAGGGTGGCTGCAGGCTCCTCCTCCTGAAAATGAAGGTTGAATGTACCAGTGGTCGTGGCTTGTGTGGCTCCTGGGGAGAGTGTCACCTGGCTTTGTAAAGAAAGACCTAAGGCAGGCAAAATTTATCTCTCCAGATCTACTCTTTGTATTTTCAGAGTGGCTATGTTTAAAAGCAAGTAAAGAAATTGATACATGACGGTCTGAAATGCTAAGCCTGGCTCTGTGAACAACTTAATCCAAAGTAAGGCAGCACAAGTGGGGAAAAAGGTACCTTTACACATTCATACGTTTCCTGATCAGTTCTTAAGGTGTCTTCTTTCTTAGTCTTTGCTGAGAGCTAGGGCCAGCAGGAATCGACCACGTTCATTCTTGGGCTGCCGAAGTCCCTGTGTGAGCTCTCATAAACTAAGCAGCACCTTAGCTGTACTTGCTGGTAACTTCCAGAGCAAGTCAGCTGTATGGGTCTACCAAGGAATTCCAGAGATTCCTGTTTATCATTCAAATCACCTTAACAACGATTAGCACAGATAAGACAGGTAGAGTGGGACAATAGATTTCCTCTATAGATTTCCTTTATCTTCTGCAGAAGGTCTGTGAGACTTTCACACGCCAGTCTACCTCTTTAGTCTGTTCTCAATATCCATACAATGACAGCGCACAGTGTTTCTGCTGGTTACAGCAGCTGGGGGAAGGCTGCAGTCTGTGCCATGAAGTTGGCAAGATCCAGACTCCCACTTGGACTATGGCTCTGTGGCTCTACAGGAAAGCAGGCCCAGCTGGAGGGAGCCCAGTGCCAGTTCAGTGTGAAGCACTATATACCAGAAACACCTGGATTGTCACTTGCCAGCTCGAATTTACTTAAAAAAA
>VWZS01010376.1:78270-210051 GCA_013397075.1 Rhabdornis inornatus | reverse complement strand
ATATATATATACGGAATTTTGTTCCTGTAGACTTGCTGCTGGATCACGTACTATACTATTTCCCAAACCTCCTCCTCCTTCCCTGCTGCAGCTAACAGAAGCCAGTACCACGTGCTATGCAATTTAACTACCTAGGCAGAAAATCATTTGGACTCCCTCCTGATGCAGACGAAAGTCGTGCCGCCTCGGGAGGCATTACCGAAGGTACAGCCATGCTCTTAAACCAAGCACCTGCATGCTGTGCAGCTGCGCCGGGCGGATCCTTCCCCATGCTCCCTAATGTCCCCAACATGTGTGATTGCTTGGTAGAAATGAAGGGCTTCATCCCCTTCACGATCTGGCTCCTGCCCCCAGGGGCTTAGCAGAACATATTTTAAAAACCCTCCTGGGAGCTCACTCAAGCTCTCTGTTTACACAGCAGATTGGTGGCTTCTCGTTTGAAGTCAGGATTTAAGCTGTTCTTTCTAATTACAGAGAGACTCTGAAACCTGAGAGATCTCTGCTGGTGAAGACTAAGCACAGAGGAAAACAACAAAACCAGTTGCATAGGCAGAACAATGCTACATCCAAACCCTAGAGTTTGCTATAAACAGAAGGCCCCTGCAGCAAAATAGGACATATGCTGTTATTCGTCCCCTATAGTCTCTTTTCATCATGCTGTTTTCTGCTCATCACCTCTGTTCCTTGCAAGTATCACCAGCACTCAAGGACATTTGTTCCACTTTGTCTACTACAGAGGATAAGAGATAGTAAAAATATCTGAATCCCAGTGAACTTCCCTAGACAGATGAATGAAAGCCAGGGTATTTCCATCCTCTCCAAACTGACGGCTGCCATGGGATATAACTACATTAGCAGATTATACACTGAAATCAATTTGAACTGATCAGTCACTAATGTTTCCATTAGGAGAATAAAAAAGACTACATTACCACCCCATTTCAGAAACGCAGTTAATTTTTAAATTATTCTTTTGTAACTCTCGTGTTTCTAAGAGGAAGAAAGTGATGCCCCAGTGTCTTTATTCCTGTGTGGGTGTTCCTTCATTCCTCCTTGCAAGGAGGAAAGGATGGAAGACAAGATTTGGGGCAAGGTGGGACAGCAATGTTTGCTCCCTCCCTTAAGAGAGCCCCTTGTCTCTGAACAGTGCAAGGCTTCAGCCCTCCATCTGACGGCATCCTGAACCTTCCTGGAGCTTCCAGACACTGCTATCAGCTGTGCTGCGAAGGGACACTACCTCAATTCCTTTGCTGTCACTAGCAAGTGTGATGTTTTGGCAGCTGACAGAGGAGGCAGGAGGTGGAAGCAAGGTGAGAAAAGACTTTGGGAACTTTCCCAGCATGACAGAAATAGTCCTCCAGCAGCACAAACCCACAGCTGATTGGTTCCCAGTTCACCTTGGGAGTGTGAGCCAAGTGGGGAACACGTTAAATAGAAAGTAACACGTTTGAAACAAGCTGAAACACACGGGTTTAATCACCTTCTGAAAGCAAGTCCAGTCCTTTCCTCACCCGAGTCTCCTCAGCAGAAGAGAATTGCTCTCTGTTGCCTGAGGGCAGTGCTTGTCCCCTTGGCTCACTCTGCACTGAAAGGCCAGCACTTCAGTAATCAGATTAAGAGCCTCAAACAACAGCTGTGTTTGTTCTCTGACTTAAAGGCAAAATAATTATAAATTATTGTTTTCCTGTAAATTAAAAGACTGTTTCCTCTCCTCCTGATTTCCAATTTGTCCCCTGAATAAATACATCACAGCATTAACTGCTTGGATCATACCGATCTCTGCATACCGATCTCTGTAACACCTACAATCTCTTATCTGAAATGATTTAAGGAAAGGGGGCCATAAATCCCATTGAAAGTGAATTCCTTCCAGTGTTATCCACTATTCAAATGGATATAGGGTGAATAATTGGACCCGATTAATTAAAAGCTGCAGGGCACCAGTGGGAAAGACTAATGTGGGTCTTCACTGAACACCCTCCCCCCAGATTTCTGCATTATTTTAAAAGACACAACCCCCACTGCTCTGGCTTCATTTGCTCCAGACCAAATGACATCAGAGTGGGATACCTGAGTCCAGTGCTGTGCATGCCATGTTCCTTTTGCCCTGCAGGACAAACACGGCAATAGCTGCACCACCATGCCAGCACAGCATTGTGGCATGGGCTCCTCCACTCAATCTAAGGGACTCCTTGCACATATAGCAAGTGATACATCTTAAATGCTTCTCCTCTTCAGAGCATCTAACCAAAAATCATTACATCAGCAGCGAAAAAAATGATGACAGGAACTTATGTTCAATGTCCCATCCAGATCGCACGGTGGACACAGCTGCAATACCATCTTCCTGCCCACTGGTATGGCCTGAGCCACGTCCCTGCTGCAGAGAAAACACCACGTAAGTGTAATGGTATCTATGTGGTTGAACTAAGGTGTGATGGTGAGAATTTTACTCAAATTTTCTGCCCCATGTTCCCAGTTTTAATGTCATTTGAGTAACAAACATATCAGTGAAACAAGACTGGGCCAGAGACAACCTATACAGGCAAGAGAAGTATGATTTGATGGGAAGCAAATAAAAATAAAAATTACCCCAGTTCTCACACTCAGGATCTTATTTACTTCTATAATCACTTTCCCCTCTTTCCCTTTCACTATTGGACCCAATGTCAGCCAAATCTCCCATAGGTGTTTGATGACTTGGCAACAACTGAGCTGCAGCCGAGCCCTTCAGGAGTTGATATTAGGAGCAGAAATCACCACTGTGAAATCTGAGACACATATACTGGGAACAGAACAGCACAGGCAGAGAGAAGCTTTACCAAATCTGCAGTGTAAGTCATTCTTCTCTGGTTTCTAAGTTAAGATCACCAGCTTTCCAGACTGAATATTAAGCATGGAGCAGCAGAGCAGCAGTGACACTGCTGTGGTGACGAATTTTTATTTCTTTGTTAATGGGAGATACAGACTATGAAGGAAAAATAGTGAATAAGGGAGATAGGGGGGAGAGAGAGACAAGGCAGAAAAAGCCAGTAGATGTTTCTGGTGTTGGGAAAACTGTTCATACTGCAGTTAATAGTGCAAATTTTATTTCAGAGGAGAAGAAGGAAAATAACACCCACCCTAATGCATACACACTTCACCACAGCCACCCTCTCTCTGGCACTGAATCTGGGACGTGGAGGGAGACCCAGGGACTATGCCCAAGGTGGGGGGCCCTGCTGTGGAGAGCAATAGCACTGAGAGTGCTCATGCTGGGCAGCTTCTCCATGGGCTCACACTATAGTGCAGTAGGTTCTGCTGAGGTAAAAGGCTTATTTCCTTGCTAGAGGCTTCTCTGCTCCCTTGTATATGTACATGTGTATATACAGTCTTAACTTGTCAACTTCTAGAGAGTTTTACTCTAAAATGCCCAGCAGAAGCACGAGCCAGTTGTTCTGATGCACTCAAGCAGACAAGAGCATGCAAAATGACTCTCAGCTCTCTGGGTTTCATTGAGGTTTTTAACTTTTTAACTACTTCTCACAGAAAATTATTAGGAAGGGAAAAATCTCCTTTATTAAAGTTAAGACAAGGCCAGTGTCAACACTTCTGTTAGGGTAGCACCTCTGTCCCATACCTGGCTTGGGCTTGACTTTAGCTCACTGATTGCTCCTGGGAGACCTGTATTTTCTTCATCTGCATGTTTTTCTGGTGTTTAATAGAATGAATCTTCTGCAGTGACACTGTGCTGAAATCCCCAAAGCTAATGACCTTCATGTTTCTGGGAACTAATGACTGAAATCTTTTTAGTAATGTCCTCTGCAACTCTTTCTTGTTTAAAAGCATCTAAAACCATTTTCTGTTTCTTTCTGCTGTCACAGGGTGATCAGATACACGCAAAGAGATCATCAAAATAGAGAATGGATTTGAGATGAGATGAATAAAACCCAAGTCCCCAGAGTATGAAGGGGGAGGGAGGTGGCTCTATATAAACAGTAAAACAAGGTCTCCTGCAGTTCAGGGAAAGGTGAAGCCACATCAGAGCTGAAGGACAGAGAACTGCTGGTCAGATGTGAACCAAACATAAGCAGAGGAAGAGGGCTCCACTTCCCCTTGAGAAAGCCAAAGGCAAGACAGCCTGGTGAGAACTGGGCTGCTTTCTAGAAGTATGCACAACAGCATTAGAACAAGTTCTCTTTGCCTAGAAATGTTCAGGATACAAAAAATACAGTAAAATGTATCCACTGTATCTGCACTGTAAAGTTCATGGACTGTACAGAGTGGGCAATCTGTTTTGACCATCCCCTAAATCCTATATGTTCTAGGAAATACAGCTTTTTAGCAGAAAAGTGTGAGGCCACTGACAGGAAAATAAAGAGGAATGCTGTTTTCTGAAAGTGATAAAAAAATTCAAGCATTTTACAGGCACTGAATTTTGTCACAGTAAAGCCAAGAAGCCTTGTAAAATGAAAATGAGTCTCATAGCTGTGCACTCTGTGGCACTTGCTGAAATAAGGACTCCAGTTATTTGTGTGGGGGAAGGGAAGCCACAGTTACTCTATTTCCCTGCTGTGTTTGCTTAAAAAGTCGAGGGCATGTGATGAGTTGATCGTTTCCTATTTAATGACTTGGAATTTCCCTCTTCTCTAGCACTGTAACCAGCCTTCTTTCAGGGGCAGTCCTTTTCCAGCTCAGGTATTTGCCAATTTGTTCTCCCGAGGTGAGCAGTGAAGGGCCCCTGATCTGCTGGAGGAATACAGAGCTGTACAGATGTCCATCACAGGGACAACAGGGCCGTGCCACCTGGATTTCTGGCTCATCAGCTTCAACTAGGTCTGTTGCTCTCTACTGCCCAAAGACAGAGCATTGGGAGGGGAATGCATGGACACTATACTGAGCCTTTTCTTGTGAAGCAAGAGAGCAGCATATGGAACACTAACACATGGAAGTGTAAGGGGATGAGTAACGCTGATATGGAGGGAAATAGAGGGAAATGGGAAAACAGTGTGCAAAGAGTTGGGAAGTGCTCAAAACCTCAGCAAGAAGTTCTGAAGCACATATCAACTTATTTTCCTCCAGAGTGACCAAAAGACAAGCCACGTTGACACCAGGATACAAACACCTATGTGTGGACCTGGAAAGGGCAGATGAGCCCTTTCTGGCAGGTGTGTGATGCAGATGACAAGGATGATGTGCTGCCATAAAGACAGAGAGGTATCACAGGCATCAGGGCACGTTATGCTTTCATTCCCAAGTATACCTCTTCAATTTTGTTGCAGACCTATACAAACACTTTAAATGTAGCCAGGAAAGCTACACCCACTTAGAAAGATCTCTGATTCTCTTCTCTGAAGAATACACACCACTGAGGTCTCAGTAACCTGGCTTTAGCTTGGGACCATTAGGTTCACCTCCTCACAAATGCCAGAGGAGCTTTTCAGCATAGTGCAAGAAACCTGAGCTCTTAAATTACCAAATGGTAAAACACTAGGAGCTTTGTAACGAGTTCCCATACAACAGCAGAGAAACATCACATTCTTGTGGATCATCTGCAGACATCTGCAATCCTTTTGCTGTGACCCTGTGCAAGTACAACCAAGCTGTGCAGGAAGCAAGAAGTGCCCAAGTATGAAAGCTGTACCATAACAAAGTCCCTGATTCCAGAACTGATCCTCTAGGGCCCACTGTGACTCAGACCTGGCAGAGAGCTGCTGGGATACAGGGATACCACAGTGACTGGGCAAGGCTGGAGAGCCCCAGAGAACAGGGAAGTTTTCAGAGCACGCAGGAGAGAGAGGCTGAGGGAGGCAAGGCAAACCACAAATTAGGGTAATATATCTTGAAGGTAGTCTCCCAAACCAGTTATCAATAAAGCTACTGAGGATAATTGGCATTTGAATGTAATCTGCAACACTGAGGTAAGGCTAAGTAGAATCCTAGTTTTGCATACCAGGGGCATGTGGAGACTGATGGTATCAGCTCATGCAGAAACAACTGCTTTTTAGTTCTTCTCTTTTTAGGAGTGACTTTTTCTGCTCTCTGAAACTGTAGATAAATTCTCATTAGCAGCAACAATATCAACAATTAACACCGTAACATATTCAAGTCCCTGGATCTTATTGTGCTAAACATGACTCTGCCTCTTCAGCATGTTGGTGGCTCAGTAGACTTGGCATAAACAATTGGCATTGGTGGGGTGTCACAGTAGGGCATCTTGTTACTGCTCATCAAATATCAGCAGCTTCCGCTGTGTGCCACAGGAACGGGCAGGGAAGTGTCTCATCCTATCCAGTTCTTGTGTGTGATTGTATCAGCATTTTTCTGAGATGCAGGTAGCTGGGTTCTAGTAAAAAACCTGTCACTCCACCTTTGAATAGATGATAGTAACATTTCACCTACCCACAAAGAAAGAGACACTTGCTAGAGATTAAATCATAAACTCTGTCACCCTCTGCCAGGTTTAAAGTGCATGAAGTAATAAACCCTGCATCTCTCCGGCAGTAAACAGCATGGCAATTAGCGCAGAAAACTCTCCCTGAAATACTTCTTGTAAATTAAATGCCTGGGTCCTTGCCTCAGTCTAAAAAGCATGACAGAAATAAACAAAAAGGACCAAAGCCTTTCCAGTGACTCTTTCCTAACCTCTCCACACAGCCCTTTTCCTACAGACATGGGAGCGTGAAGAAGAGCACTGAGTCCCTGCCATGGAAACCTTTTGCTCTGTGCCCCAAGCAGAGGCGAAGAAGCCTTCTGCAAGCTACCAAGGGACCAAGACTGCTTTGATTTTGCTGAGGCAAATGTACTACCTCGACAGCTCCCACACATGCTACAAGGGCTGCACTGATTTTCCATGAATCAGATAAATCAACACTACCAAGAGGCTTAGCCCATTGCTTCCCTCTGCTCCTGGTTCTGACAGCCCAGCACAGGCACAGCTCATTTTGTTTCCCTTCACAGTGCATATGGGGTGCTGGATGGTATCTAGATCTTTCTTCTTTTCAGTGAGTGATCTTTTATTTTTCTTTATTTTGGCTTTTATTTTTTTCTTTTATTTAAATCAGCCTGAACCCATGATAGGCTTCTTGCTTAACAATGAATGACCACTGGGTGTTTCTCCATGTTGCCTTGTCATGAGCTACTGCATTTTGGTGGATGACTTCTTCTACCCTCATTATTTCCAAATCTCAGTACATTTGTCAGCTGCTGAACATACTCCGCATGTTTAATGACTTCAGAGTGAGACAGAAGAGAAGTTTCTAAATATGGGTTTAGAAGCCACCCGGAAAAAATGAGTAGCTATTTTACAAACCAGTTTTTTATGTCTGTAAGTCTATAGACCTCCTTCACACTCAAAAATATGCAAAGAAATAAAAAGAATTAGCAGTTGCAATCACACTTATGAAGCAAATTCCAGAAGCTGAAAACAGGCTTGCTGTGCTGAAATACCGCATGCAGCCTTTGAGGGCTCTATATGTGATTTGTAACATTTGTCTTTAACACTGCAACAAATTTCAGCTCCTAAAATGTGTAGTTCCTGAGAACCCCAAGTCTAGCAGCAAACAGCTGGATAGAAAGAGCAGAAAAGTTTTCCTACAGTGTATGTCGTGTAAATGAAGCAACTGAGAACTTTGCAAACCAGAAAAATACATCAGCAACATGGGGCGACCTGCCAATGCCACTGTCACACGGCATCTTGAACCCTCTGCCTTCAGATACAGTACCTGAGGCCCAGCCATGGGGTGCTGAGGGAGCTGAGAAAATAAACAAGGCAAGGCTGGCTCCCAAACCTACCTCTGAGCAACTCTCAAGAAGGTAAGGATCAATTAGAGGGATAGTGGGTGCTGTAGAGATCTGCTGCAGACAGCAAGAAAGAAGGCTACAAGATGTAGTCTCAGTAGTAAAGTGCTCATCAGTTAGAATGGTTTCCCCTCTCTTCTCATCTGCTACTCCCTACTTTTATTCCTGCTCCTGTTGCCCAGCTCACCCTTTCACAACCAGCCATAGCCCTTAGGCTACCTGCCAGCAGCCTATTCTCATTCACAAGGAGGTAAAGAAAAGGCACAAAGCCATCCAGTCAGAGGCATATTAACCAAGCCTCACAGGCAGCAAGTCCCTTTCTGCCTCCCCTGAGTCCATTCAGGACATGAATTCTTGCTATGCAGAGAAAGACCTTGGGTATTTCAAAGCAGAAAAGGCATCTGTGCTTTCTTTTGTCTGGGGATTTAAGCACCAGTTACATGTTTGTCCCAAAAAATTTAGCCAACAAGAGCTTTAGTGAACAAAGAAACACAAGCCAACCTGGACTGGAATGAGGCTGGAAGGAAAGCAGATCGGGTTTCCAAGGCAGTTATGTAGGAAGCCATCATTAGATGCTGCAAAACACTCTCAGAGTTTCATGTTGGAGCTGAACTCAATATAATCAATGCCAGCTGTTCCATCAGTTTCAATAAGATGCTTGTCAGGCTTTTTGAAAGCAAACCATAAATTGGCACCAGTTTTCCCTTCCTGAAAGCAGCCGATGCTCTTTTCCCTTCTAATAACACAGTTTCTCATTTTCTGATGGATGCTGGGCTGATAGCAGTGTCCTGATGGTAACTGGTCTGTCGGAAAAGCTAACAAGAGGCAAAACAGGAAAACCTAGCTTTCCACACTGATTACTCCCAAGTGAGTTGCTGAGACTCAGGGTTTCCAGCAGTTTACCTGGTGCTCAGCTTTCAAGAAGATTCAGTGGGTGCAATTCAGTCTGTCATGCTACAGCACTTACAGCAACATCACCAGTAGTGAAGATGAGAGGGGTGGTATCAGCAAAGTAACCAACCAAAACCGGTTGGTTTTGAGCATCCTTTCCAGGACACTTGGGCTATCCTGTCTTCGTCACATATCATGGAGCAGTGTTTGACGCAGGGGAGATATGCTGTGGGGCTGAGGAGAAAGGATACCTGTGGTAGAAGAAATTTACCACTGTAAAATCCAACCACTCTGCACTTTGCAGAACAGGTTCTAGGACCTGGCTGTGATAAGGAGTGGTTTATAGAGTCATCCTGAGACTGTTAAATGACAGTAGGATTTAGCAAAATGCTACAAACAGAGGCTCTGCCTGTGAAATCTCTGTTTCCAATTAGGACAAATGTTGAGGTTCTTCCCCAGGGCATTCTCCCTGTGATACTCATAACAACTTTTGTGACTGCCTTTTCACAAAGACTCAGGAATTTAGGTACCTGCTCTATTACAGATGCCTTAATTCCTATGACTTTGGAAAATCTCCACCACCACTGCAGTTCATAGAGCACTGAAAAGCACAAATTATACAGACAACTTAGTTACACATACAACTGATATTTGATGCTTTAGCCAGGCAGACTTGGCAGTCTAGGTTAGAAAGGCCCCTGAAGAAGACCCTCACACCTATTTACATCCATTCTGCACAGGTAAAAAGGCCTTTGAATATTATGAAGGAGCTACTTCCTCTCAGAAGGCTCTGAGTCTCACAGTTCACAGTGGTTGTTTACCCAACACTGCTCATTGGTTTGGTCAGAAGGGTGCATGAAATAGATCAGCCTTCAGGCCAAGGCATTCAATAAGGTCAGAGCAGTCACAGGAATTTAATAATATAATTAAAAGCTAATTTGCTTTTTGAAGCAGTTTTACCACTACTACTCCTAGTTTATATGCCAGTAACTCTTGTTTCTTGATCCCTTAACATAAACAGGCCTTAAAATCCTTTTCCTACAAAGCTTTGTGCTGGTCCTGGGCTCTTTGCTTCCGCAGGGTTTATGTCTGCTGCTGAACCTTGTGCCAGAGAAGGAGAACTAAGAAGAGCAGGCTTAGCAGAGTGCCAGCCAGAGAAGAAGCTGGTCACTGATAGGGAATGAAGCAAGTCAGATGGGAGCTGGCAGGGCCCAGCTGCTGTGCCAGCTGCTGAACAAACCCTCTTCACTTCCCTTTGCCAGGCTGCCTCCCACACGCTGTGCTGACAAGGGCTGCATTGCCACATACAACACTTCATTCTGTGCTTTGAAAGTCCAGAGTAATTGAGTGACAAAGTCATTCTGCTGTGCATCTCAGCAAAGGGTTTTACTCTAAAGACCCTTTCATCTTCTGACCTTCTCCTCTCTGCCCTTCCTGAAGCCTGGCTAGCCCGAGGCCCAAAAGGACACATGAAGGGGCAACTGAACCTTCCCAAAAGTACATCCTGTGCTCTCCTAGCCTGTGCTCTGCCAGTGCAGTTGGTACTTGGGGGAAGCATATGGCTGGGAGCTGCCAGCATATCCAGGCTTCCTGAGAAGAACCCACTCCCTCTACAAATACAATGCCATGCAAGAGCTGTCCTGTTCACAGCACTCCCCATCAAAGCACAAACTCTGGATTACAACCACTTCAACCGAAGCTTTTCCTGAAGGCCAAAAATGTTGGATCTTACAAAAACACTGCAAACACACAACCTGGCAATGTCCCTACCCTTTCCTGCTTCCAGATTGGACAAAATATTGGACAAGGATAGAACAAAAAGTGGAAGTGGGAAGAATAATTGTTCCAGGAAACGCATAACTCAGGCTGCCCATACTGATGGAGCATTACATGAGCCACTTGTCCAACTTCCGATGAGCCAATTTCTTAGAAGTATTAAGAGTAATAAAAGTTTAAAAATAATTAAAAATACAGAACTGTCACAAAAAAATTGGGGAATCTAGTATAGTTCTTCGGTATACAGCTCCCTGAATTTAGTATTAATGCCAATCTTCCTTGAACAGTAGACCAATCCCTCCTATACTGCTTTGATTTCACAAACTTTATCATTCACATCACCTCCACAGAACTCTCCCTGCAGTCTTGCCATCTCTCACATGGAAGGGAGACAAAAAGTAGGAGAATTTTGCAACCATCATGATTCCCAGTGATGGATGCCCAAGTGTTTTATCCTTAGAAGACACGTATTTTCCTTCCTAATCTGCCCAAATATCTTCTCCTTTCTCTCATGATCCTGTACTCTCAGCAGTTCAGCAGAGAACAGTCCTGTGGTTGAACACACCAAAAGCAGAAACAAGCAGTTTCTGAGATATCTCCCAGTTGGGCTAGTACTGATTCACTTTGTGGTGTTTACCCTGCACAACACACAGATAACCTCAGGAAGTGGTTTTTTGTTTGTTTAGGGCTTTATTCAAAGAACTAAAAATGCCCTGTTAAAATAGTCATGCCAATATGTGAGATTCTTCTCTGCCTCCCTGAAACCCCTCACGTCTCTTAAACTGATGCTTTCTTTCTTCACCTTTACTCTAACCAGCCCAATCCACCCCATAGATCATCTGTCTTCCAAGATAGTTCCATCTGTTCTGCTACCTTTCCAGAGCAGGAGGGGGGACATGCTGCCTGGGCAGAGCAGAGAATCAAGAATTACCACAGGAGTAAAGGCCAAGTCTTCCCTGTGCCTGTGAAGAGCTTGCAGCTCTTTCACAAGGGAGGAAGAAGTGGCTGAGGCCATGTTTCTTCCTATGCTCAATATACAAAACAAGTGCTCTTTTACTGTTACAACCTGGGTCCTAAAAGGGAAGGCTGGACTAGCCCAGCCTCAGATATTAGATATGATTATGACACCAGCATAAACCCCAGAAGCGGCTTCATTTCATGGAAGACATTATAGACTTTACCTTTGCAAATCTCTATGAACAAAAACATGGGACAAATGTAAGTATAAATTGAAATATACATTTATATCTATGTCTTATGCAGCACTATATTAATTGCCTAATGGGTATGTACGCATAATACATATTGAATACCACACAATCATAAATATTAGAGATAGAGGCAACTAATGCATAGAAATTACTTTTCTCTTGCAATGAAGCTAATTATTATCAGGTGAAATGCATGGGTTCTTTTCACTAGCTTATACCCTTCTGGAATGTGGATTTTAGTCTAAGAAGTGATGGCAGGATCTGTTCTGAGGGTATAAGGCTACTTTGCTCCTCATACTTTATTCTGTGTAAGCATCCAAAAGGAAACCATCTGGTCTGAAAGATGGCTATGCTATCAATTATCTGTGAGGATGTATTTTCAAGGGAAATTATATCCTTTCAAGGTTTGGCTAGTTTGTTTGGACAACTTTGCCAGCGGAGAATTTGCTTTTAGGTGCCTTAAGTGTGTAAAATTTCAAGTCTGAATATTTGTGAAATAACAAAGTTTAAAAGGTCAAACAGGAAACTGAAAGGCAAACTGTCTGTAGTCTGTACTATCAATGGTGTACATTGTTCTGCCAGAAATCACTAACTGGGAGGTATTCAAAGCCCTAGATAAGTATAGAGAGAATGCTACAGAGAAAGACCTGTCCCCTGTTAAGTTCCTGGAGTGCAGAAACCTGCAGGGCAGTTGGGGAGACTAACAAGGAAAAGTAGAAATAAGGATTCTGCTCCTACATGTAATGCTGGGAACTGCTCAAGGAGTTCAAGTGCTAGTACAGCTCTGGGTGCAGTAGCCCAGAGACAGTCCTCCCCAAAACCTGGCCAACCTTGGCTCCTTGGCTCCAGCATCTACAGTCACAGATGTCAGGGGAAAGAGCATTGCATCTTCAATATTGACTGCTGATGGCTCATCTCTCCTATCCTCTCTTGAAGAACTGAGAGGCTGAGGGCCTCAGCACAAGCACAGCTGGCTCAGCTGGGCCAGGTAAAAGAAAAACTGAGAGTTTGAGATCAAGAGTCAACTTTGCACGTTCTCCAGGGTGCCACACCTGCCTGTTGGAAATTCTCCATTAATCTCAGTATACCACAGGTGAATATAGTGGTGACTACCTGCATCTCTTAGTATAACAAATAAGGCCTCTTGGCCTGAAGGTAGAAGGATTCCTGAGAAGTGTTCAGATGAAATGAAATAACCAGCTCTTGAGATGTGCTTCTGATCTCTCACAACTTCTGCCAGGGTCAAGTCCATTTCTCAGTTTGCACTTGAATCTCCCATTTAATATTTAACTGCTTGATTTTATATCCCTATAAAACAATGTTGTTAAAGTAGTTGCCTGAATAGACAATAGTTGTGGCATTCTTTTCAAATAAATTTTTTCAAACTTTTAGTAATTCTGATCTCTTTTTTGGTTGTTTGTTTTGTGGATTTTTTTGTCATTATGCAGCAAAGTCTTCAAAACACTGCTAGCCAAATGCTTCTATTGAAATAAACTATGTGATTTTCAGCAAATACCTGCATTCTCACACTCATCTATGGCACTCCATGAAAACTAACTGGCACTACTGCTATGTTGTTCACCACCAACTGGGATTAGTCAGCTGTAGCTCTGCTCCTCTGAAGAAGAGTGAATGCATAGAGTAAATATCAGTTTTAATAATTTCCTGGCACTTAATAGAGCCAGGAAATTATTAACTACCTCTAATTAGTGATACATGTTTATACCTGGAGCTACTAGCTACAGCTGCTTCTCATTCTTGTGTCCTGGAAGAACTGTACTGCTGCCATCACCTTGGAGCAGTCCTGAACAGGATAACTGCAGCTTGACAAACCCTCTTAAAGCAGCTGTTATCTACTGGGAGTTTTGGTTGAAACCTTGCTGCAGCAAATACATATCTCTGTGTACTAACATCAACCATTCACTCCCCTCAGATCTTGCAAGCACAAAGTTCAGGTTCTGCCTGAACATCTCTTCCTCTGAACACAGTCACTTACCTATCTCAGAATTATTCCCAGAATATGGAAGTACATGTGGTTTTAGGGCTCTGGACCAAAACCACTGCAGCCACCTAACTTATGATGCTGATCTAACATGAATTTACACTTCAAGCCTAAACTGTTCAAAGACTTCTGGAGGTTTATCTTTGTGTGAGGGAGCTTTATGCTGGATCAGGTACTTTTGGTTCATGCCACTCTTTCTTTACATGAATAAGACATCACATTTCCAGAAAAAATCAGGGAACCTTGTATCATCATATATACGTTTATATATAACATATATATATTTTAATGTTTATATTTACGTCATATATATAGTTGGGTGGTGTGGTTTATTTGGATCAAACGTGTACTCTAGCCTATGGAGTGACCAAACCATCAGCAGTAAAATCCACGATCCTCCCACCTTCTGCCCAAGCAATGTCCTAAGATACTCTTTCCAAAGACTGAGGTGGTTATTTTCCACGCTCACCCAGAGCCTGTCCTGTGAGCTTTGCTGCCATTCCACCACGGGTTTTATGCCATTAGTTATTGCCACCAGCAGCCATCAAACACAGGTCTGTTTGGGCTGATCAGCTTGAATGTGTTCCATCCACTGCCTCAATTCTCCATTCATTAATGGTGTGCAGCATCTCTCACTCAAAGTCTTCAACGAGTACATCAGATCTGGAGAGTACAGCACCCAGCACTGACCTTCACAACATGATGAGATGCAGCATCCACAGCCTGCAGGAACTACAATACTCTACTCTTGGTCTGACACCAGTTCATAAGATCACCTTGGGAAAGCCATGTCACCCCTTCTCGCCTGAGTTTTCCCAGCTGTTAGATATGGATAATAATGCTCTTTGAAGTCTGTCC
The DNA here is from genome assembly GCA_013397075.1 of Rhabdornis inornatus. NCBI lineage: Eukaryota > Metazoa > Chordata > Aves > Passeriformes > Rhabdornithidae > Rhabdornis > Rhabdornis inornatus. Next base: position 195,534 of record VWZS01010376.1, on the reverse strand, counting down.
AAGTCCTTTGATAAAGGACAAAGATTTTAAAACATTATTCTTGACAGTCTTCAGGGCATGAATTGCATCCTTGGCATGGGAAATCCTCTAACACACCACAAGTGCTAACACTGCCCCAAAGAGAAAACAACAAACTCTGCACCAGCTTATCACTACAGGCACTGGAAAAATACACGTTGGTCGCTGATACACTCTTGGGTTTTGGCAAGTCTATGTGTTATTTCTGAACACAATCACAAATTGCTTTGAGTTCAAAGAATTGTTCAGTGCTGCTCAGGGTTATCTGGGAGGCAAGTCAACCTCCGGCTGTATCACCCTGTGTCCTTGGGAATATTCCTCTGGTTTGATTTGAAGCTGAGTGGATTGTGAAGACACACAGCTGGGTTTCTGGGCATCCTCTTGAACTAAACATGTTCCAGTCAATGTATTCTACTTGCCAAGAGAGTTATAATTTTCTTACTTAGAAGAATGAATTGTGGTAATGGGTGTCTACATTGGCAATGTGCAATCTTTTTGTTTGTTTGTTTTCTTCCCTTTGCTAAAGGTCATATAATATTTGTACTAAGCAGTAATGACCAAAGGAGCATACACAGCTCTAACTCAGAACAGGGAGGGTCCTTCTTATGTCACTGCTGTCAACTTAGGACAAAAACTGCGATGAATAGGAAAAAATAAATAAATCTTTTGTTTTCAAAGCTAAATAGCCAAAAATGCAGCTAGAAAAGTTCCATAAAGGTTTAGCTTTCAGCAACACATAGCGGAAACAAAGCTCATTCCTCCTCTTGCAGTGCCCCCTGACCTCAGAGTTTTATATGTCACTGCCTAGAAGGCCTCTAGTCACGGCAGCCTCTGTGCATGGCTTTCCCAGGACTTTCAGGGTTTTCCTTGGGGGATGCTTGAGTGGGGGAAAAAAGGGTTTTAGCACCAGCCTTCGATTTAAAATAGCAGGGGGAGTTTACTGATTAATATTCATGAGAAGGGAACAGTCTGCTTTTTGTTACCACAGCCGTTTCCCATGCAAGGTGGGTTGAGAGGGAGGAATACATTAAGGAACATATCCTACTGTCACAAGTACACCACCTTTAGAGATACAGAAAATCAGGAGTCTGAGCAGAGCTCAGATGGTAAATATTTAACAGGGAAAGGACTTGCCTCCTCTTTCTGCCTGTATATATTAAACTCATTCTTTCATTTTAACAAGAGAACTGTGTTTTCCTGCTCTCTCAACCCCCACCCCTGCCCCTCACTTAAATTCTGGGACTAAGTGGATAGTTCACAACATGCTATAAATCCCTTCCACCAGTAACCCAACTGAATGTATTTCCTTGTTTGGTTGTTTTCTAAAGTCATTGCAAGTCCTTCTCCAGTGGGAGATGTTTATTCTATTCACCAAGGCACAAGGAAGAGCAGGACTGGTTCCCTTGCACTTATACCAGAAAATTTCTGGGATAACCCAGCTGAAATCCATGATTCTCACACCCATCTAAAACTGGCATACGAGAAAAGCACAAACGAAGCAAACTTTTTCAACCACCGGTGCTGATTTGTGGTGCCTCTGAATTGTGGACATTCAGCTCAAAATGCTGCTTTGCATGTGACAAAGCACAGAGTATGGTCCTCGCCTTGACATTCTCAGTTCTTCTGTTGTCAACTCCATCAGCATCTGGGTTCAGGGATCCCAGAACTAAGAATGATTTCTGAAAAGTACAGTGAAGCGTTCAAAGCCTTTTCTGTGAGAATAAGCAAAGACTTCTTAATTTCTGTGCAATCACAGGGAAAATATACCAACTCATTTGGCAAAGTCAGCTATTATTTAATTACTCCTTAGAGATAGGAGGTTGTGGTACACCTCCAGTTCTAACATCGAAAGTGGATTTGTGCAGGAATTGACAGACCTCTTTGACAAGAAATTTGTATCTGTGCTCATGACCCTATAATAGCAAGGTAGTAGCAAAATAGCTGAGCATTACCATTTGACATTTTCTCTTGCTTCTTCACTGAGTGAAACAAACTGTCCTGGCACAGCCACACTTCAGCTGATGCAACCAGCTCCAGACTGAGCACCAGAACCACACATGTGAGAACTCCTGAGAGCTCGCAGGCAAGAATGAGCCCTGAGAGCTCAAACACTTGAAAATGTTGATACTGAGCTGATCATGAACAGACTAGGGCAGTGCACAATTAAAATCACATCTGGATAACAAGACAGCATCATCACCCTGACCGTAACCTTCTTACCTCCACAGAATGAAAGAGCATTAGTGGATCAAAATGGCAACGCATGTGGCCTGTGTAGGGGCCCATCTCTCACAGAGGGCAGCAAGGGCCACAATCTGAGAGCCAGGTTAGCTCTGCCACCAGCTGCTGGCAGGGCCTGGGGTCAGGCTGGATTTGGATGAACTGTGATCCCAGATCAACCTCACTGTTTTGACAGATGTCCTTAGACTAAGTGCAGTTAAATGGATCAATACAGCCAATTTCACCTGGGAGAGGGGTGGGGTAATGAAGAAGAGAAGAGCAGACAGAAATGACCAGTTTCATCACAACAGCTGTCCTTGTCCCAAAGGCCCTGTCCCAGTGCAGTATCCCTTTATTTCTTCAGCATCCAGCTAGAAAATTTTGCCAGTGGAAATATGTCCGCTTTGCACTTTTGTGAAGATAAAACCACAAGATAGCTGTACCAACAGAAGTAGTTTTGCCTGTACAGCATCTCTTCCCTGGGAACTGAAACATTTCACACTGGCAAAGGACATCTACTGTCAGAGGCTTCATTTCCATTGCTTGGGTAGCAAAACTTCAGTAATGCAGATAAAGCAGATAATGAGACCCAGAGTTTCTCATTGAAGCCAGAGAAGTGAAGTTAGGATTTGGTTAAAGGATGGCATGATGCATGAGAAGATATTGCATGGAGATGGGAATTTGATAACAGCTAAGAGGAGTTATTATCACCATGCCAGTCAAGGCTAAGAAGAAAGGAACTTTCTGAACAGGGCTGTGGAAAGGAGGGTCTCCCTGACCTTGGCTGCAGTGCACTCGCAGCCCAAGCAGTGCACGCCTCACTGGAGCTCTTGCTTTGAAGAACTGTGCCTGACTTCAAGGTGATTGTGAATGCAGAGCATGACCCATTTTAAACAGGTAGGCCAAGAAAACCTCCATCTCTCTGCCTTTAGGGACCTGTTTCAGAATACAGAGGACTTACCTTGAAAATATTTTCCATACTGTTTGATGTTGTGGAACAGTCAGTGGGAATACTGACAGCATTAGATGCCTGGGTGGCTTATTGATTTGTTCTAGTTTTATTAAATTGGCTAAAGTTCATTCAAAAGTCTCCATTCCCACTCACAAGTACTTATTCTGAATGCTACCTTGAGAGGAGTAAATGGGGGAAAAAGAAGAAGGGAACTATAAAGTTGAAAAATTTATCTAAAGAAATCTCTGATGTGAAAATGGACTTCATAAAAAGTATATATTATTTATAGCACTAGCACAGTCTTCTGGGTTCAATACCTATAGCTACTTAAATTCTGCAAAAAGCTGAGTTGGTGTGTGCATGATATTTCTAATGACACATGCACACAAATGTGTGTGTCTGTGTTCAGAAGGAGAGATTCCTGAAGAGAATGATTCTACCAAAGAAAGAAATTTTCCTTTTGTCAACCAAGTAACTAAAGAAGAGCTTAGACCATTGCCCTATTTTTGTAAGAAAACTGAGAATTGTGTTCTTGGTAACCTACACCCACGAAGTAATGACAGACAAATTAAATGGCTGAGGTCACGCAAGACCAGTCCAGACCTTTCCCCTTCCCCCAACAGTAAGATTAGAGCCCCAGGCAATTTCCAAGAAACTTTACAAACTGAAGTAGGAGCTGTGAAAATGCCCAGTGCTCAGCAGCTGAGAGAAGGACTCCAGGATTTCACACCGACAGGGTGTGAATGGCTCAGTCTGGCTGAAGGAGCACGGAGGAAGAAGAGGCTCAGTGCCGGTGTTGCCAGAGCCCAAGTGCTCCTCCAGTGCACGTGGGACAAAGGCATCCTAAGTATCTCCTTGGATCAAATTCCAGATTTATCCATTCTGATGTGATCCAGAGAAAACTGTCAAAGGAGTGATATCTGTCAGAACAGGTGGAAGACCTGAATTTGATCCATCTCTTTGCTTGTGTGCTGAAACAAATTAATTTTCATGTTACTAACCCAAATGAGAGTTTACTGTTGCTATGGTCTCATTGAGACATCAGGAGAGATTTGGAGACTCTTTTCCTCAAAAAAACCCTTCTACACTACTTCTGCTTTTGAAGAAAAACACCATGGATTTAATTTGTTGGGACATCACTCTTCTCTCAAAAGGCAGTGATGTTAAAACAGCTTATTTATCTTCAGCAGATAATTTAAAGGCAAAACAGGTTAAAATTGATAATTCTTCCTGCTGTCTAATTCTGCATATATTTTAAGATGCATTTGTGTTTGAGCAAGATCTATTAAAAAGATCATTAATTGAAGCTGTCTAGCTCTGTCATCCCGCCCTCCCATTCTCCACCCAATGAATCAGTAAATTGTAACAAGAGAATCTGGCTAAACAAGTTCCTAATTCAAACGCCATCTTATGGACAAAGAAGTCTTTGAAAATAGTATCCGTCATCTGGCTCCTTGCGATGGAGCGGAAAGTTGTTCTTTTACTGTTCGCGGAATTCATCTCTCCCTTCAGCGCCGTCAAATGTCGAGTGCGGTGCAGTATGGGAGAGTGGAGTTCAGGGAGAGGAGAGGGAAGGGGGAGGCCTCTGTCAGAGGAGCCCAGGGCAAGCAATTTCCTGCCAATTAACATAGAGCTAGCGATAATATTTCTCCCAAGAATAGAGTTTCAGATAAGGAGAAATTTTATACTGGTTGATTTTTTAGGTTACTGATAGAGCTCCCTTTTCCAAGGTCTAGTTGTCTTCTCGATGGAGTGACTGGCTCGAGTACGGGGTCTCGGAGCGCGCGCAAGCCAGGCTGGCTTTGATCACAGAAATGGGATAATTGGCAGAAGAGTCCCACTTCCCAACAGGAGGAGATCTCAACAGCAGCCTCTGAAGCTGAGCACACAACTGGTCATGGCTGTTTTTGTGTGGGTGTCACTAAGCTGTGCTCTCCCTGCAAGCCCCGACTGCATTCATAAGCAGAGTTGCAAAGTTCACTGTGCAGCACTACAAAACGAAATTAATTTATCTGTGTAAAATGATTCAGAGCCAAGCACTGTACTATCTATAATAATAAACTAACCAAACAAAGTACTCCTGACTAGTCATCTATGAAATTGATTTAAAATGTGTTCATTAATGTCCTTATAAAGAAACCTACTCTTGGCAAGGTGGCAATTTTATAATTTTTTCTTTTCCTTTTCAGCTGTTGGAGTACCTGAGAGCAACAGAGCACAAGGAAATCAGAATAAAAGACATTTGTTCTAAGTATAAATGCACAGGGCATTTTGTGTGAGGGGACCAGACCCTTTTCCTTTACTCTCCTGCATCTTGTAGCTTCTTTGAGGAGGCTGGTGGGAAGAGGTTAAAGGTTACCTAGAGCTGCCAGCGAGAGTGAAAAATAGTGGATAGTGCCCCTGTTCTTGACTGCGAGTTCCTTTATTTCCTTTTGTCATGGCAATACCTTCCCAGGGAAGGTCTGAATGTTGCAAATTAGTGTTCCAACTTATCTTTCTAATTACCTCTTCAGGTGCAATACTGAGCCAGCTGCTTGCACAAACAAAAGAAATTGCTCAGTAGCGTCTATGTATTGGTATCTGCCACAAACTTTTTTTTGACTTATCAAGTATCTGGCTCATTATTAAACAAAAACAGTAAAGAATTTCCTCCCTTTTCTGAGAAGTAAAGATCCTTCCCTGAAAACTTCAGCCTGATACAAATTATTCCAGGAAGAAATCTCAACTTATACCAGTATAGCTGAAAATTACACAACTAGGAGAACATCTGATAAAATCAAGTATGTGAGCTAAGTTTGAAGAAGCAAAAACTGGATGCTGCTACAAATGAGAGAGACATGGGGCTTGGGGAGAGTGAATTTTGCCAGAGCTGTGTGAAGAAGAGCTGCAGCTTTTATTTCCCACCACGTGCTTCTTGAGCACAAAGGAAAACTCCCTGATGAGAAAGGATGATGACTTTGGTGACCGTGCATGAGAGAAGTCTCAGGAGAAACATTCAATTCTTGTGCTTGTTCAGAAAGGAAACCTTGGAAACTCGAAACAAATTCCCAGGAATGCTGCTGTCTGTTGTGCTCAGGCTGCCTCCAAGTACACAAGTCTTCCTGGAAAAGAGGGTGCTGCCATGGAAGACTCCTTCCAGGTGAAAAAAGCTGTGGTGTTCTGCAAGAATTGTCACCAACAAAGAATTGCAGAAACTCAAGAGACAGGACAAAGAGATAATAGACCATTGCTCAGGACTCTATATTTAATCATAGACAACACAATTTGAGCAGGATACTGAGCCCATCCTGACAGATGGTGGTCCAGCCTGTAGCCAGGAGAGGGAGATTAGGTTAACCCAAACAAGCCTGGCCTAAACAAGCTGGTAAATCAGGCAGGCACATGAACCAAGGCATGAGATCTGATTCAAATCCTATTGTGGTGAAAAAAATCTCTTACTGGCTATCATCAAAACCAAGTGAACTCTTAGTAACAATATAACCACACAGACAACAAATATATATATTTACGTGGGACTTGTGGCCAGACAAGATCCTTATCAAGCTGTACTGAAGTATGTAGTGTGAGTTGCAGCGAGGTGAAAGAGCTCAGTGCAGTGGACCAAAGGGGCTGTCTTGGGTGCGTGCCTAAGTAAAATCTGAATGGCTGAGTATCTGGATCTAGCTAGAAATGTTAACTCCTTAAAAACTAGCCCTCAAGGGTTTTTTTGTGAATCTGGCCAGTGTATAAATTTTCATTTTCAACACTGACTGGAAAATCCTGTCACTAAGGAACTATTCTCAGAAAAAAACAAAAACAAAAACTTGTAATGGTATGTCAAAAAACACCAACTAACCAACCAACCAACCAACCAACCAATCAATCAAAACAGCTTTTAGGTAACAGAAAAATGAAAAAATATTTTTCAGTATTTTATTTATACTCCAGTGTCTATGTTAGTATGGTGGTCCAGAGCAGCAAATGCAAATCCCCTGTGCATCCCCAATTAGTAGGAACTGTTTTACTTTGCAGAGTAGTTCTGGTGTGCACCAGCCCAATTGCTCATGGAGAATGCTAAGCCAGAGCTGGTTTGGATGCACAACTGGATAAGCTCCAGTTCATAATGGAAACCTGGGAGTCTGAGTCAGTGCATGGTTCTTGGAGAGCTTCAAAACACATCCTTAGTGGGAACATTTGGTTCAAACAACCAGATCACCATCCAGAGAAAAGCTCCAAACTGCCAAAAGGTCAGATGCAGGAGTTTTGGCACCAAGTAGCTTCAGTGTACTGATCCACCCATGTTGCAGTAAACAACTTTAGACACAGCCTGACTGACTCAAAAGATGCCGAGTGTTTACTATTCCCTAATGAACAGTTCCAGAACTGTGATTCCAGCTCACAGCAAATTATTACAGCCAAAGTATAATAAATAAATCAGTGTTTATACAAAGTCATGAGGAAAGTGCAGTAGATTGGACATTCATTAGACATTAATTTCCAAACTAGAGACTGAACAAAGAACTTAAACAAACCCACAAGGTTCTGATCATATTATGAAAACAGCTAATGCATTCTTAATGGCTTTTCATGTTTAGCCAATCCTGAATAAATTTATTAGAACTAGAGTTTTGCTGTGTATTTTCTGTTTGGTTGATAGTGGAACACTATCATTTAGCCATGAAATAAGAAGGAAATGGTGAAATTTGAAGTGATTTTAAAAGCTGATTTCAAAATCAGCTTAGAGAGGTCTTTGATGGATTCTGGTGCTGTGGCACCTGAGGTAATTCAGACAGCTGATCAGTTCATTCAAGTCCACACTCAAAATGAATATTTTTCCACTCTCTCATAACTTAGAAAAAAGTCACTTGTCAATATCGGGCTTTACCAGTAAAAAGTAAAACACTCTGCACCAGAGATAGAACTGTTCTTCTAGAAGGCAGAGAATCTTCTTCCAACTATTATTACATAAATGGGATAATAAGGACATCCCAGAAAATTCAGTTAACTTCAGTTATTAATTTAATACAAAATACTGAAAATATTTCTTCAGCTATTATGTAGCTCTTCATCATACCCTCACTATTTTACGTGTTGATACAGTACAAGCATGTGTGTTCACACCACGTGAACAGATCTGACGCCCACACTGGGAATATTCTTTCCTTTTTTGCATATAGGATTGTTCTAGTTGCTAAAAGCTACAATCTAGTGAAAATGACCTATATTTACTGCATTATTATATTGCATCTTCCCTGGTACACTGCTCCTAGAAGGCTGGGTCATTACATACTATAGCAGAGGTATGTACCTGTTTATATTATAGATTTCAGCAGCTTAATTTCAGTGACAGAAGGCAATAGAATGGCAGCCAGGTAAGAGATCTGTTATATAAACATGTTATCTGAAGAATAAAAAAATAATATTCATTTTTCTTTCAGTCCCAGGGAGCTAGGGATGTGATCCTGTTAAGCTACATACAGTTACTTCATTTACATGAGACTGTATGTTTTGATACTAGAGAGCCTCCCCCTCTTTGGTGCAGAAAAGTTGTATGTCCAGCTGGTTTCAACAAGCACAACATGGGATTGCATGTCATGGAATCAGCCAGTGACCAGCAGTGTGAAAATGTAAAAATGGACTCTGGAGAACATAATGCAATTTTTACATAGCTGTCCCTGCAAAATGTCATAAAGGCAGGTAAATCCTTGATATCAATTTTACACGAAGGTGAGAAAGGAATTCAGATTTTGCTTTGTCCTAATTCCACAAGCTTCTGTAAGAGGCTGGACTCTAGCTAAGCACTTGGATTTTCTGATTGGAAGCCAATCTCCAGTGAACTGATGCTCCTCCATCTTTTCCTGCCCACAGGTACCTCTGCCCTTCTTACAGAGGAAAAACTGAGAAACAAAAGGCCCTATTTCCATTGTCTTAAAGCAGCACGTTCATGATCTGAGCATAGCCTTCTGTAGGGATGAAAGGGATGGTGAGCGAATGAATCATGTACAGAAAGAAGCCAGCCAAAACTCCACCAGAAAGTAATGTTTACATCTCAACAGAGCTGCACAGAGAGAGGAAGAAACACACTGAAAGCAGAATCCCTTTCCAGCCTGATCACTAATTAATCTAAGACCTGGAATATGATTTTTCTCTGTCTCAGAGAGACCTAAGGTGGTACATTCCTCAGAGCCATTGGAGGGGTCCATGTCAGAGACATCTTTGGCAGCATTCTGGCAAGGACGAGCTAGGGCACCCCAGCTCTCCCCATCCCAGCTCCAGGCAGCAGCCATAAAGCCAGGCTCGCCCCTTCTGAATGACCCATAGCTGTTCATTCAAGTTGTATTTTTTGAAAGCCCCAGCTTCAATCTGAATGTCAAATGTAGAAGAGTAGCAACTTCCAGCAGCATTTAAACCAGGAAATTCTTCTTTGACATATTTCTGGGCAGGTTTTTTTAATTTGGGTGGGTGATATGTCACCACTTATCTGAATTCAAATCCCAGATATTGTGAAGACAGAATGAATGCAAATAAATGAAACTTACATACAAATTTGCCACTAAGCAAACACAGTGACTTAAGGGGTAACTACAATCTGGGAAAAAAGAGAACATGGGGTGGAAAAAGTATTTCAGATGTTGTTCCTGTGGAGACCTTTACACTAATTACTTTTGACAAACACTAAGAATGAAAGGCTGCATCAATATGCTAACATTACTCACAGCAAAGTGTGGTTTTAGACTGCCACACCATTCATCTTCTGCCTGATCTCTCTGCATCTTGCAGACATCCAGAAAATAGATTAGAGCAAGGCCAACACGTCTGGGTTTAATCGGACATGCCCTCTTCTGCCCACAGATTTTGTCTGGATGGAAGGGAGACTCTGAGGGCCTTCTTTACATTTATGTGGGATTTCTGCAGGTCGAATACCCAGATGAAACTACTATGTGGTAGCAACCCCATGTTACTCAGTGTCCAAAAACCCCAGACATTTCCACAGCATCTGCACAGATCAGCTGTGGAGATCCTGCAAGTGAGTCCAACACTTCCTGGAAGTGTCAGAGGGGCTTGTGGTGCAAGTTGGAATCAGCTGTGAAGCCAGGACAGAGTAAATTCAATGTTCCCCAAAGCAGTGGGTTTGTGGTGCACATGCAGACCATCTGTGCAATGCACAGATGATCTTCTGGTACTACCTTGTTATGTTTTTTCTTGACAATATCTTTGCCAGCATTCTGCAGAAAGACATATAGCAGTTCTGGACTAGGAAAAGAGCCTAAGGAAAAAGATCTGATATGAACCCTGGCCACCATTTCTGCTATAACTAGGAATACGTTTCTGAGCTTGGGTCCTAACAGCTACAACGCTAGTATATATGGACCCAAAAGTACCAGAAGCTTCAGCCTAGAGATCCATGCTGGCACCATGAAAGCCAGCCTGGTATGAAGGCTGCAAAATATATCCTTCTGGGAATCTGTTTGGAAGGGGTAGGGGATGTTCAGCTGCTGGATATGAACAGAAAGAAAAGGTTACTAAGTTTTACTTTTACTAGAAAGTAGAATGCAGCAGAATCTGATTTTTGGTGGACATGAGGGTGAAAAGAAAGATGCAACTAAACCTTTCTAGCCTCTTTCTTGCTTCTGAAATAACTCAAAAAAGTACTTAGAGAGAGAAGAAACTACAGTACTTTTAATCATCACCAGCAGGTCTTTAACCTCACAGGAAACAGAAAAGGAAGGACACATTGTAAAATACCCAGACAGACTAAAGGTCATTCTTCTTTCCCTCGGGATGAAACATTGCATCTTGCCTTAAGGACAAATATGCATCTACTATATACACACTGTCACGCAGAACATCCACATCTCTTCACTGGCACTTGATAGTGGCACAGCAAGTTTACATTTGAGAATAGAGATAGGCACAGCAGCAGCAAGCAAGCAAGCAACATAATAGGAAAAAAATCAAGACACTTCTCCACAGTGACAGAAGGATTGACCCAAGCCAGACATATTTATTGGCTGTGTAGTTAAAATCATGTATATTACATCAAAATATAATTCTTGTGGAGTCTAAGTTAGGAGGTTGGAAATTAGTCTAATGAAGCAGTCCAGAGCAGAATACACTTTCTAGAGCTCACCAACATTTTCACAGATTTCACAGACTTTGGGCAGTTCATAAAACCTGCAGGACACACAACAGCAGCACAGAGTAACCAGGCTGGCTGAGATGGCTACGAGAGGCTGAGGGGCAACCAAACACGTTGCCACCCTTGCCACACCTTTCACTGAGGGAAAACACCTTGGCTGAAGGACAGCTGGACACTTTCCTGCCTGAACTCATTTCTTCGCCCACAGGCAATTTCTTTAGCTTCTTGCAGTCAGTTGCTTCATTTTTCAGTATCTAGCCTAAGACCTACAAGGGGCCACCAGCTACAGTTTGGCTGCAGATAATTCACACATTAGGATGGGACCTTTTTTCTCTTTTTCTCTTGAAAGCCTGAGGGCCAACAAGGGGTGGTGGTGCTCAGAGCCAAGTGCTTGTTCCCTCAGGGCTCTGGGGCAGGAGGGACCCTCCACTGACCACTACACGCAGGGCTGTTGGAATCTGCTTGCCCTTCTGAGGCTGCCATGCCTTTCAAGGAACAAAAAGTGCTCCCACTTTTCATAGCTAGGAGCACAGAGGAGAGAGATTTTCATCTCCATCTCTTTGTGCCTGCAGAAGGAGGGTGGAGATGGGTCTTCCAGCAACACACCACTGCTGTTAATGAGAAGGCATAGGGGGAACTGTGGGCAGAAAGGAGGAGGTTTAACATGTGGATGGTTCTTGCTGCAGCACTTTAGGACTTGTTGCTTCTTCTTACATGCTGGTAATATCCTTAAGCAGCAGGAAAAAAAACAATACCCTGTAAAGCTTCTCTTAAATGAGATATTATCAGCAAACTTACTCTTTGATTAATTACATTAGTTGCACCAGAGGGTTTAGGTTGGATATCAGGAAAAATGTCTTTGCTGACAGGGTTATCAAGCATTGGAGCAGGCTGCCCAGGGAAGTGGTAGAGTCACTATCCCTGGAGGTATTTAAAAGACATGTAGATGCAGCACTTCAAGACATGGTTTAGCAGTAGACTTGGTAGTGCTAAAGTAATGGCTGAACTCAAGGATCTTAAGTCTTTTCGAACCTAAAGGATTCTATTATTCTATTTATAGACAAATAATAAGAAATGACAACTGAGAACCGCTAAATTAAATTCTAAAAACCAGTAAGGGATGCTGTCCTACCAGCTGTGGGACCAACTCTCACACCCTCCATTGCCAAGTCCTCTGTAGGGGTGTGAGGGTATGTGGGCAGAAGCAGGTCACAACACCCTTAATGGAGAAATGACAAAACACTGGGTTCCCAATCATGCCAAAAAAGTACTTGAAATCCCGGAGCTTTGCCTTAGCTTAACCACTCAATACATGAACATTTCAAAGTATAATTGTCAGTGATGCCCTTATTCTACTCTGAGGCTGGAATCCGTATGGTCTTCATTGCTGCCTTGGACAAAGGTGACCAGGACTCAACTGCACACTCCAAGGGAAGGAAACAACTTGAGAGAGTTGCTGACAGAGGCTGTCTTGAGCAGATGGGCTCAGGGACAGATGCCTTCTGAATAGCCCATAGGGAGATGCTGCTCTCTCCACCAGCGCAACCCCACTGTGCTGCTGCTGTCCTTCCACAAAAGGCATGCAGCATCCAGGCAGCTGTGCCAGGCAGCTTGGACACAGCTGTTCTGGTGAGCCCTAACATCTGGGAAGAATGAAAAAACCCATTCAACACCTCTCTGCCACAGAGAGGAGGGCAGCTCCCTCCTCCTGTATGTTCCTCTCCTGCAGGGTTTACAGCTTAGGGACGCTCCTCTTCTACTGGCTGGGAGAGCTGAACCATTCACTGAGGACTTTCAGGGAGGCAGGGGCTGTGTATGGCCTGGAGTGGTGAGACAAGGCCAGGACAGGAGAGGGAGGGCGCGCTGTTCTAGCAGGATTGAGGGGATGGGGTTACTCAGCACTCCCTGCCCCATTGCACCTCTCCCGGGAGTCACAGGCTCAGGGGCTATGGAGACAGTAGTGCCACCAGCAGCCGGTGCCTGTCGCCTTTGAGACCTGCTGCCATTGTCCCAGTGACTGGCACCGAAGCTGTTAATTCTCCCTGAGGGGAAGGCGAGCTGGGGATTTCACATCTTGAGAAGGCTGGGCTTTCAGCAGCCACACTGCAGAGGGTGGGGGACACAAATCCCTTTAGAGAGAGCCTGAATTGCAGCACTGCTGAACAGCTTGAGCTGCAGAGCGGCCAGAGGAATCTCTCACTACTCCACACCCTGTAAATCCTTTGCTAATTGCTTTATTGCCATTATTTGTGAAGATAAAGGAAAAGGATTAATTAACTAAGAAAGAAGAGCACACATCACACTAGATTGGCTCCATTAATTGATATGGGAGGGAGAAAAATCAATTAACAAATTCTTTTACCTTCCTGATCAGTCTGGAAACAGAGCTGTGGTGCTTTTTCGGGAGGGCAGCATTGTGAACGGTAAAAAAACCAGTTTGCTCCCCCAACCAGCTACAGTTCATTCATCCGGCAGTTTGCAGTTTACACCACTTAATCTGGTGGTGTAAAGGCTGTGTTTTACAGATACTTTGCAGTTCTATGACAACAGGCAGAAACATAACAATGTCAGAGACATGAAGCTTATGGGCACCAAGTCTCTAATTTTGCTGCCTCACTCTTAGCAGAGGACTACTTGATTGTATCACAAAACATATAGCTTTTAAAATAATTATAACATGGACTTTGATGTCCTCTGGCATTGTAAGTTAGATCATGATTTTCCGTAATGTATGAGAAAGAGCAAAAGAAGTAGAAGACAAGAGTTCCACCTTTTGCTTGTCTTCTTGAACCTTTGTACAAATTCAGAGCTAGACTGAGATGCAGGAATCTACCCAAGATTCCTTTCATATGGCATATTAGTTGAAGGAAATGAATGGTCCCCCAGGATAGGGCCTCAGAGGAAAGGAAGCATTTGATGAATGAGGTTAAAAAGGTCTCCATGTAGCTGTGTCATTCCTCAGTAAGGGCTTCTCCAGACAAGAGTGATAGTGGTTTCTACTGCCTACACAAACAAGGGAGGCTATTCAGCATCTGTGTTGCAATGTATAAAAAACAAACAAATAACAACAACCACCAGAAACCCAACTCACCCTATTCTACAGTTTCATCTAAAGCAATTGGAGTAAACTAGATGTAATGTATTCAATTGTTTAAGCACCATAAATCATTACTTTGTGTTAAAAAACAAAGATGGGGGGAGAGTTGTAGTTATCAACTGGGAATTACCCAATTTGAATCTGATGTCTTGGGCAGCGATTCTTAAGCTTCGCTGTCACTGTCTCCCAGGGATGAAATTAGTGAATAAAGGAGAAAAAGACAGCACAGGCACTGAAACAGAGAGAAAAAAACTGCAAGAGAGGGACAGAGCAAGCTAATAAATAAAACAAGAGCCTGAAGGGAAGAGCTGCTTTGTCAGAATATAAATATTTCCCTTCCCCTTTTATCTTTAATGTGGCGCAAGGAGCTTATTAAGGGGAAGTGCAGCTCTGTCCCTGGAGTCCATCCACAAAACCATGTAGGGAGCTCAGTCCAACACAACTGATGCAGCCACACACACATAAACTCTTCTCTGCTGGAAACAAATGTAATGTACTAAGTAATAAAAGGGAAAGCAGGAACCCATGGTGGTCATTACAACTCTTATCTTGCTGGTCCTGGTACTGCTTTGCATTAATGGGCACCAATGCTGCCCTGGTCAGGGAGCTCTGCTCTCCTCGGGTCTCTGTTGCAGCCTGGGAAGAACAAACCTTATCCTCCTGGTACCACAATATAGGGAGAACCAATGTGACAGCTCATAACAAAGCCAAATTTGGGTAAATAAAAAGAGGGAGGGTGTGAATGAGTATGTGCAAAGAGGGAAATGATACACTGTGAAGAGCTTACACTGTGCACTAAGCACTGAGGAAGAAGCTTTTCCTTCTAACCATGGCTCAGCACAGCTGTGCCAGGCAGTCAGGCAAGGCCTTGCCTTCCTGCAGTGCCACACTAGGTCCCGTGCACAGAGAAAACAGTCAAGCATGAAGCAAAATTTTGTATTAGTGGCTCCTCTCTCCGAGATCTGGTTTCCAATAATGACTTGGTTCCCCTTCCCAGCGCTGGCACCAGCATCTCTTTGCCAGCCCTTCAAGATGTTCAACCATATGGCTGCACAAAGCTGCACCATCAGTCAAAGCCTCCAAGTCAGGAAGGAGAGAGTTTCAAATTGCTGCCAGCAGATCCTTTCCCACAATTTTCCTTGCCTGAGCTGTCATAGATACAGGTGTCAACCTGGCTTCTTTACTGCTTCATTCTTTTCATCTACCCTTAAAAAAAAGAAGGTGGGGGGAAAGAGCAAAAAAAGAAGAGCTTTGCATTTCCTCTACTCAGACCTTAAAATGGAAAAATGAAGGGAATTCATTGTTGGTGCTTGCTGATCCCTCCACCCCTACTGTTGCACCACTACAGCCCTTTGAGCATGACAAAATGAGCTCCCCAGGCTTGATTATGCAAGCCACTAATTCCTCCTCTAGGCAAGGGGGTGCTTGGGTTCCTTGGCTATACAATTTGGGTTTACCCAGCTTTTAGTTTTGTTTCTGTTTATAGAGGCAAACACTTGGGCATTTTTACATTAAAAATGGACCAGATTCTTCTTTTAGCTGTATGCCAGTGAATAGGAAAAGATTGTCACATACAGACTATTTTCAACTATTTTTCAGAAACATTTTGGGTTTTCTCCCATGATGCTTCCACATGAGCTCCTATCCCAATTGTAATTGTTTTATCATGTTTGAAAAAGAGATTACTTCAAATACTACCAGTAAACTGAATTTTCTTGAAAAGGCTTTCAACAAGCAGTTCTTTTCAAAAGTGATTTTGATAAAAATGTAGTGAAAAGTATGTATTTTTAAAACCAATACTTTTAAAGATGGACAAAAGCAATGATGAATTTTTATACAACCCTCATGCCAGTTCTTGGATTTTTTTAGCTAGCCCTGTTAGGAAACAAGCCCTCAAACCCTACAGAATTATTTAGCAAAATACCATTTGTGCTAGCTCTCTAAGCTGCCTGGCTTCAGCTGCAGCTTCCCTGGAGCAGGCAAGCGCCTCTGAAGAAGCTTGGAAGTGGCCTGGGTTTCCTTGCCACCCACAGCCCTGGTTGTGAGCACCTGGAATCTGAGAGCATCTTAAAGGGAGAGTTGGTCTAGCTAAAAAAAAAAAAACAAAAACAACACAACAGCAAAAACGGACCAGTTTTAAGATATGCTTTGGAAGCAAATCTAATTTTTAGATCTTTGATGTCTTAAGCACAGCTACCCTAGACATTCTTGGAAAACAGAGCACTTCTCTGGAATACTGTTTAGCAAATTTGGGGTCTGGTGAGTAGCTATTATTCAGCTGCTCAGGTTGCTTTGGAGATCCCAAACTCAACCATATCTGCATAATATCTAGGGGCCAACGCCTACAGACTTTACTCACAAAGAGCTGACCCTTGTGGTCAGCGAGAGTATTGAGTCACAAAACAGATGAAAATCTGATGGTTGCAGCAGCTCCCACTGCCTTGCCCTGCCCTGCTGCTCTCCTGCAAGTGGCTGCCCCTCATGCAGGGACCTCTGGGCCAAAAGTAATGTGGTTCCAGGGATCACCTCAATTTGCAGCTCAAAGAAGGGGAGTAACCCGGTGCCAAATTTGAACTGCTCCAATACAGTGAGGCATGCAACAGCAGTCCTACAATGGCTCTGAGTTGAGTGCAGATGTCCTCGCCCTGGAGGAAGCGATCTCTGGCACAAGGCAGGGGATGTCTGGGGACAGTCACCATTTCATCTTTCCACAGGCTATTTCATGAATCATCATCCTTCTCTACTATAACTTGCATGAATAAATCTCACTGGGCAGAAAATGCCTTTACTTCTGTGCCTAGGAAAGCACCAAGGATTACACTGCACTTGGATAATAACAACGGTAACAATGGTGCATTTTAAAAGCCTACTGTCTCCAGAACCAGAAGCCACTGGTGTGATGCTGAGTCATTCAAATTCAGGTAAAAACAATTTATAGAACCTCACAAATTCCTACAGATCAGCAACCTTAAAAAAACACTATCAATGTCTATACAGAGTTTCCAGGATTAGCATTCCTCCACCATCACCCAACACACCATGTGGGGCAGCTTCTAGGATGCTACAGGAGGACTTGTTTGCTTTGCTCAGAAAGTAATTATTTTAATATTAGACCTCGTTTCCCTACATTATCCCTCCCCCTCCCCACCAGCAACAGGAGTTTGGCAAAGACACCAGCATTTACATTTCTGCTTCAGCAGTTGCACTTTAATAGCTATCAGCAGCTGGAATTTCAGTTTTCACACCCCAGGCAAAATCCTGCACCTACAGCAGCACGGAGCTGGGAGGCAGAGTCAAACAGAAGGATGCCACCCATTGCTGCTCCCAGCACCACTTCCTGCAGCCCAGGTCTGGCCTCGACGCTCGCTCCTCGCCCCACGGGCAGGACCAGCCCCAAGTGCGGTCCTGGGAACAGCACTGCGGGACAGGAACTCGGGAGCAGCACTGCGGGACAGGGTTGCAGGAGCAGCATTGCAGGACAGGCTCTCACTGCAGCCTCGCCACAACCAGCGCATGCCTGCTCACTCGCATCAGAAAGGAAACAGCAACCTGCCAACCTTTATGATTTCCTTAAAAATATTTTGGTTTTTTTCCTAGGAATAACTTCTGCTCCAGGCAAAACCCTCAAGCCTGTTTGTAAACACTCTCGAGCAGCACAAGCTTAGAACACTTTGGAGTGCTAACAATATGAATGTTTTCAGAGATAGTGAATGCTTATCTTTGCAATTTTAAAACTGTTGCTTTCTAAAATGGCTCATGAAGACTCCCTTACCTCACAGTATGGATCCCTCCCTATTGAAAATTCCAGCATAATTATGAACAAGTCCACCACTAAAATCACGGCTTTACTGGACACATGTAGCAGCTGACCAAAATATGGCTTATGACTTTCTATCAGGTCAATAAGTCATAATCATTGAAAGAAAAGCAGCTCACCCCAACAACACAGTTCAATAAAAGCCCCTCAGCAAACTGCATCCAGCTGCACTCGTGTAAGGAAAGCGAACAAGAAACTGAGTTAAAATTTGAGCTTGAGGGCTGTACAGCTGTCTTTGAGATGCTGTGAGTTTTCAGTTTTCTCTAAACTTAAGGGGATGATCGGTGGGAGCAATGAGAGCAGGATGTGTTATTTTTAGAAGTCAGGAGTGAAACAATCCACTATATCAAGCACAAAAGAATTTGGCAGCAAATTAGGATTTGAGAGCTCTGAGTACCTTCCCCAGACTGAGTCTGTGGATTACTAAATACTGTAATGTGTTTTAAGTCACAAATATTTTCCTAGAATTTTAAATAGTTTAAAACAAACAAACAACAAAAACCCCCAAATATCAAAGCAACAACCAAAATCCACCAAAGATTGAGAAAAAAACCCAATAAAAATATACACACATTCACAAAAAGTAACTGAATGCCCATTGTTCCAAGGTCTAGCAAAGAAAAGAAATTGTAACTGTGGTACAGGCAAATGTAGGAGTTGCAAATGGCATGCAGATTGAGACTGAATTCAGAGCAGAATTGCAGATGTTACTTTGAATTTCCCAGCTTTGGTAGGTGCAAACCAGACATATGATGTTATTTCTTTTTAGCCCGTATGAGAAAATGTTACATGCAGCGGAAATCTATTTCAGACAGCAGTGTTTCTTTAGCAGAATGGGATTTCTGTGATGCTTTGCTTTGCTCCATCTGCTTCTAATTATTGCTCAATTCAAACAGCTATTTCTGCATTGACTTGCAGGAATCTCAGAAGGCACCTTCTACGTAGGCAAGAAGCATAGCCCATAAATAATTTCAAAAAGTATTAAAGAGGGGAAGCTTCATAGCTTTTCATTCCAATCTGACTATGTGGTATTTAAATAAACCTCTGTGGCTTTCCAGTAACATAGTAGGAACTCCCAGGTGGCAGCGCTGGGGGAAGAGAAGGAGGAGAGCACTAAACATACTAATGAACATGTAATTAGGAAAATGGGCCCTCATTCCCTGCAGAGACTCCATGAGGAGGGAACTTATTTGAAGTGCTGCTTTCTGGTTCCCCTTCCTCCATGGAAGGAAATCAGCTGAATATCTCCAGCGCCAGTCGCAGTACCAGTGGTCCCAGCTCCAAGGGACTGCAGTCAATGCAGGCTGACACCAAGGTAGAAATAATACTTTGAAAGCAAGTGATTAAAAACTAAAAGGTAAAGGAGAGCATTTGATGCTGGTCCACAAACTCCAAGAGAGGGAGAGCTGTCTGTAAGCATTGGTGTTAGCTCTCTGCCCCTTGCCCTTAAACAGCATCGCTACACTGAAATGCAGTTCAGTCACTGCAGCCTGGGGGCCCCTGTGCAAAGGGAAGTTCTCCACACGCAGAATCATCCATCTCAAGGGATGCAGCAGGCAGTAGCCCTACACAGCAAACCTTCAAGTGTCCTGGAAACAGAAAATCACCAGAGCAAGTGGGTCTCCAAGCATATCTGCAACCAAAAGAAGAAATAATTCTTTGCAACAGTTTTAATGTAATTGTGGAGAACAGGGGTTCATTTGTGCAAGCTCATTAAGAAGAGGGAAAAGTAATTAAGAGATTTGTTTCTCTTTACAATCCAGTTTTGAAAGTGGAGTCGTTAAGGAAATTTCACCCTAAGCATAGGATGGTAGCAGTGATTGGTAATTTCAGCATTCATGGGAGGAGACAGGATTTTGTAAACAGAGGCTTAGGAATTCTTTAGCCTCTTTAGACATCTGGCAGATTCTGTATTGAATAACAGCTCTTCCCTTGTTTTCTAAGCTTTGGAAACCACTTGTTTCTGGAGGCAGCACTCATCTTTAGTGAGTCTCAACCAGGCAAAGATAAACCATTTGTTTGAACATCAGGCAGTGGCTTCCTGCCTGTATGATCGTTAGATGGTAGAATCACATCCCAACAGAGACAAGAGTCCCATTATTCCAGGCATTTAAAATTAGACTAATTATACCACTATCATATGTAATAGCAGGACCTAAAAGATAGAATGGGTCTTTCCCATCTCTTATTTTGGGCTAAATCCAAGTCTTCTTCCTACATAAACAGAGATGAGGCTTTGATGAGTATCCTATTCTTTCCATTGAAACAAGTGAAAACTCAAACAGGACAAGTGCAAGCCTTCAGTTTGTGCATTAAAGAAGATTTAAAATATAACCTCAAATAGATGAATCTACAGAAAGACAAAATTTAACCCAGGTTGGGTATGAATGACAAAAGACATATCACAATGCATCCGACCATTGCAGCACCCCTCACAACCAAAGGGTATCAACAGGAGAGTGATCAGAGCAACCAGTCACTATGTCCACATCAGCAGCGGGGCTAGAAGCAAAACATAATTCAGTGTTCAAAAATATTGTGGCACCATCTGCAGCGAGCTGGAAACTTTATGCACGAACTTGAGAAACTTGGCTGTTTTTCATTGAAGTTTTACGTACCCCAGTAAATAACAGCCTTACATTGCTAGAGCTGCACACAGAAATGCTCCCTGGTAAGAGACTGGTTGCCTTGATGGCAGCTGACAAATGAGACAGCTCTATGGAATTGGCTGCCCCAAGGAAGGAGAACCAGTATTTTTTAGTTTTTCTGCAGACTTTTCTGCAGGATTTTGTAATTGTGCAGCTCCTTCAGGAAGGACATAGAGATCAGGTGTTAGCATTTGTCTTTGGCCTCAGAAACTGAAGGGGGGTTTATAGAAGGGGGAATCACACAGAAGGAACAAAATCACTGGGTTTTGGAGGAAAAGGGATGTCTGATAGATAGTCCAAACTAAGTCAAGGATCCATGGTATGGACAAGAGGCCTGAGGGAATATAGTTCTGGGAAGGGGACCTTCAACCACAAAGACATTAGTCAGCTTCCTAAAAAACATTGCATGGTTATGAGAGCAAGTAGGTAAGACTGTATTTATTTTTGCTCAGATCTCTAACAGTTTTAGAATTATAAAGCAAGGAGTGACTCTGCTAGAGACCTTTGCATACCTGTGAGTCATTTTCACAGACACTGGGAGAAGCTCAGGATACGCTGAAGCATCCATGAGACTGGGACTCCTGCACAAACCAAGAGAAGGTGGCCAGCCCAGGGAGCCTGGGCAGGGCCATCCCAAGCAGTTCTCCTGGTGCTGCCAAGGCTGATATATCACATATCCCAGTGTACACAGAATTGGCCAAAATCAGCTACAGCAGTCTAGAAAGTGTCTAGCCAACATACTACATTGTAAAAGTACAGAAGCACCTTTTCAGATTTAATGGATCAGGAAGTAAATTTGCCTGTGCCTATGCTACATCAGATTTACAGATTTTGTAAAGCAGTATCTTCTTCACTGATGGAAAGAGGATAGCAGACACAAATGCCATCTTTTCCAGTTGTTTCCGGAATCTTTCTGTCTTCAGACTGCACTATACTGCATCCAGACATAATGGTGACAGGGTCTAGCTGGTAATACTGCTGCCAATAGAGAATTTGTCGTGTTAAAAAGGCACCTAGCCTAAGAAGCTGACATAGGGAGGGATTTCCTGGGTTCTATACCAAAGGCTTTCTGCCGCCCTAAAACTCTGAGAAAGCAGATTAAAATCACCTTATAGAAACACGGGATTTCAAAGTATCATGAAAGGGTTAAAATGCAACTGATGTCCTCAATGAACTGCTGAGTGGGGGATGAGCAGATCAACTTCAGGTTTTGTTTTCTCATTCCCGGATCTTAGAGATAAAGGCAATCATGAGCCTGATAGCTCATCCTTGTGACTGCTTTCTAAAGTTTCTCCCAGTTTTACCATAAATGTGGAAGACAGTGCTACTTCCCTGCATCCTTTGGGATACTAATTCATAAACTAATAATTGTTTTATAAATCCGTGATGCAAAGGGCTTTTACCTTTCTCGCTGTGGGAAGCCACATCCCCTCCTGCAGCATCTCTTTCCTTTTGTCACCATATGCTCTTTCCAATCAGTTTCTTATGTCTTCCATCTATTTTCAAATTAAGGATTTCGTGGTGGGGGGCAGGGGTTTGCTTTTTCCACTCCCTGCCTATGAAATACGAGGCTCTCCCGCTTCATTACAGAAAGACTGGATTTCTTTGATGAGCTCAGACAAGATGTAATTTAGACTAATCTATCAGATTGATAGAAATGCAAACAGATATAATACTGTGAACTTATTTTATTTCTAATTATGCAAATAATTATGTAAAATAGGCAAATGCATAATTTTCCCCCAGGCTCCAGGCATTTCTCCACTAAGCTTTGGGGAGTGCAAATTTTGATGTTCTTAGCTCAATAGCCTGTCTGATCATGTAAGGCTGTATGTAGCATGCTTCAGAATGTCGAGGTTAAAAGTGTCATAAAAGTTATTTACTAAAAGTAACTGGGAAAATCTCACAGCTCAGGCGGTGGCACGGAGACTTCGGCAGTGCTGGTTAGCAGGAGGTCAAGTGAGGTGCGGTCCAGCAAGTTTCTGTGGGTGGGAAGGACAAGGGGGAAGCAATGGCCTTTGTTCTTCTAAGGGCAAGGAGGACTGAAAGCCTTGCAACAGGTAATCCGAAAATGTTCTCCCTCAGGCACTCAAAATAAGTGGTGGGGCAGAGAGGGGGTGTTTTGTTTTGATTTCCCTCCCCCGATGGGAAGAGTTTTCTATCAGATGGGATAGGAAACAAGGAAAATTATATTGGCACCACCTAAGGAGGCTTTAAAACAGCAGGAAAAGACATCATGTAGGGATGCCACTCCTCACTTTGACTTCGTTTGGAAGCTAAACTGGATTTATTTTTAAATGAGTAAAAAGACAGATAATTGTTTGTTCCTAACAATTCCTCCCTATGCACAGCAGTTTAGTCAGATAGTTCCAGAGCTGGTATCTACACCGGAGACTGTAAATTTATTCTGGAATCTACGACTTGCCAGGACTTTGCTTGTGAAGGTTTACTGCTGGTAACATGCAGTGTACTTAGAACATTAGCAGTTAGGAGATTTTTAGAGAAAACCTTTTGAACTGCCCTGTGCTTGCAATAGACAACTTGTCAGATGCTGTAAAGTCTTGTGCAGCATGTTTGTTCTGGGTGACTGATAACCTGGCTGCTGTGCTTACCGTGCTGATGAGGATCCCTCCTGTTGTGAGGAAATTTAAGTCATTTTGCAGGCTGCTGTTTGAACTGTAGCTGATGGTACTTACAGAGGTTCTGGATTCTTTGGACTAACCTATGTTCCAGAATAATGAATTTTGCTGCTGCTTTTTTCCCCCCTTTTCTTCTTTCTTTTCTTTTCTTTTCTTTTCTTTTCTTTTCTTTTCTTTTCTTTTCTTTTCTTTTCTTTTCTTTTCTTTTCTTTTCTTTTCTTCTCTTCTCTTCTCTTCTCTTCTCTTCTCTTCTCTTCTCTTCTCTTCTCTTCTCTTTTCCTTCTCTTAATTGTCCCCTTAAAGCTGTCAGGATGTCTTAGACTGACTTAGGAGTCTGGGATTTTCTTACACCACAGTGTGCCATTTTGAGGCAACTGCCATTGCCTCTCTCAGTGATTGTTTCCCATCTCCCCATGGGTCTAAATAGAAAAAAGATCTTGGAATTTGGTAACATACCCAAGAGACTTTCTTCATCCATTTTAGTAAATCCTGTTGCACATTCCTGCCATCTGAGATGACCTAGCATCATGAACATCATTCCGTGTGATAAGTTTACTCTCTTCTCTCCCTAAGAAATAATCTAGGACATAATCCTTCTTTCTTTCCGCCTACATTTTCACTTCCCCCCCCTTTTTCTTCACTTTGATTCTATTATATTTATAAGTGTAAAGGATGCCTTTCCATGCATCAGAGAGCTCAGTTATCTTTTTGTTCATTCCATGGTTTGGATGAATTACTCTAACAAATAGGACCAGTAGAAAACTGGGGGAGCCACTGATGCCGTTTGCCCTGTCTTGTAAATAAAAGTCCAATTAAAGCCTTGCCACTTGATTTGATCAACCTTACTCTGAATAGTTCCTGTCACTGTCTCCTCATTGCTGAGAGTGACTTTCTTGCAATATGATTTTACTAGCTCTGAACTTGTTTCTTTACATACAGAAATCAGAATGAGCAATCCATGGGACAGAAAGTTTGAGGTTGCTTTACCTTCTCTGCATTGTCATTGCCTGCCAGTGAAACATATCACCCAATGTTTTTCATAGTGAATATCACAAAGTGCTTTGCATATGAAGACAGTCATATAAGCCAAAGCGAAAAAGAGAGGCTTTAAGGTGATTATTACAGACTGGGGGGGAAGAGGGTTAGCAGGGGGAAGGAGGAAACCACCCCACACCCCCCAAAACCAACCAAATCAAACCAAACAAAAAATTCCCAAACAAGCACACACAACAAACATACAAAAAAACAAACAAAACCAAAATCGAAACAAAAACCCCAACAGCAACCCCCATCAACCCCCCAAAACAAAACTGTGGAAAGAATAATTTTATTAAAAGCTACTAGCAGCCAAAAACCAAACAATAGAGTAGACAAATTCATGTAAATTTGTCCCTTGGGTGGTTATTTAGGTGAAGAGTATCACAAAAGCCTTCTTAGTCACCAGGTGTAGAAAACCAAGGAATTTAGGCAAAACACCTTAAAAAATTGAAAAAGTGAAGTTCCTCTAAGGCAATCTCAAGCAGCTCTAAATGAGAAAGTAGAAAAGACATTTCTTTTCCAGAAGGAACTGCTGCAGCCATGACTAGCTAGTCCTTCCCGTATGTATTTTTTATATACACAGTATTATTTTTAAAAACATCTCCATTAAGAGGAGTAAATTTATTTTAGCAAGCCTGTTTATAACTGTCAACTTCTCTTAAGAAATGTAACAAAAGCTGCAGAACCATGGTCTTATTGGCATGAGGACACATTGTTCATGAGCAGTAGAGGATATGGAAAACATTTGTCCAACAATTGCTGTTGGAGCTCCCTGAGCCAAACCCTGCTCTCTTTAGCTGCCCTGGAGGATGGTACCGATTGGTGTCTTTGCTTAGCTGCTAACAGAAGCACAATCCCGAGCAAAGGAGTAAAAGTAAGAATTTGAGTACTGCAATCCAGGGGGACCTCTGCCCTCAAAGGGAAGGATGGGATAAGTTGAATAATACTTGGCTCAAGTCTGTCTGCGAGCACAAACTCTCATGGGCCAGTGAAGCAGAAGCAAGCCTTGTTGCAGAGCTTTTGTCAAGCACACCCCTTCCGTGCTTCCGAAGACATGCTCTGCCTGCACAGTGGCTGGATGGTCCCAGCTCCCTGTGCTTTGGCAGTGCACCTCAAAACACAGCTATGCTGCAAACCCCACATTCCTGTCCTTAAGCAAATGTATGCCGGTATGTAGTCCTAGATCTGCTTGGCCTAGCGTGCCAGTAACAGGGCTTTCTCAGCTTCTCTCCTGCAGGCAGGGTGCCTTCACAGAAAACTCACGGTTTTTCACTGTTTAATTGAGTCTCGTAAGGAATCGCAGCAGTGCAAATGGGGATTTAAAATTGCTCCTCTTTGCTTAGGTAACACTGGACGTTTCAAAAAAAGCTGCCTTCCCCCAGCTAGAGCTTAGATCTGCATGAATAAAGCGTTTATTCTGCCAGCAAAAAGCAACGGTCATGCTGCGATAACAAATCAAACCCCCCCACGCTGGGGAGGTGATGGCGCACAGACACGAACATCCCAACTACGCAATAGGATCATTCTGCAAATGTACGCGGGCGTTTGGTTTGGTTTTTTCTTCCTTACTCTATTTTTTTTTCTTCCTTTTTAATAACTCCGGGCACAGGCAGCTGTTCGCATTTTCAAAGCGTGCTCAGAAAGCAGACAGTTAATTTTAGTTTGCTCGGGCCACCCTGAGCGAGCTGCCTGTCCCCNAGGCGCAGAGCGGGCGGTGTCGGCGGAGCCGCGGGAGGAGCGCAACGAAACGAGCCGAGGCGGGAGACGCACGGCTACCCTGGACGCACAGCCCGCAGCGGCGTCCGTCGGGACCGGAGCCCAGCCAAGCCGCGGGGAGGATCGCGCAGTAATTGGATTTTGAAAGTTATTTAAGCCCCGAAGTAAAATACACGGCTCAGCCGGGCGCGGTAATAATCCATTTAGCCGTAACCCAAATCCCCGGGGCCGTGCAGTCGTGCAGGGATCAGCGCCTCCGCCTCGCCGCCGCCGCGGGACCCTGCGCGGAGCTGGCCAGAGCCGTCGCCGGGTTACGCGCGCGTCTCCTGTTTCGCCGCCGCCGCTGCTGCCTTCTCCGAGGAGAGCAGCTCCGGAAACTTTCGCCGAGCGAAGCGCCGCCACCGCTCTGCGAGCGCCGCCGTGTCGGAGCCGAAGAAGAAAGTCGTGGAGGTCCGCGCGGAGCCGCGTTCCTCCCGTCGCCGCGCTCCTGCCCCACCGAAGGGGCCTCGCCGCCGCCTTCTGGTCGCTGATGCCGCTGGGCCGTCGCGCCGGCGGGCTCTGAAAGACTCCCCGAGGCTCCCCGGGCCCCCGGCCGCCCCGGCGATGTGGGCTGGAGGAGAATGTGGCGGAGCGGCCGCCGCCGGCTGCCCCTTGCTGGGGCTGGCCGTGCTGCTGGCCGCCCTGCTGGGGACCCCCGCGAGTGCCACGGCACAGCAGTACCACGGCGAGAAGGGCATCTCCGTGCCGGACCACGGTTTCTGCCAGCCCATCTCCATCCCACTCTGCACGGATATCGCCTACAACCAGACCATCCTGCCCAACCTGCTGGGCCACACCAACCAGGAGGATGCAGGCCTGGAGGTCCACCAGTTCTACCCGCTGGTCAAGGTGCAGTGCTCGCCCGAGCTGAAGTTCTTCCTCTGCTCCATGTACGCGCCGGTGTGCACCGTGCTGGAGCAGGCCATCCCACCCTGCCGCTCCCTCTGCGAGCGCGCCCGTCAGGGATGCGAGGCCCTCATGAATAAGTTCGGCTTCCAGTGGCCAGAGCGGCTCCGCTGCGAGAACTTCCCTGTTCACGGTGCGGGTGAGATCTGCGTGGGGCAGAACACGTCGGATGCCCCACCAGGACCTGGTGGTGCGGCGGGTCGGGGGGTCACTGCCCACCCCACAGCTGGCTACCTCCCTGACTTTCTTACCCCACCACAGCCACCCTCTGGCTTCTCCTTCTCTTGCCCCCGGCAGCTCAAAGTGCCCTCTTACTTGGGCTACCGGTTTCTGGGGGAGCGGGACTGTGGAGCCCCCTGTGAGCCAACCCGGCCCAATGGGCTCATGTACTTCAAGGAGGCAGAGGTGCGATTTGCCCGGCTGTGGGTGGGCGTGTGGTCCGTGCTTTGCTGTGCCTCCACCCTCTTCACCGTGCTCACCTATCTGGTAGATATGCGTCGTTTCAGCTACCCGGAGAGGCCCATCATCTTCCTCTCAGGCTGCTACTTCATGGTGGCAGTGGCCTATGCAGCAGGTTTCTTGCTGGAGGAGCGGGTGGTGTGTCTAGAGCGCTTCTCTGAGGATGGTTATCGCACAGTGGCCCAAGGCACCAAGAAAGAAGGCTGCACCATCCTCTTCATGATCCTTTACTTCTTTGGCATGGCCAGCTCCATCTGGTGGGTCATCTTGTCCCTCACCTGGTTCCTGGCAGCTGGCATGAAGTGGGGCCATGAGGCCATTGAGGCCAACTCCCAGTATTTTCATCTGGCTGCCTGGGCTGTGCCTGCTGTAAAAACCATCACCATCTTGGCCATGGGACAGGTGGATGGGGATGTACTCAGTGGGGTGTGTTATGTAGGCATCTACAGCGTGGACTCGCTGAGGGGCTTTGTGCTGGCACCCTTGTTTGTGTATCTCTTCATTGGCACTTCCTTCTTGCTAGCTGGCTTTGTGTCCTTGTTTCGCATCCGTACCATCATGAAGCACGATGGGACAAAGACAGAGAAACTGGAGAAGCTGATGGTGCGCATCGGTGTCTTCAGTGTCCTCTACACGGTGCCTGCCACCATTGTCCTGGCGTGTTACTTCTACGAGCAGGCCTTCCGTGGCACCTGGGAGAAGACGTGGCTCCTCCAGACCTGCAAAACGTATGCTGTGCCCTGTCCCAGCCACTTTGCCCCTATGAGCCCAGACTTCACTGTCTTCATGATCAAGTACCTCATGACCATGATTGTCGGGATCACGACTGGCTTCTGGATTTGGTCTGGCAAAACCCTTCAATCCTGGCGACGCTTCTACCACAGACTCAGTACTGGCAGCAAAGGCGAGACGGCCGTATGAGACCCTTGTCCCCTCTAGCACACACACACTCACACATGCATACACGCCGAGGAGGCAGAGGAGACGGATACTCAGCACTGGAGTAGGGCAATGGTTCCCTGAAGAGGGAGGAAGAGAGGCTTTTCCAAACTTTTTCTTCCTCACAGAAGGTTTTTGAAAAAAAAAAATTGCATAAAGGATCAGTCAAACTATGTCCAGTGGTGCTTATGACCAGCTAAGTGGGAGAGGACTGAAAAAGAGGCCGCTGCTGGGACAGGAGAGTCCTTCACTCAGAAGTCTCCTTACTTCTCTCCTGCTACTCCTGTTGAGGAACAGAAACTCCAACCCAACTAAGATCATCTTGCCTTGCTTTGGACAAGAGGGAGGGGAAGCCAGATTTGTTGAGCCACCCCTGCCATGAAGTAGCCAAATGCTCTCTGAACTGCCGGGGCCAAACTGCAGCGTGGGCAGGGTAATCCCGTGCCTGAGCTCGCTGCCTGCTCCTTCCAGCTCGGCGGAGCCATCACGTGAGTACTGCACAGCCGGCTACAGCCCGATCGTGTGCTGGGGAGATGCTTCTGTTCTGTCAGCTCACAAGTTCCTTTTTACCTCAGTGATACCTGTTGTAATGTTCTAAAGTAAAAATTTGGCCCTCAATCTGTTATTCTTGCTGCTGTGGGGAAGGAGGGGGTTGCTGTTCCACACCCTGAAAAGAAATGACTTGTTGCTTTTCAGCAGAAGGCTTTTCCCCCTTGCCTTTGTTCTAGGAGACAAAGGGGGAAACAAAAGTGTTTTCTATGTAGAAAGGCATAAGCATGGGATCGGTTTTTATGGGCAAACTAACAAAAAGAAGTCGTTGAGGTTCACCCTTGGATGTGAGGAGCTCGCAGAAATAAACATTCCTTTTATGAAAAAAGGAGGAGGCAGGATGTTTTCCTACCGTTCAATATGGGTCACTTTTTCTAAGCTGAAGGAAATGCAAGATTTAGAGGGCAAGAAGAGCTTACCTGAGAGCACCTGCCAAAACAAGAGCCATTAAAATATGTAATGTAAAGATAGGATTTTTTTCTTTCCTTTCCATAAACCTATTTTCTCTCCTGCTTTGCAGTGAGCTCGCTGCAGAAAAAGTCAATACACAGCCAGATTCTGGGGACAGAGCCATCGTTTTGGCTCACGATGGACTCTTTGCCTGCTCCTCAGGTTACCTGAGCTGCATGGCAATGATTTTTCGTGCAGGTGGGGGGGCTGGGGTTGGGGTTTAAAATCAAGCAGTTACTGCAAGTGAGGAGCCTTCTCATTTCAGCTAAAATACAGCTGGTTAAGTTTCCAGTGATAATGTCTTGGAAGGAAAAGCATTCAAAAATTTATCATCAAATGCATCGTTTTCTTTTTGAAATGTGACATTTTTCTGTTCTGAAAATTTTTATGTTGACTTGTTCCTATTTTATTTTTTGCATACTACTTTATATTCACTGAAGGGTTGTTTTTATAAGTATATGTGTGTGTGTATTCTTGCCTAAGGACAAAATAGGACATTCTGGATTTTTAGCAAGTCTCCACCCTATAGCTGCTCTTCGTGTTTTTGGGGGGAAAGTGTCTAGAATGAAACTTTTAAAAGGAAAAACCTGTTCAGGGTGAGGGGACAGACTGCTGCTGTCTGAGGGCGTACCAGTAGTCTGAGCATGAGGAATGGGCCCATCAACCAAATCCTTCAGTAGATCTGATGTCAGACTTGCAGGGCTTGGTTTGTCTTTTATAATGTGCACATGGAAGAAAAAAAAACAAGCGTGTCAGACAAGTGCAGTATGTATATTTTGTAAATCTCATTTTTGTAAGAAAATATGTATTTATGTTTTTACTTGATTTTTTTTTTGAAGGTCTGTATGAGGCCCTGCTTCACCCCATGTACAGATCACTAAATAAATAATTTTTAATACAAGGGCTCTAATGACGTTCTTTCCGTCTTTGAATACTTGGCAGGTTTTAGAATGGGGAGAAGCTTTGAAAAGTGGTGTCTTCTCCCCCACTTTGTTATGGATAATGCAAGAGACTTTTTGGTGAATGCAGACTGGAAATTCAGCTGTGGCTTGAAAGTGTTTGTTCTCATTGCCAGCCCCTCACAACAGGAGAGTACATTTTGAGACAGCCGGTTTCAAATGTCTGCCCTCACTTGAGGTACTTGCATCCTAGCCAAGTTTTCTTCCAGTCTCTGCTTCTCTCGAGGGCAAGCTGATAAACCAGTTCCCTTATCTAGAAAATAAGGATAATGCTCTCTTCCCATTCCAAAGAGACTTTAGGATTGAGAACTGGAGGGTGCTACGAGTGCTATAAATTTAGTCCTCACTTTGATGGGTGGAGTATAATAGGGAAACACTAAAGACTAGATACTTTTTAATGTCTTTCAACGGGCAGTATCATGAACTGGTGCTTTTTTTCCCCCACAGCACCTTTGCTCTCTGCAGTTTTGTTCAAGTGAATTTTACTTTCATTTTAATAGCTAGCCTGAAGCCTACATTGTTTCTTACCACAGTCATCTGAAATCTTCAATGGAATGCTCTATTTTATTTATTTTTTAAAACTGAAATGAATGTTTAGATTGCAAACTGTGTTGTTACAGTCATGGAAAGTGCCCCAACAGAGTTGTACACCTGTGAAATGATGATACTTTACAGCATTTCTTTCACAAGGATTTCAGCCTACTGTCTGCATTCATCACACTTCCTGTACCTTCAACTATGCCAATACTAAAATTTAAGTACAGAACAGAGATAGATCTAAGGTGCCTTAGCTAGATGCCATCATAGTAGCTGCGGTTGCACTGCAACATTGTTTCATTTACTAAGCATAGTTACACTTTGAGGGCATGATTTTATTTGGACACTGTACTCTCAAACTCAACCTTTTACTTTTACAGTGTATGAACTACTGATTTAAAAGTTCTTTTAAGCGCTTTCCCGATTCATGCTGCCTCTCTGGAAAAGCCACATCTTTTATTTGAAAACACCTCTTGCTGCTCCCCAGAATTGCCCACTTGTCAAGTTTCCTTTTTGAAAAGGCCTTTGCATTCCTGCCAGTCAGGCTGCTTCAAACTGCTCCATGACATGAGCTTGCTGATCATTGCTGAGGGGGTTTTCATTCCACTCACTCAGGAAACCTGAACCTTTCTATAAACATTTCCTCCCATTAATCCATCAGTGCCGGCCAGAGCGATGGAACGGCTGGAACAGCTTGCGCTGTGAAGGACTGGCAGCCGCCGGGAGCAGCGCTGTGACTGACACCCCTGTGCTGTGCAGCCACAGCTGCGCCGCTAAACATGCAATCAATCCTTAATGCATCACGGACAGCTATGCCTGCCATCCATGCAGGGGGCTGTCCCACGGCTCTGCGCTTCACACCCATCCCCGCTCGCTTCATGAGAGTTCATGAAGCGAACGGCAAGCTCATGCCATTCACATGCGATCGCTATTCTTTCCTCCATACGTGGAAAAACTCTCTATATAGACTTTTTTTTAGTTCATGAGATATTTATCTCTGAAAAAAAAAAAGTGTCCCTATTTCCACCAGAAACCACTAAAGCTGAATGCTTTTATTTCAGTATTTCCTATTAGGTACTTCCGGATTTAAAGTCACTGATGAAAAAACATCCAAATCCTGGGATTTAAAGTAATTTTTAAAATTTGAAATTGTAGGTTTTTTGAAATTTGATGCTGATGTAAAGTAGAAGCAACTAGTATCCACTTTTAAGCAAATGTGGCTCACATCAAGACTGAATTTGCTCACAGTGGAAACAATTCAGAGAATTTCAAGTAGTGATAGTGGCTGGCCTTCTGGAATAAAAATGTCTATCGCCATTTTGATAACAAAGTAGCAGTTACTTTCATAATGGAATACAATTAAAAAATCTCTTTGTGAAGCTCTCTGGAAAAAAGGAGGAAAAATAAGCCTTTACTAATCTTTGATAATCACTGCAAAACATTTTTCTCTGACTAATGTCTAAGCTCGCTTTAATTTTCTTAAGTTTAAGAAAAGTTGCCTCACCTTTACCTTTGGCTCTTGCAGCAGTTTTCGGTTCACAAGAACTTAGTAAGTAATAGTTATCATTGATCCATACTGTAAGTGTACACCATATACTCTATTTTCATGAAAACAATAGAAACACTGGTTCTTCAGTTTCAAAGACATTTGTGCAACTTTCTAAAATGAAGGATTATTGTTTCAGGCAAGTTAAAGAGGAGGCTTCAACAGTTCTAGAGCTCATGAATAGCAGCAGCAACTGAATGTTTGTCTCCACAGAAAAAAGTGCTTTTATAATACGTCAGTGTTTGTTTGGGTTTATTTTTGGTGGAATACCCACACTGAGGATTGAATGTTTTTGTCTAAGTACTTCACCCGCAACCAATAGCTTTGCATGCAAGTAAAAACCACACATCTCTGTATTCACCAACTGGCAACAGTAAACATTACTTCTAATTTCACATGGGTTTAGAAGCCAAATTACTAGCTTGCATTTCAAATAGCCTCTTTTTTTCTTCATCTCACTCTCATTTCCTTCCAGACTTTACAGGTACTTCATATACACCCTGCACTTCATACATGCCTTCTATTCCTTTTAATTTTAAAACCATGAATCCAGCTGAAAGAAATTTAGCCTCTTGCTCGAAGAGGAAAACATGACACTGAATCTTCAGCACTCTAACTGTTCATTGAGGAAGACTATTGCCAAACCTGCCTTATATAAACCAGGATAATTGTTTCATGCCAACATGTGTGTGGTTTTGGCAGGTACAACACTGCATAAATAATATAGTCTTGGGGGAATAAATACAGTAATGGAAAATTCCTAAATGCCCCACTTAGAATCAACACATTTTGACTAAAATTATGCTCAAACTGTAAAACTAAAGTATGTGCATCAGAGTTTAACACTGCTCAGACAACCAGTTTGTGCTGCAATCAGAGGAGGAAGGTACAAGGGAGGGTTTTGATGCTGTTTAAAGCCAAGGTCCAAGGTTGCCTGGTTCAGGTGGCTGGGCACTGCTTGTCTCAAAAACAGGTCAGTGGAAGTAAGGCACAGACAGCACTTTCTTCTAATTCAGATAAACACCAGGCTCAAGCACAGAGTTACCACAGCTGCAGCCAGATGGGATTTGACTGAATAATGCCAGGACAACTCTAAACAGGGTCACAAGCACATACTCCTCAGCATCACCTACTCCTCTCTGTGAAAGCAGCCTACACACACCAGGAAATTATGAGACTGGAATAAATGAGAATATGGATAAAAAGCAGGAATAAGCAGGCCTAGAGCACATTTTTAAATAACAACTGTAAGTTGGAGGAGATCACTAATTCATATTAGTCAAGAAATCCTGATTGCAACAACTTGTTCATTTTGGCTGCCCGAGCTGTACCACAACTTGGCTTGGTAATAGGCAACCCTTCACTTCAGCATGTTACTCTTACAAATACACATAGAAAATGTGAGTCTGCTGCTTAGAGGAGTAGCCGATGTGGGCAGACTTTGGCTGCACAGATCTTGGAAATTAGTCTCGTTGTATGGCTACCAGGGTAGCCATAACCTTACCATTAACACTTCAAAATCCCAAAGGCCAGGCTGGTCTAGAAAGAAGAAAAAAAAGAGGCCCAGTTCTCCCCTACTTTGAGCTTTACTGAAGGTACTGCAATTCTAGCATTGTTCTCAAACCAATCTGCAGGAAGGCAAAGTCATTCTCAGGGCAGGCAAGGAGATAGATTATTACCACTATGCTGTCCTTTTCCTCAGGCTAACATTCTGAGGGACTTGAAAAAGCTTGTGGTGAATAGGGAATTCTGCCAGGAGCTGCAGTAGAAGACAAACATGTTATCTGGCCCAGATGGACACAAAAAGGTGTTCTAGCAGGTAGGCACTAATCTGAGATTTGAAAGACAAGCGCTTGATTACCTGCACAATCACAGATGGTGGCCAAATCACATAGGGCCAGTCTTCCAGCAGTATTTGGGCAGCTAAAAATGGAGGCAGGTTACATGGAAAGCACTTTTCATAAACATTTAAATTCCCAGGTGCACATCTAGAAAAATCCTGTCTCTGTCTCTAAGTCCTTGTCTATAAAATTGGAGCAGTGGCACTACTGTATATTTAGGGATGTTGTGAGAATGAATACTCTCAAAATCAGAAGAAACTGAATACAATTATAATAGAGTTTGTATAAATACTTCTGTCAGGCCTTTGTCCCGCAGTCTGATATTCTTCAAGTAGATTCTGTTTTAGAGAATGCCAAATTAAGACCACCAACTAGAATAAATTTTTTGTATGTTTTCCAATATTTTATCCAAAACTAGTCAGGCTGAGCATCTGCTTTCACAAGAATATCATCTAGCCAGACTCAAATATAAAGTCTGAGAGGGTATAAAGCAGCAAACTAGGTAAATAAAAAATTACACTAAACTGGGCACGCATGTCAAAAAAATGGACTTGTGTTAGTGGTTCTTTGGCATAGCAGAGATGAGGGTTTGGGCTTGTGCTGGTACTACAGGGTCCTTAACTTTTAGAGTAATCCCCAAGCTCTCATTTGCTATATGTTATAAACACCATTATCATCAACAGGCTCATGACAACTCTTCTGTTTCTCTTTAACTAAATACTGTTCACTTCAGCTTGCTGCAAGTGGAATCTAAATCTTAGTAGTAGGCCTAAAGCAGAGTCGATCAAGGTTTCATCCAAGCCCATGGCAGTGAGAATTCACCTTCCCTGCCATGTTTTCACTTCATCTCTTAGTTCCTCAACAATTTCTTTCTGCTACCATGACCTCAAACAACATCTTTCTCATTACTAATGATGGCCTAGGAGAAGGATTAGTTGGATGTTTGGACATTTTTCTGCTTTAACAACAGGGAACAGCATGAGGTTATTACACTTCTTTCACCAATGAAATACAGAAGTGTCTAAGCTGACGGGGGTAAATGTGTCTTGCCCTGATGCCAGCCTTTCCCAGGGCAGACTTCTGTACCCATTCACCTTCATCACACATCAGGTTTTTGTTGCTAAATAAAGTAAACCAACAAATCAAAAAAAGGATTCCTAATAGTACCTAAGCATGTTTACCCTCCCCAACAAACAAAAATGTGACTTACAGGTTTTTTTATGAAAGACAGTCAAAGGGAACTGCTTCCAAAAATATTTACCTAAAGCACAAATCACTTGCTTGACATGGCTTCCACAGATTTTCATGTGGGGTGTGTGCATGTGTGTGCATGCACATCTAGAATAGTGCATGCGAGTGTAACAACTAGAAGTTAACAACTATAGGTAAATCTCTCATCAAAAGCCCAGTGAAGAGGAAAATCAAAAGGCCCTTGCCCAATGCAGCTGTCTGCTAATTAAACATTGGTGTTAATTGCAGTAGTGTGGCTGGTCCTCATTCCGTGTGTTTGTTGTGGTGCCTGTGTGAGCTCTGGATTACCCAGAACTTTCGTATTCTCCCACAAAATGAAACTGTCTATAAAAGGAATGAAAGGCTGTGATATGTATATATATCTATAGGGCTATTTTTAAAGAGAAAAAAAGATTTTTTTCTGTGTGTTAGTTCAAAGCCAGCTTTGATTATTCAAAGCAAGTCAGTCTTTAGAAAGGGTAAAAAACTAAAACGTAAAGCTGGAATCTTTTTTATCTAATCCATGATGAAAAGAGCATCTCTTATTTGTCATGCTCTTGCCTCTCAAATTCTTAATTTTATTTTTTAATTAACGGCAAAATGCAGAAGTCTCAGGCATCATTTCCTGCCCTTACTTTACGAGATGTGCAAAGAAGCATTCCATTAGGGCCAACAGCCAG
Organism: Rhabdornis inornatus; assembly: GCA_013397075.1. Classification (NCBI taxonomy): domain Eukaryota; kingdom Metazoa; phylum Chordata; class Aves; order Passeriformes; family Rhabdornithidae; genus Rhabdornis; species Rhabdornis inornatus. The sequence goes on along the minus strand of VWZS01010376.1, from coordinate 159,135 downwards.
TAAAAGGGATGTCATTTGACACCCTTCCACAGCTATGCATACCAGGCTGGAACCAAGCGGGATTATGTGAGTGGATAGAAAACCCTTCCAGAGAGAGGATTTACTCATACTGTTTTTCTTTACACATTCTGCTCTCTGAAGATAATAAATCAGCTATTGGATTTGCAGAAACAACTCTCACGACGGCTAAAGAATTCCGACACAAAGTAGATGAAGGCAAAGATCTGGTCTCTCTAAAGCAGCCTAGAGCAAGCACGGGAAGCAGAGAGCGAACCGCAGCCGTGTGCGAGGGGACTGAACAGCGCCTGTGCCTGAGCCATACTGCTCCTCTAAGAGGGGCAGGAGGTGGGCTGGCTTTCCAGAGCTCACACCAAACCTCACGGCAGCTTTCTGCTTTTATGGTAGGCTAAACCTAGGACCTTCATTCGAGTGCTGTAAGATTTAAAAGTCTCTGCTTTACAGTTTCTTCGAGCCACCAGCTGTCTTTTCTGGTAAGAAATCCCTGATCTGCAAAGACTAATTAATCTGTGGATGGTTTTGCAGTTATGAAGGCAGAGAACTTCGTATCGTTGCTCACAGACAGGGATCTAGTTTTCTGTTTTGAGAGTTCTTAAGACTTTTGCCACTTCAACTAATAAAGTCTACATAAACAAAGTTAATGCTTTAATTCCATGTCTTTCATTTTCCTCAAGCAAAGATCTTCCTGCACTGAATTCTGAATCGAATCTTTATCAAAACCTCTCAACATGAGAACTGAAAACAAATGTTACCCAGAAAACAACTACAAGAAACTCTGAAATTTCACTTAAATGACTCTTCCATTTTGCTATCAATTTTCATTAAAGCTTTGTTAACAAAGTGTCCTTTGGTCAGCATTTCATTATAGCACTCAGATGTAATATATTACTTGAAAACAGACATTAAATATGGAATAACAAGTTATATACATAAAAATAAGCAGATGGAAAACTGTCATGAGAACTGTTATTTTCACAATGTCTACCTCTCAGCATCATCCTTGGCTGTATCTTATTTAGCTGATAAAGTTATTTGCAGCAATACAGCCTATTTTATTTATCCTTAAATGTAATTCTGCGCATACAATGACACTTTTATTAGTAAATGAGAAGCAGTGTATGCCAGCAGACAGGGCACCAGACTAGAAGTCAGGAGACAGTCATACTTTTCCCAAATTTGCCCATGGTCTGCAAATTCTTCCAATCATCCTTACCTCCATTTCTTTTTCTGCCCTTCTCTGAATAGGATCATGCCCTTTGGGACAAAAAAAGCCTCTATTGTCCCCACATATGTGTTGGTACTGTTCCCATCTTGTTGGAGCCCTGATCTTGATGGGGACCTCATAAGATTGGGCACAATACAAGAGGTTCCAATTAAAAATAATTGATCATTAAGAGACAGAGAATAGCGAAGTGAGCTGGCACTTCACTTTCTATGGGGAAATAGTCAAACACTAGTGGCAAAGTAGAGACATAAGTGATGACACCAAATCTTTCCAAAGAAATGAAAGTGGGAAGTGTCACTCATCACCTTTTAGGCTTTTGTGTAACATGCATAAGGAATGTTCCCTTCTCTGAAGAGTCTCTGGGGACTCTTCAGATGATGGGATTTACTGTCACATGCCCTCTTCTCCCCGTCTTTTTTTGGCTGTTGTACAAAGTGTTGCCATGTGGGGTCTGTGTGATAGCACATACTGCAAAACATCTCCAGCTGAGCAGAATCAGTGCTGGCTGGTAAGATTGTCAGTTGGCTGACTATTTCCTAAAAATGAAAAGCAGACACTGAGGAAACTATCTTGTTCATAAAAGGAAAATATTTATCAGCAATGAAATAAAAAAACCCCAAACCCAAACCAAAATAACTACCTGGGTATTTCACTAAAATATCACTAATGAAGTGATTAAATAATTCGGCAGCAGAGCAAGGAGGAAGCACACTACTTCCCTATGCACCCCAAAAATACATATTTGAATTAAGCAAAATAATTTTTCAGTTAACTCTGAACTGCTTCAATTGAAGAAGAAAACAAAGATGAAAATGTCTGAATGCTTTGGTGAAATGCTTTTTACATGAAGCAACCCCAAATGTGAATTTGAAACGTACCCATAAAGACTGAAAAACATGCAACCTTATAAAGTTCAGCTGGAATTAAGAGGGAGACTAAGAGATGGACTAAAGCTAAGATGACAGGTGAAGGCAGATTGCTTGACTTTGCAACCACAGCCAAGGGGTTTCGAACCACACTCCACAGGGAGTTTAAAAGAGACACAGGAGCCAATTTTACCTACAGCTTGCCCCATATCACTGGAAAAGTCTAACCCACTTCACCTGGACTATGTAAACCCGGTAATAAGGGACACAAGGCAGAAACTGAACATTTTTCTTAATAAGATTAAGAGTGGCACGTAGGGAAAAGTGTTTATGGAGAGCAGAGAAAGAGCAGTAAAAACTGTTGAGACTGAAATGCAAGAAGTTTGTGGACACAGCTACAGCTGTATGTACATTTGTTTTTCTTGTGTTTCAGGCTGACCAAAAAGAAAACTCTGCTGTGAATCCATGCTTCTGTGCCTGCCAGGTCCATTCTCATGCTAACTGGCCTGCCTGCTGGCTAATGCAAGGGCCTGACTTGTGGAATGGGCTGGCTCATAGACACCCATCCCAGAGTCCATGCAAGGTGAAGATGTGACTGCCTGCCCCAGTCCAGGCAGGTGTTGCTCTGGAATTCCTCACACTGCCTTTTTAACAGAATATTCATAGCAAAGTACTGCCTCTGTCACCCATTAAGTGTTGTGAAGTGCCCAGGCTGTGAAGAAGCACTTAGTCATACTTCATTCCAGAAGCATCTTCAGGGCCACGGAATTTCTGACTTGTAAATTGATGTAATCAATGTGAGTGCTCAACAAGTTATATTCCTCCCACAAATTTTCAAAAGTATGAAGTTTGCTGACAAAGGAATTCATGAAGGTTGCCAGGAGCATGTAGTGCCTTTCTAGAATGCCAGTCCTAGCTATTCCCTTGGAAACCAGTAAATAAAGAGTTAAGGAATGAGCAAACACAACCTTAACTGTGCTGTTGGAGTGATGCCCCAATATGGCCATAGCATACAGAGCCTGTGCTATCTCAAAGGCAGAGTGCAAACATTTGGGGAATAGGGCACATGACCACAGGACAGAGTCTGAAGCCTTCTTTTGTGCAAGGCAAGTCTGGTCTGTATGGAATCCGCAGGGACTAAGGACAGGGGGAGTGCCAACAGCTACATTTCCCAGGAGATGGTCTCCTCCTCAGAACTTGCATCTGCTCAATTCACAACCCCTGTCCTCACAGACTGCCATGGGAATGCTCCTCCGCCCCCCAGCACTGAGCCCACAGACCATCCTTTGTGCACTTCTGGTAATTCCCCGGGGGAGGAAGAGTTCTAGGCACTGGTATTACCACAATTTACAAAGTCAACACCAATAGGGGACAGAGTAGTGAACCACATACATGAACAGAGGAAGCAGGGAAAGAGGCAAGCCACCTCCCAGAGAGACAAGGCATTTCTCATGTCAAAGCTCAGCAGTTTCCTTATGTCACAGCCACAAAGCAGCCAAGTGCTCCGGCTCTGCCAGCTGGAGCAAGGCAGCTCTCACAGCTGACCTGCATGATCCCCGGCAGTACAGCCAACCCCAGTGAGGGCATGGGGAAGGTTTCTCAGGCCCTGCTTTTCAAAAGGCCTATGGCTGACCACATTTGCTAAGATGGAATAGCATACGAGCATAGCAGACAGCTCTGCTTCTGTCTCAGTTAAGTGTTTTTCTGGTGGGGATAGGATGGCACAGAGTGTCAGCTGTACTATGGCACAAACACTGCTCTGAAATGCAGTGCCACAGAGAACCCTGCTCAAACACTTCCTATCATGGCAGGGGTACACTCAGAAGTGTTGCACTGTCCCTCTTCTCTATTTATTTCTCATTCTCTGCTCCCTAGCAAACTGAGAATTACATTAGCATCTTCCTCTTTCTTGTCCTACTTTGAATGCTGAGCTGCTAGCACCCATTATTCTGTGACAATGTCCCATCTTAGTGACACATCTTGAATATGTACATTTTTATACTGCTTTAATAGTGCTATTTTAAACTTTAAAGCCTGTCACTTGTCCTCATGAAAGTCAGATGGAAAATAATACTATTCTCATATTTTTTTCTGGTCTTAACATCCAAACCAGCAATCCCTAGAGCAAGCCTCTGTCCTCCTGCTGGTAAGAATTTCTGTAGCCAGTTTGCAGTGCTGTCCTGCAACTACAACTGAAGAGCAAATCCTAGTACTACAATTACTGCACATCTGCAGCATGTGAGGACTTGTTCTGTGATCACCCACCTTGATTCAAAGGTGAACCCCTTGAACCCCTTCATTCAAAGTTTTGTCTGAGCAATAAATGCATTATCAATTGAGAAATAAATACAGAAATTGAAGATTGCAAAGATAAACACTGGGCTGTTCCCACCCCTGTGTGGACACAGGCATGTTCTACTAGTAGTACAGTAGTGTGAGATCAAGAGGTGCATCACAAAACTGTCTTGAATCCAAACCTCTAACCTCAGAGACCCAGACACCAGCCTCAATACAGGAACATTCCTGAAGTTTTTTCCAAAATACCTCATAAGGAAGAGCCTTTTCCATTAACATCTACCAAAAGCCAAAATACATAAGCTGTCCTACAGCAGACAAGAGCATGCTCATGCTCCTCAGAAACACTCTCCTGATACAGGGATATGTTTGTAGGGCTGCAGACCCTATGCTTAGACCTGAACACCTTGACACCAAGCCCCAGGTGCAAATATTTGCTGCCTGGTTCAGGAAATCAGGCTAAGGCCTGTTCTGCTTGACAAAGAAATGCTCTGTGGTTGAGCCAGCTAGTAATGACCAACATAACCTGTCGACATTTCGTGTGCTGGGAGAAAAAGGCCACTGAAGATTGCAGTGTTGATAGAGCTGCCTTGTTCTCTTCCTAGTGATAGCCACTGCATTCTCATCAGAGCATTTGTCACCAGCAATTTCAGAGTTAACCAGGAGGGTAGACTAAAGAGCATGTATCTTATTTGTCTCCTTTTGTAGCTAAAAAACACCTCTTAGATGCAGGTGTAAATATCCCTTTTCCTGACCTACAAGGTATTTGCCATACTGTCTGTCTCTAGGGTTAAAAAGCTCCCTGGCAGTGAGGCTTCTGTAAACACTCCCACTTAATCAGCAGAAAGGGAGAATCCCAGCAGTACTGGAAACAGATATAAATGGAAACTGTTAAAAAAATTAATAAAAAAAATAATTCAGCATGTGTTAAAAGTAGCAGTGATTTCTGGCAAGAATTAATTAAACCAGATGAAACACTTCTGATGTTATTTGTGTGATCAGATCACTTAATTAGTTCTGGCTTTTAGTTCATCATAACAGGCTTCTGTGAGGGTGAAAAAGGAGTAATTGTTTATTCAAATGGTAATAATTTGAGTTTCTTTAATCGATTCCTAGTGTGAAAGCATTGATTCCTGCTGTTTTCTAAAGTACTGGATGGAAAAATTCCAGCATGATGTCCAGTTCTAGAGGCCACCAGGTCCATTTCCCAGTGCAGCCCCCATTTGTGATCTAGTCTGCTACAGCCCTATTGCTTCTCCTGGCTTGTCTGTACACTGCTGAGCAGTGAGCAGGGCTTAGCCATTCTGAAGTGCTTGTGGGTTTATTAAGTATTCCTGTGTGAAGCTGATGATGTGCTCATAAATAATGTTGCTGGGACTGAAACACGTTTTCTTTACAGCAGGCTGGACATTCTGGAAAGGAAAGATTTTAAAAATAAAAATAACTCAGACACCCAGAGTTTGTCTAAAAGTAAAGAGGTTTTAGAAAATATAAAATCTTACTTAAAAAGAAGATAAAAGGTGGTTGGTTTTTTTTTCTGTGCCTAAAGTTAATTCACCAATCTTTGCCCAAGGACCAAGGAGGAAATTGACTTTGTTTCACTACTAGGATACAGCATAGTGATGTTGTGGAGTTTACAAAAACACACAGGACTGGTAATCCTGTTTCTGCTCATTGCTAATTTGGTGGGTGCCAGTCAGTAAAAAGACCATAGAATTCCTGCTGGGTGAAAGGTGGTATAGGACGAAGGTATGCAAAGCAACAACAACTGAAAAAAAGGCATTTCTGCAGTTTGAAACTCCATGGAAGCATATTGCAGATTTATGTTTAAACCAGTGCTGAATTATGGGTCACTGCTGTAAAACCAGAATTCCTTAGATTACTTAATCTAATGAGGTCTGTGAGAGAAGAAAAAGGCCCCAGTTTATAAGATTTAAGGGGTTGAGACCTTATCTGCACACTTTCCTGTAAAGCTCCAGGTGCACTGTAAGATCTATATCATCAGTTCCATGCTAAAAACTATGTTGTTTAAAACTAAACAATCAAAGGCTGAAAAGCAAAGCTCTCAAGTATCATGAAACAGCAAAGCAAAGGTTGCCTAATGTAACCTTCTTCTGCCTCGGGGTTGTATGGTATAATATACTGCTTCAGTCTCTGACCAGGTACTGCCCCCACATTCATTTTTTTGGCAAGAGCCCTGCTTCACTCCAGGCACAGGCCTGACAATGCTCTGCATACAAAGCAGCTCTTCAATATTCTTTTTCATCTCAGCTCTTCAGCGTGGGGCTCTGGCTTCATCTCCTACAAACTATCTATGTTCACTGCATGAACAATGATACTTTTCCATTCTATGCTGTTCTCTGCTGTTCAGGCCCAGAGCCCTGAATGCTTTGCACTAGTTAATACCTTTATTCCCAAAATGTCCCTGTGAGGTGAGGAAATATTATCCCTAGCTTAAAGAGTAAGATTGAGTTACCTTCTAAAGAAAAGTAGAAAAGAGGCAGAAAAAGCAACCAGATCTCTAGAGTCCCAATCAACCACCTAAATCATCATTTTTACAACAGGCCTCTGGCCTTTATTCATACTACACAACTCCTGCTAGAGGTTAGGCAGCAGTGCCAGAGACACAGCCCTATTCACTGGTACAACATAAATCTACTACTGTGACTCCAGACCAATATATTATATGACCCTGTTCTAGGTTTACTTAGGGTGAAATTCACTCCTGTGCAGAAAGACAGCATTTACATCCTTTCTCAGAGGTTTGCAGTTTTATGTGCACCCCATGCTTACCCCTCTGATCCTTTTTTTGGAAAAAAAAAAACAACCCCCAAAACAAAACAAAAAACAAACAAACAAAAAAAACCCACAACCAACCAAAACCAAAAACGTTGTGCTGTTTATCCACTAGACGCTGTGATAACATAATTAAGCACATGTGTACAAACTGTGATTAGAAAGAAAGGCTTCTTGGAGCACTCTGACACTCTGATAATCTAAAAAGTAGGAAATAAAATAACACAAACTATACCTTAAAATAATTTTACCCAGTGAATTAGGGAACAAAACAACCTCCTTTCAATCATCATCTTTATAGCAAGAGTCTGTTCTGTATACTCGAATACCTTCTATGTGCAAATTAAGAACCTTTTATCTTATTCAAATGCATATCTTGCTGTGTGAAAGGAAAAGCCTCAGATTTCCTCACAGAAGTACCTGCTCAGTGCTCAGTTTATGTGACAGCGAGGACTGAAACAACACACTGGTCTTGTTCTTTCTGCACTTTGCCAAGTTTACATATTTTCAGCTATCCATCTGTGTGGCCAGTGGAAACTTGTGAAAACCCCTAAGCAGTGGAAGTTCCCTGTTCCTTAGTTTCCAAAGGTGATTCCCAAAACTCCTTTGTTCCAGAGTTCATGGTAAACCAGTACAAATAAATAATATTTTCTGAAATCATATCTAAATCAAAGCAAATCTGCGTTTCACCAGAGCAGTGAAATCTACCAATTACCCCTCTGAAGCCACATTTTCATTGCCTGCCTTGAGGCCCATAAATTAGTCAAAAGGTCAAGATTGTCAGTGCAGCTTAAAAACTGTAGCTCCTCACACACATACATGCACTTTCCCTGGTCTTTGGAAACACTCCGAGAAGGAGGAAGCAACAACACTCCCCACACTCAGTTTCCAAAGCAAATTTACCAAATCATTAATGACATTTAATGTTCAAAACAGGTTGTTTTACAGTTCTAATACCTGCCATGGTCTCTTTTTTTACTGAACAGAAAGTAAGAAGATTCTGTAAGTTTAAATAAATTTAATTAATGGCTACAAATGATTGAAGAAAACAGGCTTACCACGTTCAGAATACTATTCTTTGCTGCCATGATTTCTAATTTCAGCTTTTGAATTTCTTTCTTTAATATATATTTGATGTTTAAAAACATGCATAGGCTTTTCAGGGAAGCTTTTAGCCATGTAGCTACTAAGTACCTCTCATATATTAGGATTTATCTTTTTAACAGCATGCTGAATGAAGCAAGAATTATTCCCACTTTGCAAACTGTGCAGCTGTTGTACCTTGTTGGTCCCATAGCTGGGTCTGTGTGATGTTATTGCATTCCAGTCCCCTGTCTGTATTACTGTGGTATCTGGGGGAATCAGGATACTTGGGGCTGCAGCAGTGCTGATGCAGGAACTAAAGGTATCCTAAGCTAAGACTCTGGAGTTGGACTGAGGGTGAATTGGACACACAGAAGTTAAGACAGAACAAGCTCTGGGCTTCTCCTCTGTGTGAGTTTTGCTGTCCCTGTACAAGTGGCTAGTGCCAGCCTAGTGCTGGGCTTACGAAATACCTAGACAAAATCTCAGAAAATCTCTTAATACAAAGACCCAGTGCTGGCTCAGAAACTAATTGAGTTGCAGAGTGAATTTTGGAGAACACTCATCCTAGTCTGGCTGTTATTACTCTTCTCTGGCACCTGTAATTAACCAGAGTTGGAGACTGACCGGAGACTTACATGTCCCCCGACTCTGACTCAAATCGTGGTAGTTCTGCTCTCACAGTTGCACCACCAGAACATTTTAGTTACAGGGAAAGGCTAGGGCAGAGATGGGAATGAGAGGTGGGGACTGAGCCTCGCTCAGTTGCACTTGCTGCTCTAGCTGTCTTTGAAAAGATGAAAGGGTTATGGCAGCCAGGTGTTACCCTGCTGGCTCTGCTTTGCTCTGGCAGCAGCAGCTACCAAGGCAGCTCCCCTGGGCTCTGCCACAGCCAGAGGAGTCACCACAGCTTCACTTCTGGTTTGCCTGCCCTTGTTAAATGTCTATTTCGCCTATGACAGACTTCCCCAAGGCCACACAGAGGTGGAGGCTACACCCAAATTTCAAGTCTCAATATAGTAGCTTAACCACAAGCCTATCCTCCCTATCTTCTTTCTCAGGCACATATTGCCTCAGTCTCTCTATGCCAAATACAGCACAGTGTCTCACAAGAGAAGGCTTCCTTCTCCCCTCTTCCAAGCTTCTAATGTTCACTTACTGTTTTCAAACAAGGGATGTTTTAAAACAGTGAAGAGCTCTATCAGGAGACTGCAGTTTACCTTAAAATCTAACCAAAGAAGACACAAAATCAGTGTAATATTCTCTGGCATGGTATTTCATTACTAAAGCCATGCTGCTGAAGATGTCTGCTCTCCAGCCCACATTCTTAAATCCCTGTTCACTCTCCTGCCCAACTGCACAGAGATAAGCAAAGGAGGGGGTTGTCTGGCCTGTGTGCTTTGTCTGGTAAACAAGTAACCACTGTAGCACACGGATTACAATGCACACACTGTCTCTCCTTGTGCTTACCCTCACCTACATTTCTGCTCCAGCTGCATCATTCCTGTGGAGTGCAATGGCCTCTGATGGTTACAGAGCACCCTTCAACATAGTCTCCAAGACTAGGAAAATAAGGAAAGAATTTCTATCAGCTGCCACGTCAATCAGGACTTCATTTCTAACAGCCATTTCATCATGAGGGCAACATTTCTAACAGTGGAAGCTTGATTCCCAAGCACGAGAATGCTCGAGTTTGTTGATCACTCTGTATCCCAGATTCTGCAAGACACAAGCAGAGACTGCTAGAGATTTTCTCAACTTTTATGCAAACTCTGAATTCTCAGAAACCCCAACATATGTAACCCTGGAGGAAGCTTAACATGAATTCTTTGCTGACACTGTCCTCCAGTTCACGTTGGGAGACTTCTTCCTGCTTCCTCCTTGTCAAGGAAGACAGCTTCAACAATATGGATTTTATCGCACACCCCCTACATCCCACTTCTTCCCCTTGTCAATAGCACAGAGGCCCAAACACCATCTCAGCTGCAAAGAGGAAATGACTATTCACAAGACACAAAGGTTTATGGATTTCTGCCTAACAAAAGATTATTTCTAAGAAGACTCGTGTATTGGGGCCTCATCTCTACCAGTGGGAAAGCAGATGCCTCAAGTACGCCCAACAACAAGGAGTAAGAGCACTGTCCAGGGCAGGTGTACCATGCAAGGTAGCCTCTTAATCTTCTCACATGCACAGGCATTATTTTTCATACCAGCTGCATCTTAAACACTCAGTTAAGATGGTGATTAGTGGTGGTAGTAGGGTGTCACAGTGGGAGCTTTCTTAAGAAGAAAAGGCTTTGATTGAGCCAATGAAAGCTGTTGCCAGGGAACCAGATGCCATGAACACACCACTCCAGCAGAGCAAGAATACAAACCATGTGAGTGCTGGACTGAGCTTTAAATGCTTTTGCTGGTTGAGGCCTGAACACACCATTAACCCTTTCAGTACCTGAAACAGTTCACACAATGAATTGGGAAGATGGGAATCTGCTACAAATGCAAAGGAGCAAAACATCTCCTGACATTACTCTCTAACACCCTGTTGATTCAGAAGAAAAAAAAAAAACAAACGGGGGAAACTTTTGACCCTTAACTTTTGACTGGCAAAGGACGTTTGTTTGTTTTGTAAAGTATGTAAGGAAACTTCTTTTCAAAGCAACACTTAGTTTTACACTAATGTGAAAAGGAATCAGATAAGTGCTCAGATAACCCTGTAAAAGTATAAATTTTGTTTTTGTAGGGGGTGTTACAATAAAGTTTGGTGTGCACACACCATGTTCACTGGTCAGTTCCTCTGCAAGAGGAAAAGAATAGCTTAGATTCCATTTTTCCCAGATCTGAGCTGGTTTCCAACACAAATGTTACCGATTTGAATTTTATCTGATCAGTTGCCAATTTGTTTCAAAGTTAACTTTCCACTCTGATTACTAAACAGCCTTGTACTCTACCGACAGAGCATTTTTTTCCTAGTGTAAATTCCACAGTGCTCTGCAACCCTACCAGTAAAACGCAGCTAAAGCTCTAATTAAAAATCATGCCTGCCATATGTCAATTCATAAGAACTAAAATTAAACTAACAAGGGGCTGTAACCAAAACTTTTTTTGAACGCAAGAGCCTGCCTGCTCTCTTTTGAAGCAGAACATGTGGAAGCCTGGGTAGTTCTTGCAGGACAAGGCCTGGCCCCAAACATTTTCATCTTCAGCCTTCCAGTTTGAATCCAGCACAGGTTCCTGAGCATGAAAAGCCATTCCCCACTCCACAGCCTGAGTGCAAGCCCCTCCATTCCTGTGCAGCCTGCACTGGCTGTGTAACTGCTTTGATCCCAGAGTTGGTAACTGTGTTGAGCAAGTAACATGTTGCTGGCAGTATTATACTGAACTCCCCCTCAGTCTCCATTCCAGCCTATTTATATCCTGTGGTAATACCAGCCATCTAGTGAGCTCTGAGTTGGGGTCCAGTGTACCACTGCCTTTTTATGCCTCTCCCACAGTGCAGAAGGCCTGGGGGGAAAGGACACAGCAATACCATTATAATGCTTAAGTGGCCATAAAGTCCCAGTGTGAGTCCTAACAATCTGAACATAAGGGACAATAAACCTTGGGCCCCTCAAATTTATTCTAGGGAATTGGCAAGAGCGGGTAAAGTGCAAAGCTGATTTAATATCTTCACACAGCTCCCATGCCAATTCCAGCCTAGCCTGGTGACACTGGAAAGCTGGGCTCCCATGTGCCCACTGGCCATCTAAACAGCCAGAGCATCACACTATCAAGATGACACCATTTACTCTCGGAGTCTCAATTAGCAGCTATTGCACGGCTATAGTGTACAGCTGAAGGGCTGGGAGAACACACGCACATACATCAAAATACAATGCTGAAAAATATACCCCATATTCCTACAGAGCACTTTTGTCTCCCTGGATTCTGCAGAGATTTACTTGAGGGTCCATTCTGCTGTGGGCTTGGCCCTGAGACCCCTCGCTAGTTACTATGTGGCTATGAAGAGGGGCTGCCTGGCTGCTTACAAATTAACTTCTGGGTTTAATCTGCAGATACAACACATGCCAGACTTTCTGCAGTTGCTCCCACTGCAGAGCCTGCCTCAAGCAGGACACAACTGCTTCTTTACCAAAGTTCTTGCGTAACACATTAAACAGGGAAAAACAACACTGCAGCTCAGCTTAGGTTTCCCTGAAAAAGTAAAGAACTGGAAGAGATTTCTAAGCAGAGCAGAGTTATCTAAACAACTCTGGCAACATATGAGGGCTAACAGCCCAGTTTTCTAACTAGTTCCATACAATATTTCTAGCGATCAAAACCAGTCAGCGTCTGCGCTTTGTATTTTGAGCCTAAACTTACATACACAGCTAAACACTGCATGGTGGCAAAGGAAGCCATTGTGGAGTGCTGGCTTAGTGGGGCATCAATATGAAAGCATTGCTTACTGAACAAACATGGTTCCACGGCAGGTCAGTGACCTCGGCAGAACCCCTGCCAAAGATCCTATGCAGATGTGATCTTGCTCAGTTTGCAAGAGCAAACAGAACTGCAGTGCAAGATGGTGCTGTTACAGAGGCTAATAATCCAATCTCTGCACCACAAAGAGTACAGATGGACTGAAGTTACCATGTGAAGAGTGATATTTAACACTGCCTGTTGCTGTCCCTCTCCTCACCAAAGATAATCACCCCAAAACATAACGTATTCCTCACACTTATGCTCACATGCACACACTCACGCTGCCATGTTAGAGGAACTTTAATGGAGACTTCAAAGACTTACAAACTGGAAACTTCAAGATATGAAGTACAAGATGCAATTACAGCATTTTCAAAATATATTTTCCTCGTTCCTATATGCATCAAGATATTATGTCTTAGCCAGCATAACTGCATGTTCTCCCCGCACTGAGGATCCAAGTGAGAGCTAGGACTATGATACATCCTTTTTGCCAAAAGTGGAACATGTACAGCTTGTTTCCCAACACAATGGGAAGAAATTAGAGTTTCATGGGCTGTGGGAGCCAAATGCTGCTCTGAACTGTACTCAAGACCCTAAACATGACACAGGAACTCTGTGTAATACTCAGACTGTAGCCAGTCCAGAGCCACCGGCCCTGCGCCCAGCCTCTGCAACAAGTCCGTCCTCACTCTCCTCTACTGCCCACTCATCCCTCAGTCCTTTTCATTTTTCTCCATGCCAGCATCCACAGAGCTCCCAATGCCCTCGTCCTCTCCTTGGCATTGGCAATATTTTCCATTTCCTTCCTCAGACCCCACCCCTCTTTTCCTTGTTCAGATTTTTTCCTCCTTTGCTGTCAAGCCCACCTTCACTCAGATGAGCATAAGGTCCTACTTTGCGTAAACTCATTATTTTTTCCCCAAACAAACCTCTCATTACAATCACTGTCTCAATGAGACATGCTCTGATACTCACTGAAAATGCATGTTTTTGATAGCTACAAGACTGGACAATTTATTTCAATAAAACATTGTTCTGAATTTACAGACATTTCTTTTAATGGCATTTAAAACAGATCAGATGTAGCACTCAAACGTGCTGAATTTTTAGTTGTAAAATGTACCTCCTTTTATGACATAAACTGACAGTACTCAAAAATACAACCAACAATCATAAAAAAATTACCAATACTGCCACTTCCCACATTAACAAAATATAATTAAGCACTGCCTTAGAAGTACGTGATAGGGTGCAGGAGAAAAATTGCTAAAGGAATGCAAAGCAGAGAATCAACAACAGGCTTTGGGAGTAGATTTAGATTGAAACTCCCACCTAAATCTCTATTTTCTTAATTTACGTTTGCTTCAACTCATTATAAAGCCACGAAGAACAATCATGCTTGGAATTAAGTTATCTTAAGCTGGGGAGAATTCAGAATGCCTCAGCCAGTACAGGCTCATTTCTATTGCTATTCTGTTGTGGAAATGTGTCATTTTTGCCATCTGAAGAAAGCGGCTCCTCTGTTTGAAGACATACTTGTTTTGTACATTTTCTAGTTCTGTTTGTATATTGTAAAGCACTTTGAGCACATGTAGAATGAAAGACACTGTACGAGATACGGTTAAAAGTTGCCGTGTTGTAATCTGCTGTAAGTCTTTGTACATGGCAGCAGGGGGCACTTCCATAAGACGATGCTGAAGCACGGTTGACAGACACATCCCTGGTTTCAAGGCCAGGCAGAAGTGCTGCTCACCGTGTTCTCATCCCACTTCTGAAAGCAGAGCATGACTGCATTGAGGAACAGCACCCACCACTCTTGTCCCTACTAAAAACTCTCAAAGCAAGTTGAGTAGTTTAGTAGGAAAATTAAAGAAAGACAAACATGATCCTTTGAATGAAGTACAAAAAGGGCAAAGAATTGCACACCTGAGCACTGAAGAAATAAGTGTCGGAACAGGTTCTGCCATCCCAGTGCTGGCTGGGGGTAAAGAACCGGAAGTCCATCACGAGGGTCAGGAAAACAATAGGGATACTGGGACTCTTACCTTTCCAATTACCTATGAATGGTTAAATGTTCCTAAGCTAAATTTCTCCAAGAAAACAGTTAACAATCAGAGAGAAAGTCATTCAGTCATTACAGACCTGCACAAACACAAAGAGGATAAGTCTTTCACAAAACAACCCCAAAAGCTCATCTCTTCCAGCTCTGTGTTCTCAATTTTCAGCCAATAATAAAATTTGGAGTATGTCATGAAGAAAATACAAGAAAGAATCTTGGGAAGGATGATGTTATTTGGTCACATCGGGGGATTTACTGCAGGCCATTCCCTGACTCTGGTCTTTGGAATTTTTCTGTGCTGGCTCGTATTCTCCCTAGCTATGAGTATCCCAATTTCTGTTTAACACCATGGCAATCGAACAACAACCCCTGACCACAATGAGGAGGATGATGGTGGTGGCTCACCTAAGAGATCCTAAGATGTGAAAGCAACGAGAACAGCGAGAACAAGAAGTGCACAGGATGGACAGAAGGGGGAAAAGTAACCAACAGCATCACACTTCTCAAAAACCCAGGGTGCTAGTCTGGTTTTTCTGCTATTTGGAGTTGTGTGCTAGCAAGACACAGAATTACAAATTAGTGCACTTGTGAACAAAGAATCTGTCTGAGCACTCAGGCCCAATGCCTAATCTCTCCCTACTAAGATGTGGTACTGGGTAGGTGTTGAAAAAAAACCAGGAGAAATTCAAAGTGCCTCAGGAACCTGAGGTGAGTTGCTGTTAGAAAATTCTCCATAGTGGCTCTCAGAGACTAAATATTTTCAATTTCAGAATGCTAACTTGTGCTGAGATAATAGAATGACAAATTAATTTGCAGTATCTACTCTGTAATGAAAATCAAAATGTGGTAACCAATGGCCTAATGTAAGGAGAGAGATTTATGTCTGCTGTAGCTAAAATTGGAACATCTTAACAAAATCATTGTTTGGGAAGGCAAAACAAACACAAAAATAGATTTTAAAGTGAAAATAATTGTCTCTGTGTTGTTAGATGTCAGATTAATGAGTAAATCTGCCAGTTCCAGGATTTGTGTATTTTTTTGAATCTACATCTGTTATAGTGATTTAAAATAAATATTCTTTGAATAGGGCATTCCATCAGTTTCACAGTGGCTAAAAAAGAGACTTATTTGTATGACGCACTTCAGTATTGCCATAAAAATTGAATACATTGAAGCCACAGAGAGAGCTTTTTCCTCTGAGTTCACACTGAAAGCACACTACAGCAACCCAAACCTGACTCACTATGTCTTCAGAATTATTTCTGAAATAATCATATTTTGATCCAGGTACACAGAAGAACTGAAAAAGCCTGTAGGATGCAGATCAAAATTTATCCCAAACTTCCCTCCCAGCTTCAGCACTGCAGTTCTACTAGAGCCAGAGGGATTAGGAAGAAAGCATCAGCTTTGTGTATTTTTCATCCTGCCTTGAGGCAGATTGTGAATCTCTGCTCTACCTCTCACAATAATCATGACTGTTCACCCTGTTTAGGATTGCTATCAGAATAGCTCTTCTAAAATGTAACTTTTGGTCACTGGGAGCCAGAATACGACACTCTAAATCAAAGAAAGTATGTGAGCACTCCAATTACGAGAATAATTTGGAATCCCCTGCCTTCATTGCATTCAAAGTACCAGAGAGTTTCCCTAGAGAAATGTATGCTTGTTATCACAGTTTTCTCTGTGGGCTGGGACAACTGATCTATCAGAGCCCTTCTTGGGCCATGTCATTCGAGGCAATACCAATGTACAACAGCCTCAAAGCCTCTATTTTATCTATACCTTCCCTAGGGCAGCCATTCCTCTAACCTCTGAGTGCATTGGGATGCATCTCAGGCTGGGATGGATTTTCACAGCTAAGACAGCAGAACCTGTCAGAGATGTTGTCTGCTGCTGCCTTTCCTACAACAAAGCATGCTAGAGTTTCTAAGGGAACCTCCTGGTTTTCATAGTCCCCGTATTAAGACCATTTTACAGCAACTCCCTCTTCATCATGTAATTAATCTCTCTGCTGTTGATGGCTAAAGGCTAATGTAAAGAAGAGAAAAATTCCTTGAGCTAGGATGGGTCAGATTTATGTATTCACAGAGGATACAGCATAAGAACCTTGGACTGATTCAAATGATAGCTACAAATAACACAGTGGCTATCTCTCTAGTGTAGCAACTACCTATCCCACCTGAGGTTGGAGTCATGTTTCTGTTCACGGTACACTCCCTTTTCTAAAAGGAGAGCAATTATACAAAGAGAAAAGGCAAAGGGGAAAAAATTTTAGACTGAGAGAAATAGCAAGCTACAATTGTTTCTTATTCCTAGGACATTTAATTCCTATATTATTACATATCAAATTCATTAAGTTCATTGGAAGCATGTTATGTACTGCTCTTGCAGTTCTTCCTGCAGTTAGAGCACTTCTCAGATCCAGTCAGTGGTATTTTTAAAGCACTTTTTTTTTTCAATTTGTGTATTCCATAGCCAATCAAACACACTGGACCACAGGTGAAAACTATGAAGTATCCCTATAACACTTCAAATCAGTCATCCTTTGTAGACCTATAAATCCAGAACATTGGGCACAGAATTGTTCCACCTACTCCTCAGCACTGCAGGTAAAAACATATTTCTCCCAGTGTTGAAGGGTTGCTGTGGCTGCAGGAAGAGGAGATGCATTGGGAAAAGAAGTAAGAGAAAGTTCTGCAGATGTAGTCTTGATGCTCCTGTTATCATTAGAATAAAAGGAGGAAAAGAGCCACAACTGCCACTGTCAAATGAGATTTCATGCTGGTGGCAGCAGCAGCAGCAGCAGCCTGGCTTTACCTAGGTCTGGTTTTAGGCTAAGTATGCTGCATGCTTACAGTCACTGCTCACAGTCACTGCCCAATGCATCTGCTGCCCTGAGCAAATGCTTATCACATCTTTGCCTAGGGCAAGACTTGTCTGGACCTAAGCAATAAAACCTTCTTGCAGCTGAGAAGAAGTCGATGAAAGTCCCCAGTGAGGTAATGTATTGTGATGCCAGATTAAAAGTGGGCAAGATCTCGATGACTAATTCACAGCCTGAACTCTCACTTCTCAGTACTTCCTGCTGTAGCTGGTCTGTTGTAGAACATCTCATCTCAGGCCCTAGTTGTGCTGCACAGCAATTCTGAAGCACAGATGAGAGTTTCATTTGAAAGATTTGCTGATGACAGCAGGTAAAGCCACAACGGAGAAAGCATGTACGGAAACAATAATTTCCTGTATAGTTAATAAGCCACAAATTGACAAACTGATTAAAGGTTTTGTTTTGCTTTTTCCTCTCCACTGTCTATGTTACTTTATCCCTTCTGTGATTCAGGATTATTTTAACTGGAAATCTCATGAAAGTTACTCCCATTTTAGCAAGACTTCAAATGCAAAGCATATCACGAAGGACTGCTTGGGTCTGTCCCTTCCAGAAAAGGACAGTAGGAAAATGGGAACACTTATTCTGTACTCTGAGCCCTTCATGGTAAAAGGAAGGTAGGCAAATGGGCCTGCAGGGCTATTAGCATGGAAAAAAACTACAGCTGGAGCTACAAACCCTCCAAGACTTGACAAGAATCACCTTGGCGCACAGAGGAGAGCAGATCAGAAGCCACAGATAACACAAAGCTTCTGGCTCCTGTTCCTCTAGATGTTAACTACCCAGTGACTCCATGAAACCTCAAAATGACTACTGTTGGTCACTGATGGTGCCTGTTAACAAGCTCTTAATAAAATTAACCTGAGATTCAAACATATTCTTTCCTTTGAAAGATCCCAGCTACAGTCAATTTGTCATGATTAAACCTGTACCTGTGCTGAGGCTTTAAATGGTGCCAACCTGGTTTCTGTGCATCCACAAAGGCTGACTTATTTCTCAAACACCTTGGTGTATGGAGAGTTGCTCTCTTTGAAGTCTGTGTAGAGCTGGATTTTGGTTCTTTATAAAGTGTACTGGAATTTTGCCATCAGCATCAACGGAGACAGTTCATGTGTGGACTTCATGTCTATAAACCCTGACAAAGAAAAAAGCTTCTCTACTTCTATTCAAGTGGAAGAAGCTTTCATGCTAACTAGCAAGGAGTTTGGGTATTTTTTCCCTTGGATTGGAAAGTGTCAGCCATCCTACATGATATTCATCATTGCACTGGCTCCCATATTTCTCAAGTCATGGTATAATAACCAAAGTGATTACATAATAGCATTTTATATGCTGCATAACTCATTGCTATTAAAACTAATAAGCTACACCCTTGCCAATGACATGATTTTTTTTCTGCAATGCAGCAACTCTGCTAAAAAAAAGAAAAGGTAAAAAGCACAAGAAGGCTTTTTAAGAGCAGGAGAATTATCCATTAATCTCTGATGGTATGAGATATTGTAGAACTGCTACTGACATTTGTCTGGGAAGATTTTGCTTAATTCATTCTTGGCTCCACCATTAGTGATAAAATGAGTTCATCCCAAACTTGAGGCAAGATTTTTTTTCCCAACATCCTACATCTTAATCTGTGCTATATGTATACTCCCACTGATACATTCACAGATGTCTATGACACTAAATTCTGAAACTAAGCAAGTCACTGCTGTGTGATGTTCCTGATGACACAGGATATTAATAAATTAAGATGCACATCAAGTAAAAAGGATCCACATCCAGCATCATATGATTTCATACTCCTATAAATGCTTAAATACTACTTGTTCTACACTGAGAGACAAGTCAGAGCTGACCAAACAGTTTAAAAGCCAACTACAGGTTAGTTTTCCTTCCAGTCATTTCCTAGTAGTTGTTAATTTATTTTCCTATGACTCTGTCTCCACATTAATAGTCAAATATTTGACATCATTCTGTACCAACAGTCTCTACAGGAGATAACAAAGACAAAATATTTTCTCTTCACCTGTACTCTACTTCATGAACTGGGTATCCAGCAGCATGAGGGCACTGACATGGGTTAAGAGATTATATAGCCTACAAGTACTACAGCAAGCCTGATGGTGAGCTGCGTCCAGTTTCTCAGGTCACAGGAAGGATCATGCACAAATATGACTTAATGCTATCTTTGTAGCTCCTTAATCCTGGAATTAAGTGGTTTAACCATTCCCAGCATAATTTACTTTGCTGCTGCCTAGCAGTGTAACTCTAGTGAGCTGAGGCAGCTGAGGATTTTGGCAATGCCTTAATGCCCTGACTAAATCCTTTATTCTTTGGGGAGGAGACTAAGGAGATCTATCTTGACATTATAGCACTTCACTCAGGTATTTCCAAACTGTGAAGGTATTATCCATTATCCCTTAGAAATCAACCCTTGGAAGTCAGCTAATGGGTTGAATTTAACTAGATCTGTGATTTCTTATTCCTGCATTAAGGTAAAGCAGCAGAGTAGAGCTAAGGATGTTTCACAGTGATTTGAAAAGGCCAACATTTTCTTGTTTGTTAGAGCCTCTCTGCAGTTACTTTTTGGAGATAATATTGCAGTAGGTTGGTCTTAAGATTTAAATGAGGCATAGGTTGACATTTTGGAAGTGCACCCTGAGGGTCTGGAAGGGCGTGGAGGAAAAAGGAAAGATACTGCTTTGCAGAGACTGCCACTAGCAAAGGCTCTGCAGGATCCAGCTTACACATCTACCACCAGGCTAGGACTGCCAGACCTGATGTTCAGAAGCACTCTCAAGCCCAGCTAGTCATCAGCAGCTGTAGATGTTCTGAAAAAAACTCTGGTGGCCCAGAGTAGATGTTTCCTGAAAAACAGCACTGGAAGGAGGACTTCAACTTTTAATTGGGAAAGAAATTACAACTCAACTATTTCCTCTCAAGTCCATAGCCACAGCCCTTAAGGCTTTCCTTCCTTGGTCAGCTCATCTATCCATGCTATAATTTATTCTGTTTCATTCAAGAAGAGTAACCACAATCTCAAAATTCTGGAAGAGGAAAATGGAACACAGCATTTACAAACTGTGTGCCTGCCTCCATATGTGTATGTGGTATATGTGTATAGGACAGTATGGATGGAGAACTGAGCAATTTTCTTCCTCTTTCATACATTTGCTGAAGTTACTTGATTTGTTGAAAGTCATGCAGAGCAGGGCATAAAAAATACTGGGCTGGGATTCAGAAAACTCGGGTTTAACTAAATTGCCACCATTGCTGAAACACAGAAAAAAGAGTCTTTGGCAAACTGCATAATTTGTGCAAGCAATCTGGGAACAAGCAGCAAATCTGTGATAAATCTGGCAAAGCCAATTAGAAGTCAGTCAGCAGGCAACTCTGTAGTAGAAAGATTTGGCTTTGTCTTAATCCTATGATATGCTGCTACTGTAATACCTCACTAGAAGAAGCCCTGCTACCATCTTCATCAGTCCTTGTAACCCTACATCAAAAAGTATCAGCCCAAAAAGTTTTCCAGAATTCATCAAATCCATGAGCCCAAAGAGCAATTTCAGTTACTTCTGCAAGGGGTACTCATGAAAAAGCAAAATCAAGACTTCTAGCCTATCAGCTATAAAACAAGGTACAGCCTATACAGTATCTGCAATTGAACAGCTAGATTATTATTATTGTTGTTGTTGAACAATATTAAAATTAACTTTGGCACATAAAGGATCAACATTCCCCCAAGCTAACTTCAGAAACAAGATACTAACGTTTCAGAGCATGGCCTCCCTGCTAAAGATTGTCAATAATTAAACAAACTATCTGTTCAGTGGTGACTGGACCAATATGACCACTTACTATTGTGTTCTCTTTCACATACTAACATGTACACTCAAGCCATCAATCAGCAGCATCATGGCTGAGTTATTATTAATTTGACCAGAATGGAAACAACAATCAAATCCCTTATACGAGAACACTGACTTCCATACAATTTCTTAAAACTCTTTCTTTTTTGGTCTATTTCTCATTATCCTACAAGGTGTTTGTAAAATGATTCATGCACAAGGCAGCAAACTACAAAATTCTGAAGAATAAGAGTTGAAAGCCCAATTTTTTTAGGAACTTCATCTTGGAAAATCATTTTGAAGCTTTGGCATTTGCCTTCTGAATGTTTTTATTTCTTGATAATACCAGCTTATTATCTAGGTTACAGAAATATACATCACCCATATTGTGGTAAGCACCACACAAACACATAATGATTCAACAATCCTTTCTTCTAAGAGCTTATATACAAACATGAACACTGTGAGAAATTTAAAGGCATTGCCAAAGCTTAATACTATTTGTAGGTAAAACATTAGGAAGAGCCTAGGATATTTCAGCAGTATTGCCATCGTGTAGTTTAGACTGAACAGCAAGAGCAAGGTTTAAATCACAGGAAGCAGTTTGGCTGGTCATAATGATCTCAGATAGCAAGTATTCCGAACAAAATACTTCCTATCCCAGCAACTCCCAAATTGCTGTTAAAATCCTAACACTACTGCTTTACATATGATATGAAAACTTGACCTTTTATACTAATAACACCAGATGAATAGGTCGAAAGGTGCAACAAAATTCAACGCTATCCACATTTATAAATTAACATTTTTTGTGTTACTAATTAAGTGCATTTTAAGAAACATGCATGTGTATTTGTATGGGCCGGAAAAACTGTGCACACACACACAAATATTTTTCAGCTCCAGCATTTGTGTGAGCCTTTAGCTAGCTTTATCCTGTCTTATGTAGTAATGATATCTGCAGAGATAAAGAGTGAACCTTTAAAAAGAGAATGCCTTTAATCAGTCTTCTAATCAGAGTTTGAACTAACGAGGAAAGTCTCAGTGCAATCGAGTTAGCTCTTGCTTAACTGCATCTGACATTTTGGAATAGATTAGGTTCTAATGGTCTACGGTGGAGCTTTCTCTTTAGAAACCTTGGGATGTCATTAATAAATATTGGCCATCATATAGGGACTCCACACCTCTGTAGTTGAGACAAAACATCTTATAGGAAATCACTGCCTACTGTGTCGTGAACCACATCAGTGAAGCCAGGCGCAACATCCATCAAAGATTAAAAGAGCAGAAAACGAACACTGCTGTGACCAAACACTTGAAATCATGTGCCGACTGACACAAACAATTAGAATTCAGCAGGGGTATTCTCAGGCATTCACAAATCATGACTGCAGGAGACCTCAGGAAATGGGGCCACGATTAACCCATCCTGCTGTCCCCAGCCATAACAAGGGGCTGTTTCAGGGAAGAAGCTGCAAGCTTTCTTGTCATGAAAAAGACTAATTTTACTAAAATCTCACCTTCTAATCAGGATGTGAAGCCTAGTCTTTTATACACAGAAACTTAAAGTTACAGAGAGGGAGAAATCTGAGTGCAATTCTGGGTTTCGAGCAAGAAAGGAGATGTACTTTAGGGTTCTCATTTGGCAGCAAGAGGAATACCTCAAAGCCTGCAGGCTTGGGGTGTCCAAGGAAGGCAGCTGCTCTTGTCCTCCAGTGTCTAGTGACAATCCCAACACATCTTTGTGGAGCACCAACAGGCTCCATCTGTTAGGACCCATCTTGTCCTTATGGTCAAATCTGTTTACTACAGGAAGATGGATTGGAGGTGACATTTGCCAATTGTGGGTAGGTAAAAAAGAACAGAAAGCCCTTCTGAGCACAAAAGCATGTAAAAAATTGCACAAACTGCAGAATTAAATTCCCGGGTTNCAACAACAAAAACAACCAAAAACCAACAATCAAACAAAAACAGCCAACCCAAAAAACCACAAGACCAGACTATTTGGAATACTACGTCCATAGACACACACAATTTGTTTAAAAGTGCCTCCTTTTTTTTCTACTTTTTATTTTAAAATGGGTCAGTTAAACGTAGCCCTTTATTCTCAAAACTGCTGCAAGACTCCTTGAGACAACCTGAGAACTGAAATTGGAATTTCTTACCTGACATTTGAAAAAGACATAGAATCGGATTTTCAACAAAACAAGAGCTCAAAAGGGCTGGTCTTGCTGGCTAGCACAGCCTATTGAGTACCTGGCAC
This sequence comes from Rhabdornis inornatus, assembly GCA_013397075.1. Taxonomy (NCBI): domain Eukaryota; kingdom Metazoa; phylum Chordata; class Aves; order Passeriformes; family Rhabdornithidae; genus Rhabdornis; species Rhabdornis inornatus. Next base: position 135,340 of record VWZS01010376.1, on the reverse strand, counting down.
TTGCCTTATCCCACTCAGCCATCTTTCCCACTGCCTCTTTACAATCTGGTTCATTGTAGGCTCCTCCTGCAATGCCTCAGCAGCTGTAGCTGGCTGCAAACCTTCTTCAAGACAGGAGCTTGCAGAGGAAATAGCTTTGTTCCTTCTTCAGAAGTTTTATCTCTTTTAATGTACATTTAAAGCTTCCCAATATTCTCACATGCAGGCATATTTGTTGGGAAAGGCCTGACATGCTGCCTGAATCCAGCCAGAGCTGAGAGTATCCAGTACCTTAAAGTCAAGTCCTGCATGTTTTAAGAGGGCTCTCAGGGCTGGGTAGACTCAAAAACAATGAATGCCACTGATGTCAGTGCAAGTTTTCCACTGCATAGTATCAACCTGTTGTTTACAAAAGCACTCGCTAGAAAAAAATGATCAAATGGTAAGGAGAGATATACACAGAGATGTAGGCAAAGAATAATTAAATGCAGCAATTGGCTGTAGTGCAAAGGAACATGGACAGGCTTCAACATGCCTCCTATATTGTGAAACACTTGGGCAGGTATAGGGTGGCTTGTTTTGAGAACTGCCAATAACTACATTCCACAGGTCCACATGAACTAGATGACTAACTGGCAGACAGCATTAGAGTTTTACAGAATTTTCAGTTTATGGAAATAAGTACTGTTTAGACCTCTTATTCCTACAGTTCATTTATTTGTCTTCTAGGAGAGCATTTGATTTTCCACCTATGTCCTTTCCGTTCTTTATACACCTGTTCACTGGGATGTAGGGAAACCAGATCTTTCCAGATCAAGAAGATTAACAAGTCTTTCCAGATTAGTTCTTCATGAGCCATAGGAGTGATAGGACACAGATTTATCCTATTCAGGGAACAAGTATACATAATACTTGAGATAAGACACCAATATCTCATTAACTCATTATCAGTCCTTACATTGCACAGCACTATGAGTTGCTCAGATCACTGGCTACACACTGCACAGAGGCAGAGTCTGGGATGAAGGCCAGAACCAAAGAGCTGGCTAAAATCAGAATAGACTAAAAAGGTAACTAGCCTCATCATTCTCAAACTCTTACTTCCTGGGCTGATTACCTGGAGGCATGTTCATAAGCACCTTCTGAGTTATTGTTTATAGCCTGTTAACTCAGCAGCAGCAGCAGCATGGTGAAGTCCTCCCACATGAATTATTGCTGCAGAAGCATCAAAAAGGAACACCATAGCACCCACTTCCATTTCACAAACCTTATAGCCAGACAGACCAACAGATTTGCCCAGGCTATTTCTCCAAGAAGCACCTATGGCTTCAGATTCCCTTGAACATGGGATCCTGACATAATGGGCAGGCGGGCTCTACTGTACAGGTCAGTGGCATTTAAAGTTAAATTAAAAAGCAATTACACTGACCTTCCTTAAGTCAATATTTTTGTGCTTCAGAATCATCCAGATGTTTCTGAAGTATTGGTGAGGGGAGAGAGTGGGTGTTGAAAGAAACTATCGCATTACATAGAGGGAATTAAAAGAGGAAAATGAATATTCATGCATTCATTCCTTCCTGCTTGAGTAAAAGTAAAATAGAGTAAACATTCTTCTCAGACAGCAGGATTCACAGGTTTTGGAGTCCAAACCAACTTCCAATCAAATCAATCAATAGATACCAGCAGACAGAAGCATAATCAGACCTCGGATTATTCTTAATATTTATATACAAAATAATAGTACTGCATAATTGAGCCTGGTAAATTAATAATATTATGTTACACAGAAAAGGGAAACAAATTTTTAACTTTCCAATTAATAGGCTCTCACTTCCATATTAAGACAGAACAGTTAGTATTCTGAATAAATGTGTGTTCCCAAGATTTGACATATAAATTTTGTCTCTGAAAGCAACAGCCACAAAGGTAAATAACAAAGTGATAAACTTCCAGACTATTCAAACAGGATTTTATTTGGAAATAATGTTACGTGAGGTATGTGAGGTTCCAGCTGGGGGCTATCTTCCCCAGTTCAGTGTCTAAACCAGTTTTTGTTAAACTTGTCAACCTGTACAGATCAATGTAATTTCTACCCAATGACACAGCTGAGCAAGAGCAATTCTGCAACAGATTCTCGCATTTCTGCCAGTACTGGGAGTAACCAGAATAGTTTTAACAAAAAGTTTTTAATGAAAACAAGTCTACTAAAAAAAAAGCTCTTTGAAATATTTTCACTTTCTCATCCTGTTTAACAAAATCCTAATTTTCAGTCTCTTGATTTTTTTTTTATGACAACAAAATTAAAGTAAGTGAGGGGATCACAGTTTATTTCCTTTTAATGTCGGAGGCATTGGAATTAACTGAGCCCTTCAAAGTCCCATTAATTCCCAAACAATCTGTAAACACATACACTTATACATTAACAACCTGATTTTCTCTCCCACACAATCATTTCTCATCAATTATTATCAACATGATTAACATTTTCCACTTTCCTTCCCTAAGCCATATATCTCCTTACTTGCAATCAATCCATTCCAGAGTGTATCAGGAATCTACTTCTACCTCAGGAATATTCCAGAATTTGTGAGAAGACACTAGAGGACCTGTCTGCTCTTTCTGAAAAATACCACTTTTTTCTTGTACTGCTATATTTCTGCAATGCACTAGGCCAACAAATCTACTTGCATATTGCTCAAAATTCTTTAAGTAGAAAAAAAATTTAAAGTCATAATCTATAATTTAGTATCAAATCATAAAAAGTATGAAGGAAATTAATAGGCAGTTTATTTGACATTTCTCTAAAACATGGAAACAGTGGGGCTTTATACTTATCAGTAGGCAGAAGGGAGAGGTTTCTTAACACTGTGCAGGTTAGCTGTGGAACTCATTGCCACAAGATATGGATCCCTGAAATTCATAAGAAAAAAAGAAAAAAAAAATCTGTGGGGGAGAAAAAAAAAAATTAAGGACTATTAAACCTACCAACCCAGTCATCTGCTCCTTGCCAAACACTGGAATAGTATAGGAGGAAAGCAGTCAATATATTTCTCTTTTTCTCCTAAGCATCCATTCCTGACCATAGAGAGACAAAGTGCTGAGCTGAAAGGATCTCTGGTGTGCCCAAGCAAGGCTGTTCCCATACAGGGAGATGTCCCAGTCCTAGCTGAGGCTGGCTTTAATGTCTCATAACAGGGAAGCCAGCCCACAGCAATAGCACAAAAATGCTGAAATTCAGTGACTGTCTTCCAAGCCAAAGATTTCTTACATGCTGCAGTTGAAGTAATGGAAAGGCTGTATAAGCTAGAGAGCATGAGGAAAATTCCTGTACAATGTGCCTCTCCCTACATCTGCCTCAGGCTTTTAAAACTCATTTCCATAGTAATTTCCTTCTCAACTTGACATTGCTTTGCTCCTAGTTCAATGAATACTTCCCCTGTTTGGTGAAATTCCTGCTAGGATACAGGATGTGAGCACTTAATACACTTTGCATTCAAATTATGTTTCTATGCCTTCTTCAGGAGCCATAGTTTTAAATTCCACAGTACTGGTCAACACCTTAAAGAAAAACAGAATTGCTGAAGCAGATCGTCACTTCCTAGAGTACAGTATGAATTCTTAATTAGGTTATAACTTAGGTTATAAGTGTGCCCATGCACATTAAGAGGTAAACAAGGAGCCTGCCATGCACTGCACAAGAATCTCAATTGCTGTCCTGGAGTGTAGGCTGTTAAAGCCCACTCTCATACAAATTTAAAGCCACCCATACAAATTTCTTCCTGATTTCATAAACCAGCATCATTTAGTTGTCACTGGATGTACCAGGAGGGATAGAGATTCTTGCATCCAAACCCACAACCTATGATCTCACACAGTAGCATAGTTCTCACTGTTGGACAGGCATGTAAATCCATAATATTTCAGCCTGAAAAACTAGACTTGCTCTGATCTTCCATAGATGCTGCATTTCTGCCTCAGACCTCCAAAACTTCTTTCTTGTAGGACAGTGTTATTTGTTTCTAAGGGAGCCTGAGGACAGAGAAAAGCTTATAAAAACTGTGGAAGCCAAGAAACATCTGGCAGGAATAGAGCCCAGCTGCCTGTATGGGCATTTTAAAGAGGATGGAAACTGGAGGTTGCCAAGGACACTACCTGAACCCAAACTTCTCCTGCTTAGTGGTCCCACAGATACTCAGTGTTGGCTGCTTTGCTGCCTCTCACCCAGTTTGTGACCAAAAGCTCTGAGTCCCCTCAGACACTCCATCTACTACACTCAAGTCAGTGAAAGTCCTGTCAAAGCCCTCTTGAGACTAAGCATAAATCCTTTGCTAAATTGTATATAAAAATGAAAGAAAAACTATCAGGGAAAAAAAAAGAAGGAAAATAAAAGGTCATCTATTTAAGCACTGCAGCTAGAAACAAAGAATAGAAAACCTTACAACTTATTCCCTCTCTCTCCCACTCCAGCCATACACTCCCATATACTCTTACTCCCTTTGTGTTGGCTGTGGTATTCATTTCATTTGTGGAAGAGCTGATTCAGCTCACTAAACCAGCTAAAAAATATCCCAGCCAAGAAACAAACATGTGAATAGAACTCAGACATAAAAAAAAAATTCCTTCCGTAAGAGATCACTTTGAAAGCAACTGGATTTTGGACTAAGCACAACTTCTTAAGAGTGTCTGCTTTCTGCAAAACAGTTCAGGTTTGTCAAAAATGAAGACTGTCTTCAAGTCAAATAACAGAAATTCATTTCAAAAAAAGAAAACATGGAAATCAGCCCCAGAAGGGATGGAATAGCACACTGCTCTGATCAGTGCTTCCACGAAAGATTCCTTCTCTTACTTCTTAGAAAACACAGCTGAAAGGTCTCCAGGTCACAAAGGCTGCTATGGCAGAGCACAGGCATAGGAACGAGCAGAATTTTATAGAAAATCCAAAGCACTTGAAACTCTAAACAAACCCACTGTTTGTTAAGAACTGATGTTAAGAACATTGCTATGAACATATCTCATCTTCAGAATGAGAAATTCCATCCCGCTTTCTGTGAAAGCTATTTCCCTGAAAGAAAGAAGCCTTACAATTATAAGAAATATGTATATTTTTTGCATGCCACATAGTAGGCATTGTTCTGAACTTCATAGATTCCTGGAGAATGACAAGGCTTACAAACATGGAGAATTCAAGGAAGCATTGATTTGACTGTCACTGCTAGCTGTGACTACAGGGCACAGAGAATCTCTCAAGTATACAAGACCCAATGTTTGCGGCTGTGTGTGGCAAAGCTCTGTAGGAAGGAAGCACAGTTGCAATACAACCCATTTAAAAGAGTTATGAGGAAACATGCCTCCCCCACAGGGGCATCTGGAGTGCAGGGACTTTTTTCCATGATAAGTCTCCCAGCAGGAGGCACTGACCTGTTTTTATCTGCCATTCATCTTTGGGCCATCTCCCATTCTTTCAGAGCTAAGCAAGGATATGCGAAGAGCCAATATGTTAAAGTAAAAGGACTTTATGCAAATAGCTTTTATTCCTCCCATCCCATCTGCCACAGACTCAGAACAAGATGTGGTAATGGAAGAACATAAAAAGGTCAGAGGATTTGGGGGGGGGGGGCATGTGGTTTTAATGCTTCTGTAGTCAGAATAGCTTGTGAAATGGTCTCAGGGGTCATAACTTCAGCATGACACATAAAAGGTGTACAACTGAGACAAACCAGTGATCCATCTGGTCCAGGATCCTGTCTCTGACAGTGGATAGTATCGGACACTTCCCAGAAAGGGCCAAAAGTGGACAAATGACAAAGTTATGAGTGTTCAGCTAGTGGACCACCTGTTTTTAAGGAAAAAGTTACTTTTGAAAATCACTAGTTAGAGATTGATCTCAAGCTCAGGGTGCCAGAATTAAAATATATAACAAATACCTATGTGCACTTCTTTTAGGAACGAGGTTTTTAACTCTGTGAGTACTTAATCATTTGAAAACAAGAGGAAACCTCAAAGTGCACTATTACTTCTTTAGAAATGTAGACAGCAGCAAAGTGCTAGAAAAGCTGTTTAGGGGTATTTGTAAGTTCATTCCCAGGCTGATCTAGGCACCTGGGATAACGACATTTAAAATGCAACGATAGCAAGTGGTGTGATTAGAAATATGCCAAGGAAAAGCACATAAAGCCCCACCCCGTGCTGCAAGATGAGCAGGGTTGTTCTGTGACATCATTACCATGCTGTAACTGGGCTTTATGTCTAAGGCTATATTCTTGTTAGAACATGATCAAGGTCTCAGCCACACTGCATATTTTAATCGTGTGGTAATTGCACCAAGGGACAACTGTAGGAAAACCAGGTCCTACGATACAGGCATTTTTGAGGTGGAGTCAGACAGAGCAAGAGGATATCCAGGAGTAGAAAAGACAGCACAGTTGAAGTGCCTTAGGGAAACAGACTCATGTCTGCCAGAAAGTCAGAAGAAAATGGGGCTTGGATACAAATCCTATTATAGATTTGTCAGTGTAGCAGTTTGATACGTTTACTTACAGGTATAAATAAATTAAAACTTGCTGTGGTTAAAATTCAATTAAGTAGTATGCCTTTTTGTGGAAGGAAAAGAAGGCATATATATATATATGCCTATATATAGGCATATATATATATATTTGCTTATGACCTATAATAACAGCAGAGAACTGGCAAGACTTCTCCAAGTCAGTATCAGAGACTTTTTGACTTTCCTCACTACATATTGCTCTGTAAAAACACAGGTTTCTATAGCTGGCTATTCCCTTAAAAGCACTGGATCAATCTCTATCATCTTACCCAAAAGGCTGTTCCCAGTATACCATGGTGCCACTCTTCTCCAGGAAGCTGTTTCTACAAAAAAACGTGCTGCAGAAGGGAGATCAAATAACTTAATTGTGCTTATAAAGGAAAAACAGGGAGAAAAAAAGGGGAGGGAGAAGAAAAAGGATACAGAGATAGGAATTCATATCACACAGGCTAAGAAGGCACTCCTTTGAAACGAATGGAAATTAAATTCTTCAGATGCTGTATCAGACCAAACATCTTAGTTTCATGGTGCTAAGAATTTGGCAGGTATCTTTATCCACTGTCATCTCTGTTGACCAGCTATCTATTCATTAACTGCTCTTCTTTATGTATGTATTTATCCTCACTCTACTAGCCAAAGGTTCCATTATTTATAAAGTTGAGATAAAAGTAAAATCTCAGGGTTCAATAAAAATTATAAATAGAGCTAATACATGACCAAACTGCAACCTTGAGAATTATCCCCAAGCTCCAAAACAAACCATCAAGCAGGAAGAAGTTAACAGCATCTGATTTGTGCAGTTTTTCAGCTACCCATACTGCCATCTACACAAAGAACTAAATCCAAGTAGTAATGCTACTGTTTTTATGTTTAATGTGCAAAAGTGCAAATACAGGATGCAGGATGACAGAATATGTTGGCAGGAACATCTGTGTTACTGTGATCCAGAAGCAAATGTTAACTTAGGAAGTTCAAGCTGCTAAGCAAGAAAGTACTCCAGCGTGAAGCTCTTTTCTCACATAGAATGTCATTTTTGCTCTTTCCCTATGAGTCTATTATTGACCACGAACAAGATGGAATTCTGGGACAAACAGGTCTCTTGATCAGCCTGATATTGTGGTGGTAAGTGATATTTATATGGATTTTAAAAGAATATGAAAAACTCTTCACTCAGCTGAACTTTCTTTGAACAAGACTACAGAACAAGAAATAAAGATGACAAACAATGCAGGGCACTTGACACCTTGACTTTGTATTTTATAACAGATACCAGAAACTGAAGTCACCTACAAATCTCAGAAGAGTCACCCAGGGTTTTTCACACTTCCCCAGAAACATCTGAGATGCAATGAAACTCCAAAAGAACTTCTCATTATGCCTTCACTTGTTCAGATGCAGACCCAGCTGAAGGACAGAACTCAGAAAGGAAGTGCTACAGAGAAGTAAGCTACATCCAAACATCTTGGGAAGCATCTAGCCTGGGAGAAAGGGATTGATTCAATCCTGAACTGCATCTAAGCAGAGTCAGCTTTTGAACTCTTAATCTGAAGGCATTTCAGAACAGGTGTCTAAATTGCACCCAAAGGTGTGTCAAAGCTCCTTCCTCAGCTGCCCAGGTCAGAGTGAGGCAGTCTCTTCCCATATTAGAAAACTTTAAAAAAATTGTATCAGATAAACCACCCTAAATTTCAGACTGTTTATGCAAAGCTTTCATGAATGAGCCAGGTCTCTTTAGCAAGTAAAAACGGGCTTGAATCTCTTGCAACAACACCCTTACTTGGAACAATCAGCCACTTCCAAAAGTTTTGCCCACTCCTGAACAGTTTGTGAGAGCAGCCACCACAGAGGAGGAAAAGGAAGCACCTGGGAGAACCTAGAAACCAAAAGCATATTCAACATGATGGGCAATCATGCTATATACCAGAATCCTGTTGCATTGCTGTACGAGATAAAATAAGTTCCTAAAACTGAAGGGCAGGGGAAAAGAAAAAAAAAAATCAGCTTCTGGCCAAAGCTGCACCTAATTTGTGTTGGCTAGAGCAGTCTGCAGCCACCCTTATCTCAAATGCTGAGGTGTGGCTCATGCAGCCAGCACGCCCTGACATGAAGCACACATCAGATCTGAGCACTTGCTTATCAGATCAGAATGAAGCACTGCTTGCTGGGACCTGTAGTCTCTGAAGGCCATATCTCTTTTTAAAATAGACAGACAGCCACAGGGCACATCACAAAACTGAGCATTGCATGTGGCCCTCCCACGGTTAGTTTCCAACATCACACACTGCCAGAAAAGAGAGATCAGATTTGGAATCTGGACTGCCAAGGCTACAAAGACAAAAAATATTATGAAGATGTGTTTCTCAGCTTAGGCAAAACTGAGAAAGAAAACACCTGAGATAAGCAGGTCCTTCAGCAGCTACATAGAACACTTGTCCATTTATCCACACACATATTAACAAAGCAATAGCCATGTCTTTCATTGCAATCAACTTTGACACAGTACAAAAAAAAAGAAGGGTAAGAAAATACCTATGCTTCCTCAAAAAAAACAAAACAAAACAAACAAAAAAAACCAACCAACCAACCAAACAAAAAAACCCCAACCAAACCAAGTTTTAATTGCCAATCTGATCATCTCCTCCTTTCACAACAAAAGAGTTTAATATTACTAGCCCAGAATACTGGAGATATGTCTGTTAGTCCTCTAGGTCACAAAGCAATAGGACAAAAGGAAACGGTCCTGAGTTGCACTAGGGGAAGTTTAGATTGGATATTACAAAAAATTTCTTCATAAAAAGGGTTGTTAAGCATTGAAGGAGTTTGCTCAGGGAAGTGGCTGAGTCACCATCCCTGCAGGTATTTAAAAGGGTACATGTGGCATTTTGGGACAAGGTCTGGTGGTGAACTTGTCAGTGCTGGGTTAATTGTTGCACTCAATGATCTCAAAGGTCCAACCTAAGTTTTCTAACCTAAACAATTCTGTGATTCTATATCTGCATCTCAATTCCTTCTTCTCCAGGTAAATAAGCCCATCATTTGCGTTCAACATCTGGTAGTATTATATTTGGAGTTTGCCAGAGGTTTTTTGGTTTGGTTTTTTTAAATAAGTCCCTTTAGATTTAAATTAGTTTTATATAGATAGCTTGACAGCTTTTGGGATATATTACTTAGGATGCATGGGGCTTTTCACTTATTTTGTGAATAAGAAAATAGAAATACCTAGGGAAAACTTAGTTTGAAGCTTTTCCTCAGTAATAACTATTTAATGCTTAAATGTTTTCCCTTTAAAATGCAAAATTTGGCAACTATTCCTCTTGTTACTTACTTGAAAAGGCAATGACTTTTCCCAGTGTACCTGCCTTTAATGTAACAATTGAACCACAGATAACACTTAAAAAAAAAAAAAGGCAATCAGGAGCTTGCCAACCGGAAACAGAGCAAGAGAGTTTTTCCATGTATACTACAGTCCTGCTGCTTTTCCCTTTACTTCATCTCCTGGCCTCCTCAGTTTCCCCACTCCTCCTGCCTGTGTTTTCACAGAGTTTTGGAACTACAGGGGACCATCAGAAGCTAATTGCTCAGCCTGCACCTGTAATATAGGTCAGAGTATGTAAGTCTTTGCTTGTGCTTTTCCTTCCTTGGGTAATGACTACTGTCCTCATCTGCCTGTATGCTCAAGCATACTTCTCGCTTGAGAGGAATAATTTTCATTAGCCTTATGACATCTACCCTAGAAAAAGTGCACCAGATCAACAAAAAGGAAATTCACAGCTGCTTTGTTAACTATTTTGACATATTAGAAGAAAAGGAAAGTCCAGAAAACATAACAAAAATACTGTAGTATAACACAGGTTATTGTAATCATCAGCATAGTCAATGAGTTTACAGTGTCACTTAAGAAAGCCAGCAGAAGAACCTCATAAATAGTATTCATCTTCTCACAGTAATTGCAAGTATCAGATATATATCTAGAAACAAAAATTAGAGGCTTTGTCCTTATTACTTTAGGGCTGGATTCCACACATATGCAGTTCCTGATCAACTTTATATGAGTGCAGTCATTGACTGGTATGAAAGAAACTCCAGTTCCTTTAATAGACATTTCTTATTTGAATAAAATGCCTATTACTATTTATTCATCAAAGATAGTTGAGGGAGAAGAAGAGAATCCTGCAGGGAGAAGCCCATCCTGAAATGAAAGAGGAATGATTACATCTATGTCCAATAGGCAAGATACACAATTTCTTCCCCAATTTCTAAGACTAGAAATGTTAAAACAAACATTAGCAAGTGCTCCTAATTTGACTCCAGCCTGGTGAGGGATTCTAATTGGCAATTGCCAGTTTCAGCATTGCACAAGGGTGAAAGTTGTATCTGTCAAGTTCCTAATATCAACAAAGATTTAAAGATGCCACTCAGAGCTATTGTGCCTTTTGACTTTGCTGAGTACAATCTTCTCAAAACAGTACAAGAGGATACTATGAACACAGACATCTGAAAACTATTTTTTCCAAGAAACTGGTTAAGGGACCAAATCACAATGACACTGACTTGTTCTCATTTCTTTTACTTCAGGAGCTCTTTGTTACACATACAAGCCAAAGACCAGTGGCCATGAGAAAGCATTGATCTCATTTCTGGGCCAGAAGGTCCAGCTAAGCAGCACCAGATGGCCTCTGGAGGCTGTCCAGGCATATACCAAGGTAGCCTCACCTGGTCCCCAACAGGCAATCAAGGCTCTGGAGGAGAGGAAGGCAGGAGGAAGGATGAACACAAGCATGAAGGACCATGACAAGACAGGCCAATCACCCTACATCAAAAAGGCTGCCTTTGCCTAATGTTAGTCACACAGATTTATTTTCACTTATAAATCTAACGACTTTCTAGCTATTCACAACCAAATCTTATCCCTCAGCAAATGGCACCTGATAGCAAGCACACCAGAGAGTCCAAACTAACTATCAATTGACCTTCAGATGGCAGCAAAATCTAATTACCATCTCTGCTGCAGCATTAGTTCATACAAACACTTTAGAAGACTCAAGACACTAAACACCTCTAAAAAGTAAGACTTTATGTACATATAATGCTTTCAAATGTTCTTTGAATTGTATATTTTACTGTAAGATGTGAAAGGCATTGCATATGCTTTTAATGCTGCACTGTACCGAAGACTTCTGGGGAAGTTTCAGTGGGAAGAATGCACAAACTGACCAGGAGCTAAGCCAGAAGGGCAAGTGCTCCCTTTCCTAGTGCTCTGTATGTGCCCTATTGAATGGCACAGCACTCCTCAGCAGCTCACTTACATGCATTTTATCACTTTTAGGAAAGATAAATCACAAGCAAAACTATTTACACCATTCCAATTAACTCATTTAAGACTATTTCAAGTGTGTTTGTGCTGCAATACAGCCATTTAGGTGACTGAAATCCACACAGATTTTCTATAAAAATTAAGGGGAAAACCCTATCAATTAATAGTGCTTCATTAAAACTTCGATAATAGCAAATAAGTTGTTTCTGGAAATGAAGCCCTGACTGAGAATATCCATGTAAGAACAGAAAGTGTGGTTGTGCACCTAATACTTCACAAATATTAATGTCAGTAAAGCAGAGATTGTTTTCATAAGTTAGTGATTGACATGAAAAATTCAGTATTCAACAGTGCACACGTTACCCAGTGGAATATAAGACAGAACTGTTCTTATTTCTAAGAGCAAAGTAAAAACATGGTGTCTATTATCATTCCTAAAGGACACTATAAAAATACCTTTCTACATGCCCCTATAAATCCAGTAGCAAATCCATTAGTTAAATTTTACAGCAATACCACAATTACTTTTGTTTAACAGACACTTATTTGAATCTCTATTAAGTCACTATAATTGCTCATCTTCTCAGATCATTAATTGTTAAAGAAAAAGCACCACCTGCAAAAGTAGAGATTGATGAGATAGCCAAGAATAGAGATTAGCTTTGTGGAAATCCTAAATTACCTTACATACTTTTTAATTTCTAAAGGCCTTCATTGGATTACTAGTTTTATGTTTTTTCTGTTTAGAAGTGTATCCACTTTATGCAGCATTTCATTATTTTCTCTGCTATGCCCTTTCTGCTGAAGATGATGAGCTATATACCCAAAAACAGCTATTCCAGCATTAGGTCTCCTGCCACCTATAGCTTAAAGAAAGATCTGGCATGCCAGGAGAGCAGGCCCAGTGTTAAAGCTCCCAGCAGCAGTCATCCTTCCAGACAGTACTCCCAAAGCTGTTCCCAAAGGGATTGCACATAGTGACCTCCTGCAAGAGCAAAAACTAAAGCCAATGCTGTATGTTTGTCCTATTAAAGGAATCTATAGTTAGTCCTTTTCTTAAAGCTATGGAGACTAGAGTGATACTTCGAGTAAGAGTCCTGGCAACTTTTGGAACTGGGTTTTTTTCACTTGTATGCAGAGGGGAAACAGGGTGGGGATTTATTTCTGTAAGTTCACGTGGGCCAGATGCTAATGAAATAACAGGAAACTCAAGAGGATTAGAACTCCTTTATACATCCCATATATACACATCTTTTTATACTCCAATATTCCCGTTAGCACAGTTGTAGTGCATCCAGCCATGGGTTTGGGTTTTCCTGTCTTTCCAGTGCACAAGGCACAGTACCCCAGCCCCCAGCTGAGTGCTGGATCCCCTCCCAATCAGAACCCGAATGCACAGAACTGCCTGAGGGACAGATCACAGCATCTGACACAGAGCAAGCCCATAAACAGATCCATGCTGTCACGTGCCAGGTAAAACACCTGGCACATTTGGTGTGCAAGTGAGGGTATTGCGTGAGAAGCGGGAAGCCAGCAGGGCTTCCGTCCTCATAATGGATGAAAGCATGGCTGGTAAAAGCTGCCACACTTACTGCAATGTAAAATTCTAGCACAGAGTCAATTGTACATCCAATATTTAATGTGCAGGGCTTGGCAAATCTTGACAAGAAAAAGAATAACTCACAACAACATTTCCTCTCTTTCTTTTCCTGGTATTTTGCATTATCCTGCCACTATAATGATACATACTCTGTGTTGCCTCTTTATACTGGTAAAAGGGTTTGCTCTGAATTTTAACAGGACAAGCCAGGGCAGTTCATACAGCAAAGCTGCATGCCAGAAAAAAATTGTTTTCTCTAACTGTTAAGTTTGAGAAAATGTTTTTCAAACTTTATCAGGTACTTGGTGTGGTACCTGAACATCAACTGTGACTTTCACTTTTCTTCTTTTCCCTTGCAGTGGTGAAGGTCTCAAAGGTCAAATTATGCCTGCAGTTACACACACAGTTCATGTTCCACCCACAAATGACACAGGGAAAAACTCAGTGGGGTTGGGGAAATGGTGCAGTGTAACAAGCTGTTCTTTGTTACTTCCTTGGGCAATGTGCAAAGCTGGCAAGCAGAAAATCTATTTTAACTAAGTTTCTTACAAGACCATTTACTCTTTCGCTATGACTCAAAAAAAGCTCTACAGTCAGTGATGAACATTTTCACTACTTGTATATGATTTCTGTACATCCTTCGTGTTACCTGGGTATACGTGCCTGTGAAGAATCAACTTTGCTTAATTTTTCTTATTCCATACAGAAGGGAAACATTTTTGCTCATGAACTTTCTGCCTCTCAGTCACTCTTGCTCTGGAGGCCTGACCCCACACACAGAGAAGAACTGGAGTCAAAGTAAATGAGTATCACTTTCCTTAGATTCTACTGAAGACAACTTTACCTGCAAGCAGCTACATCATCACAAATCATTATTCTTCTACCGCCTCTTGCAGTGGGTTCCAGAAGCAAAGAACAACTGAACAGTTTCTGTATTTGATAGGAGGGCCTTGTATGAGCTACAGAACAGTTAATCACAGAGCACTTTTCTGAATACAATGAAGTGTCCTTTAAAGATTTCAAACTCTTTTAAAGGAATTCAAAGGGAGAGCATAGATGCTCTTCTCACTCGAAGCATGAGAAAGCATCTCAGTTAATTTCTGTTGCATAAATGAAGTCAGGCTCATGACAGGCAAATGCACTGACAGCCTCTTTACCCAAAACTCTCAGCACATAATCAGCCATCCTCTAGGCTGCACAGGATGAGAACATATGCTCTAACTGTATTTAGGAGAAAGAACTCGTTCAGATCACAAAATATACATTTTTGTTGCTAGATATTATGTTCCAAGTTAAAACTGTACTACCAAAAACACCAAGCCTTAGTAACGTAGCTTAAAAACACCAAAATAACACCTCTAGAAACCTCCCAGCAATATTTGTTTAGCAGAACACCTGCGAAAAACATTTATTTTAAGAAGAGACAATGTAAGGTTTCAAACAACTCTCTTAAATGAACAGCGAAAAAAATTCTAGCACACTATTAAAAGTGTTCCCTTCAGTAAGAAACATCACATGCATGGAGCCTTAAAAACACATGGATACAAACAGCATTAGCTATTTCTTCTAAAAATAAGGCTTGGAGGAATAGGTATTTGCCAAAGTAATATCTCTGCCACCATTTAAACCATTTTGAACCATAACTACAGCTGAAGATATCTGGCATTGTGTAAAATTATTAAGCATGAATGTTATTTTGCAGCCAGGATTAGTGCTGCAGAATGCTGTTTGAGATAACTAAAAAAAAAAAGAGACAGGTCTTTATCAGATGCCTGGTCACAGAAGTCAAGATCCTACAACCATTCCAATATTTTTAAACTACAGCAATAAACCATAACAGGATGCACCTTCTTCAGCTACTGGGATATAATCCCAAGTAGAAAAGTACTCTAGACCACAGTGCGAACTGGGCTACACCCTTGATGCTCTGAAATGCAAAAATAAAAAGCATCACTATCTTATAATTTGCTAAGAAACATCTTTAAAAAGTGCGTTAAACTGTAACTTACGAATCTTCAAGTCTTATGTGCATACGAATAGTAACAGTGGGATAGGTAAAGCAGCCTTCCAGGAGAAGCAGTCCTGGGCAAAACAAAGACAAAAGACACAGGAAAGAAGTTAATGGATTTTCTACAAATCATATTTACAAATATCACCGTACTAGTACTATGTAAACAGAAATTTCTCAAAGGTTTATAACTTGACTAAATTTGAGGGTTTTTTCACAGGTACAGCATGAGGTACACTAATAATAAAAAAATTGCCTCTTTTTCATCAGAAGATATCAGATGTGTACTTGACAACACAAACACATTTCAGCTTTGCAATAAAGTGTTCTAAATTTTTTCCTGTGTTTACTGTGTTAGAGTAATGTATTACCACAGAAGAGCTTTTAGGTGTTGAAAAAACTACAAGCCACAAACCCCAATGTTTCACTAATTTTCAGTTACAAGCATTATTCCTGTAACTCTGTACAGCCAAAAAAACCCTCCAGGTATATCAAGTGTTCAAGGACCCAAAATTTATAACAGAAATCAAGTTACATAATTTTGGAATTTTCATTTAAGTTTTTTTATGGTTCAGCTTTTTATTTGTTAAGTTATATTTGAAAATGTTGAGTTACATTTCAAATCTTTTCCCCAAACTACATTAGGTACATGAATTAAATAACAAATATGGAAATCAGCATTCTCATAATAAATTAAAATCAAGAACTTCAAGATTAATATTTAATGAGGTAAAATGTGATAATATACAAATAAGTGACTGGACTACTTCAAGAGTTGTGTATAGTGCACATATTTTCTTCATTATCAGATTTTTGTAGAAAGGAGAACTTCTCTCTTGTTCCAAGAGAGAAAATTAATCTTATTAATTGTCAATTAAATCATATCTTAACACCTTTTCAATAATTACTTTAAAAAGTAATTATTGGAAAATGGACAGTCTACAGCCCATGTACCCTGGAACTCTACAATCAAAACTGATCATATTTTTTTGCTTCCAGAAATGTTTGTTCCCAGGTTCCAAATTTAACATGCTGGTCAAACTACCTCATTAATTCAATCCTTTTGAGCACAAGTATAAAAACCCCACAAACATTTTCACCAAAACCAGAGAAGTTAAAAATTACAAGCTCGAGAATAGCTAAAAGTACACAAGGCAGCATTTAAATACTTATTTTCTCATCAGAAAATTTATTCTTTAAATCTAAGTGATGATGATTATTTTGGGGGAGCAAGGAAAGGCTGGAAATAGTTTTCCTTGCAGCAGTTATCACTAACTGAACACATCTTCCATTTCAAGTTACCACAGGTACTGCAGCTAAAGACCATCGAAAAAGTTCCAAGCTCTGCTTTGAGATTTTTCACCAGGACACAGATTTCTCTGATCTTAACTCCCAGGGCAAAATCTTGGCCTTGTGGACCCAATGGTAAAACTGCCACTAGTGCAGGAAGGTGAGGAGTTCTCTCAGATGGTCCTTGGCAGACCTTTTGAAGCCTCTGCACCACTCCTCTTTGAAATGCACTTATCTTAAGCAACATCTTAAGTCCACTCATCTCTTTGTGGGACTGAAATAGTTTAGCTGATTCTGTCCAATTAGTCCTCTTAACTATACACTGGTTAACAACCATTTGCATTATTCCCTTCAGACGACACCGATGGCCATATTAGAGTCTAGCACCCAAACACCACAAGATGACACTGCACATTTGTGATACACATTTGTCATTCAGAGTACTTCAGTCATCAAAGCAGACTTTCCCTTCAAAAAAAACTCTTATATGGTCTCTCCTCTTTCACTCTGTGATTCAGAGGAAAGCCCATCTGATGCAGGTTCCCTCACAGTTCAAGTATCATCATATTTTTACCAGTCCCCTGAGGTGAGACATTGCTATCATCAGTTTACCTTCCTGTATTTTTGTATATGGATCTCAGCCACATCACAGCACAGGCAGCTTTCAGTACTTTCCATATTCTATTCTGCAGCAAGAAGCCACTCAGTTTCTGCAGGATTCAAAGACATCTGAAAAAGCAACAATATCTCCATTAGTGAAAAGCTCCTTAAAAATTAAAGCTTTCCTGCAATGGTCCCAGCACTGAAGGATCTTAAATGGACCTTAGCAGTCAAAGAGACTGCACAGATAATGCTTTTTGCCTTCAGATACTACAGCTCTCAATGCTACAGAGGGATGTCCATTCCAGAGATAATGACTTTATATTTGCAATCACGTGCTTATGGTTTAGTAATTCTATACATGTGAAAAAGGTATCTGAATTTTATGTCAAGCTGCATCAAAACTTCATTTGAGGGGAAAAAATCCTAACAGATTTGTTGTGAAATAACAGAGTAAGCTAGAGTCAACATCTTGAAACTGGCTTGCAGGTTAATCATGGTCTGAACATATATTTTCTTCCAAGTAGGAATAAGAAAGCTGTTCCAATTTTATTTGCAACTTTTAAGTATTCAGAAACAGTCTCTACTAAAGAACAGTGGAGGGTTTTTTTTCCATTCTAACCAAGAGATTCACAAGGGATTTTTGAAGGCTTTTTTTAAAAAACAAGTAAGAGTCAACAGGTCACAGATACTAAGTTGCCCTCTTACTGCAAAAATGTTAATGCTACAGGTCTACAAGAATATCAAGAATTTCTTCATTGTACCACACATACGGCAAAGTTTTTCTATTTACTGTTACAGAATAATCAGTTACAGGGCAATCCAGTATTTTAGAGCAAAAGCACATGAAATTTTCAGCAGCCATTCCCTAGAGGGAAATTTCAAGGTGACTAGAACAGTGCTTTATATGAATAAAAATATGCTTATAATTAGAACAGACTTCTTATATGATCATTTTGCATTTCTTATTCATGTTAGCAGATTGCAGAAAAGGTAGAGGTCCTTGAAAAGGCACAAAATTATAACTGATGTTATTTTAATTCAGTATTATAAAGAAACAACATACATCATTCCCTTTAGAACTAAAAAGCTACACTACTGCCTCCTTAAAAGTCTGGGCAGCTTTGGCAAGCTACTCACTAGTAAGGAGAGGAAAGCAGGAAAGCACACACAGAGTTATCAATTTATTCCTGACTTTCACAGCAGCACCTGAAGATTATCACAGAAGATCCACCAAGTGAGTTTATTCAAGAATTTAAGTAAAGAGGACTCAGACAAAAGGAGGAAGGGCAAGCTCTCCTTCATGGACTGTCACATTAAAATTGACCAGCTGGAGTTCTGATTCATTCCTACAGGAGTTTGTTACTGTGATCCCGTTCTGGGTGCAGCCAGTGCTTTAGCTATGGAGCCCACCTGTGTAAGCACACTCAGACAGCTGGAGACAGCTGCTTTCCCTCAGCTGATAACCAAATCTCTCAGTTCAGCCTCCTCCAAAAGAAACACAAAAAACGCAACCTACCCCTGGCTTTGCCTGCACACACTGGAGAGAGGGGCAGACCCTCCACAGAGTTCCAAGCTGTATCTTTATTTCACCAGAGTGAACTTACCTGGACCCTGGCCAGTCTCATCCTTGAGCCTACCACCACACAACTGGTTCTGCCACTGCTTCGAAGCAGTCTGAGATCCACATGGATCCTATCCTGTCTTCAGGTATTATTTGCATCTTAGTAGGTTTGTGTAGCTGGGACCTGGCACTGCTTATAGTGGCCCCCAGTGAGGGGGGAGAAAAATTAATTTCTGTTTCTGAGGCTGTCAGCCTAGCCAGTCTAGCTTGCTTGCTAACTGCAGTTGTGATTTTGATTTTTAAACAATAATGCTACTAAAACCTTATAAGCAGTATAAAGAAAACTACATAGGCCCAGATGGAGATGCTCTCAATTTCACTATAGGCAGCTTTGAACTACCTTTTTAAGCTAGATTCAATCTTCACAGATATTCACACAATATCCCTTTGACAGAAGAAATGAGTAATAAGGTACAAGCCACATCTCCTTTAAAAATTCAGTATGAAGTAACACATAAAGCATTTATCAGAAAACATAAACAAAAATTGCATTAAGTGGGTCAGTAATCAGCAGACCTGGAATAGGGCTTGCAGGTCCAAAAGCTTATCTATTTTCTTTCCTCCCATTTACATCTGTCAGTCTAATAGGCCAATCTGCTTTTCCCTACAAATTTTCCCCTGAAGAAACTTGGACTTACCTTTTCCAACAATATGCTGGTCATTCCCCCTACGTAAATCCCTTTGTAGTTTGCGCAGATCATCTAGATTGGATTCTACCCTGCCACATTGAGGAGAAAATGAATTTTTCAGTGAACTTGCAATAAGAGCCAGTCTTGAAGACATGGGATACAACAGCCACTGACTCTCAACTGAGGAAGCATGTTTTTCCTAATCAGGTTTGTGGATCGTAACTAGCTAGATCAAATAAAGACAGATATGAAGGATAGTGGGCAGGAAAATGGGCCTCAAGATAGAGGTTTAAGCAAGAATGCTTACACTGGAAGTTGTGCGGGATCCTACACAAAGGTTAGAAGGTGGAAACTTCTCTAATTCTGCAAATTCTGTTCTTCTCTAATAACTGCAAAGATAAAAAAGGCCCAGAAGAACAATATTGTCTGTTTAGGATACTTCTCTTTCTTGCCTTGGGCTTGCTTCACTCACAATTTTTTAAAAAGTATATATAGTGAAACCTTTGAAATAAAGCATATTAAACGCTTCAGTTTTGCTGCAAACTTTCTGATGCATCAGGCATTATCAGCATATGTATAGGACAAAACTCAGGCTGTGAAAGGAATCTTTTTTGCTCTCACTGTTTAGCTGCATCCATCCTGGAGCTTCACTTGGTCTCTCAAACGACTAAATTAAAGTCTTCTTAGTAACAGTGGGAAGATTATTTCTACCAGTCACTATTCAGTCCAGGTCTTCAGTAAGGTATTACTGGCAAGGCTGCAAAACCCCAGAATACAAGTTGAGGTATCAGGATCAGTTGCCTCAACACAGTTCTTATATAAAGAGTTGGCAATAAAACACATCAAACTTACAAGCAGTGCTTGAAAAGAAAAAAGTCCTAAGAAAATTATCTC
This sequence comes from Rhabdornis inornatus, assembly GCA_013397075.1. Lineage (NCBI taxonomy): Eukaryota > Metazoa > Chordata > Aves > Passeriformes > Rhabdornithidae > Rhabdornis > Rhabdornis inornatus. The sequence goes on along the minus strand of VWZS01010376.1, from coordinate 114,855 downwards.
ATAAAAATAGTTATTTCTCTCCCCACACTATTTCACCCACTTCAATCATCATTAGTCTGAACTGCAGAACTTTGCAACAAAGCAAATACTTGAGTGACAGCAGAAGGGTGGCAGACTTATTTATTTATGCTGCCCTTTTTTTTTTTTTCTCCCTTTTTTTTTTTTTTTTTTTTTTTTTTTTTTACAGGAAGTTCCTGGAATGAAGAAGCAACAGTTCTCTACAAGACTTAGATTAGAAGGAAGAGGAGACCATCCACAGTGCAGCAGCAGGAAAATATAACTGGGATCCCTGTCACTCTAGCCTAATATTTAAGTCTGTTACTTTGCAATCAAAAATCGATGACTGCAGTTCTAAGTGCTGGACCTGCATATTGCATAAAGTTGTCCATAAAATTAATCATGTGCATAAGTACTCCCACATGGTTCAGTGGGTCTCATTACGTAAGTGTTAGCAGGGGTCTTAGGTCAAGATACTGCATTCCTTAAACCAGACAGATTCCCACTGAAGTGATTAGGAGCACTTCATTTACCAAATAGAAAATATTCTACAGGTATTTGTTTGAAGTGGGATAGGAACTTCCTTTAACCATAGTTCCACCTTCCTCTAATGTTTGCAGGAAAAAGTTGAGTGTAGAGATATTACTGACCAAAGCAAATTTCAGACCCATATTCACAAGTATTTGCATCAGAAGTTTGTGCATGCAGTACTACCACATGCATTTGTCATCTGACCAAAGCATAACAAAACAGCTACTCAAATTTCTGCCTCTCACACACAGATTTACTGATTCCCAAGAACATGTGAGATTTTTGCTAACTTTCATACATACAAAGAAACTGTTGCCCTTTTGGAACCGAAAGGTGGACTACATTCAGTGCCAGGTAAATAATTTGGTTTGATCAGTGAGCAAGATCTGCAACAGTGAAATGTGCTAAATTATGCAGACATCCTGCTAAATCAGCAGCACAGGATTGAACCCTTAGTGTTACTCACTACAAATGGATCTATTAGATTATTGGGTCATTAGTTCAATCACTTTTAGAAAGTACAACCGAATTGGAATGTTATTAAACATTTATCTTTGCGGGCAGATTTACTAGTGAAGATAAGGAGATCGTAGAGACTCCATTAGCACTGCCTATTTCAGCATGCATTCCTGTCATAAGCACCTTTCATTCATAAAAATATCTCTGGAACCCAAAGCATCCTACAGATATCTGCCTTTACATGCTGGTGACTGCACTCGAGCACCCTCCAGACGCTGACCGCTGACCGGTTATTTTCAATACACATCTTTTGATAACCTCTTGCTGCTTTCCTACTCCATGCTGTCAAGACAGCAGGGGCAGACCGTTTTTAAAAAACACAAATCAAAAGCTGGACTTTCCAATATTCAGTCAGTCCTAAGGACCTGAGACATTGAGCTTGCTTCTAGCACCAAGCAGCTCAGTATTTTTTGAAAAACTGAACAATTATTATATGTCTGTATATCTTTCTCCCAAGGGTTTATTTTAACTCTTAGCCCGGGTCTCCATGTCTGACCCCTGTCTCCTGACCCCAACAGTGGCTAGAGCAGGAAGGCGCAAGGCAAAGAACGGGGCCTGCCTGTGAGTCCCTCGGATGATTTAGGAAAAGCCAAGACAAAGAAATTCTCCCAGATCTTTTGCAGGTCTTAATCGAAGGTCTTGAAAAGGCACTCGAAACAATCTGTAACACAATGGCACAAACAAAAGCGGCAGAAAGGGATCTCAGATCTCCATTTACAAGAATGGTTTGTCAGGACAAGGACAGAGAAAAAACTTCAGAAGAGAAACTGGAACAATTTACCACACTGGCTGAAGAGAGAAATGGTTCTTACTAATGCAGCTGAAGTCATCACCTACTCGCTAAGGAAAAAGGGCAGATACACAAAAGCAGTCTCCTTTCCCTCTGAGGTCGGTTTGGGTTCTTTGGCCCTTCTTGTGCCATTAAAAAGTAAGGAATTAACTAGGCAGGAGGAGAGTTTTCACCACCCTGGTCAGTTGTTTCAGCCCCTGAAGACACTAACATTTGTCACTGCTACAGTTTACATTGCTCCATATTTGTGGTTTCCACGAAAGAAATCCAAATTATTTAAATTATTATTTATAGGTCGAATTCCAGAAGAAAATAATCACACGAGAAAGGGTGGGTTGGTTGGGAGAGCTTTTGTTGCAGGTTCTGAACAATAATGCAATCAAAGGCAGAGTGTAGTTAGCTACCTTTGCCTTACCCTGATTCTGATCATTTCCTCATTGCCTTGAAAGAGGGCCTTATCCCGATTTTAAAAGCTAGGTTTAACACTATGAAAGAAGTAAGAAGCTTAACTATAATCTCAAATTCTTTGCATTGGTGGGTAAGAACTGGAAAGCTAGGCAATAGAAATTGAGCCTCTTTTAGTTATGATTAAAACAACAAATCTAATTCCACCATAACTGATACATGACTTAAAACATCAATAATTGCTTTTACTACAAAATAATTGTGACAACGAGGTTAAACCAAAACTCAAGACTACGTGTCAAGTATCTAGAGAGCCAAACTTGGCCCTGATTCTTATAGAAGGAGCAATAATCTGAAAAAGCCTTGTTTCCTAAGAGTGGCTCTCAGGCCTTTTCGTATCACTTTAAGTGGATCAAAAACTCAGGCAAGCTAGATTGTTATTCAATTTCAAAGTCTCTGCCCAGTTCTTAAATAGTTACAGAAATACAAAAACTGCATCTTAGCCAACCTTGTGATATGAGAGATAGCTGGCAGAGAAAGAAAACAAACCAAAACACATTTCTCCAGCATCAATTCTTGAAATTCCCCAAAAGGCAGCAGATTTCACTGCTGAAAAGTGCATTTTTATGGAAGGGTGTTGGCTCTGTTATCAACTGCCATGCCCTTACTAGCTCTTAAAAGTAGAACAAATGTTAGGAAAGGTTTTATGACTGAATGGGGAAATGCAGGAGACAGACTATTAAAAAAAGGCATGGGAAGGAGTTAACACAGAGCCAAAATAATCTTGCAGCTGCATTACATTATCCCAGTGGGAAGTTGCCAGGCTGGCAGCAAAGTTAAACTCTGCATTCATGAAAGGAAGCACTGATACCACCAGCTACAACTTGCATTAAATGAGCTTCCCACACCTCAGTGCCAGCTCAGCACAGTCCTGCTCTGCAACAGTTTTGCTGTACCAGCCCTGGGCCCATTTTACACATAGGCTGCCAGTCAATCTGAACAAGCTATACATCCAAAAAAGCTATACGTCCATGTAAATTATTTACAATTAAGCTTCTTTCAGACCATCACAGTAAATAGTGAGGATTGCTCTATGTAAGCAACAGCTAGCAGATAGGTACTTCTCTGCAATCTGCTTCCCACCCCAACCCAGTCTGAACATAAGACTTAAAGTCCATATCCCAGACAAACTCCGGTGTTATTCACACTAATCATTCTACAGTACCACAAATGTACACAAAACTTCTAAAATTACAAAACAGAGACATTTTCTTTTCAAGCTGGGAGAGTTTACCATATCTCAGGGTAACAGCTTTGGAAAGGGAATTTATAGAAGAAACTGGAGTGAAAAAAGACATCTTGGAAAAGTTTCATATGGTAAAGCATATCAAGAAGCAGTACAATGGATAAATATCAAAAGGATAGGCTATACTTAGGGTAAGAAATGGCAGAAAGCCTAAAACCTTTTCATTTTCATTTCATTCCAGTGTTTATCAGCATAAGAGAGACTCAGGGTGCCAGCTGAATATTTTCTTTCATCTGCAACTGTACCACCACAGCCACCCCCCAGACTTTTCAACACTGTCCTAAACCTACTGTTTCCAGAGACTGACAGAATTTGTTGAGACCTTCCCTGCTGATGGAAAAGTGAAGGCGTGATGCAAACAGCAGTGTGGAACCACAGAAACATAACCGATGTATTTTTTCATTCTTTCATAGGGACTCAGGATCTGGAGTTGGTTTAAAGTTGTACAGCTCCTTCAGGTTACACAAGCTCTCAGGGAGAAACAGATGTTAGAATAATAGAAATTTCTATGCCATTTAATTCAGAGCACTTTAAAAACATTAACAAAAACCAACCCTGGGCTATAAAAGCAGATTGTAGATGGGATCACCACACTAGTGAAATGCAGCCACATTTGCCATGCAAAATTGCAGCTAATGGTTCACGGTGACATTACACCACCATCCAAAGCCCAGAAAAGGACAGCTCTGAGGCCACATTTGAGCTGACTTTTATTACTTGCAGTTATGAGAACCATTTCAGATAGAATTCAGATATTAAATACAATTCATAGTACGTCATGGCTCTGAAACTCTTTTGGCCACCTTCACAGACAACTCTACAGTCTTTGGAGAGAGCTGACCAGAAGAAAAGAATATGCACCATTCATGCGAGTGAGAGGAATGAGAAACACTGTGGAGGAAGAGGACTTGAGTCTATCTTCCCACAATCACATAACACCAGCATGCAGCTATAGAGTTTTATCTGTCACCAGAATAATAATATTTAGCACTATCAGACTGTAAAGAAAAGAAAGAATCAGTTTATGCAGTCTAAATGCATGGCTAATATTCCTATGGGGAACAAAGAAAAGAACACATCTTTAAAATTCCTCACATTGACCCCCAGGCCTCAGCTGAGCACTGTTCTTGGTGCTTCTGATCTTTGAACAGTCCAGTAAATAGGCCAGAGTTAACTCATCAGTGCTGCTGAGTGAGTTAATCAGTCTTTGGTTATAGTTTTGCAGTCTCCAAACTCAAGTAGGCATTGCATCACACTGGCTTACATTAAATAGTTTTTCCACAGGTCTTTCAATACAAAAAAGAGGGGCTTTTTTTCTAGTAGATTATTCCAGAGCAGAGTTTCACGAAAGTGGGACCATCCTGTAAATATAGAAGATATGCAGTCCATTATCTGTAGCAAAGGAAACACATAGAGACACTTCAGTGTAGATTTCTGTAATATATTGGGTCTACTGCCCTTTATGGGGCAAACGCAGATACATTTCTTTATCTTCAGCTCATCTTCCAACAGAAAATCCCCACAAAGATGCAGAACTACCTAGGCAAATTATTTAAAGATTTTTCTTAAGAGCCACTAGAGAATATTTATTTGCAGACAAAGAAGGTCTCCAGTTGTTTTGCTTTTATCTTCATATCTCCCTCAATAACTTCAGCATCTACAACAGAAACTACTATCTTCTTTTGCTAGTTTCCATGTGGAAGCACAGATTCCCTCTCAAAAGCAACAAGCCACAACACAGTAGTGCTGGGGGAAGAATTTTTTCGAAAAACTACATCTGTATTTGTAGAGATCTATAAATTAAGATACAACTCATCTGATACACTGTGGGTCAACTCTTCCTTTCTTTAGTGTTCACTTTTCAGTGACTGAAATCACAAGGCATGAAGTCAATAGATATTTAAGCTATTTAAATAGCACCAAGGATAAAGGTCATGCCTCTGATGTGATTTATCTTCACAGGAACCCTACCAAAGCTTGGAAACCACGGCCTTGGAGATAGGAGATTCTGGAGGCTGTATAGATAAGGGGCTGGTGTATTCAAACTACAGATAGTTTTTTCCAGAGTGTATTTAAATAGCTTGGAGCAAGGTCTTGGGTAAAAAAAAACAAACAAAAACCCCAAGTCTTCCAACAATGTGATATGCTCTGGCAAATGCCCATGAAGTTGTAGAGAACTGCTCTCACCTGCACTGGCTGAGAGGCTGCTGTTTTCCCAAGTACTACACAGCAAAGGAAATCAGCAGTCAGGTCTTCCAGTAACTGCTGCTTCACGGCAGCTGCAAGCTAGCCCAGCAAAACAAACAAAAGGTACAAAATAATAATATGAGTAGTAGTAATAATAAAAATCTTCCAACTAAGTATCAAACCAAATCACTCAGAGGTCAGTCAAACGTAAGAACTGATGCCAGTGAGAAAAGGGACAAGGGAAATCCTGGAGCTCCCCATAAATATCTCAAGACATCAGTTCCTAAAGAGGCAGCAGAAGTAGGCAACTCCAGCACCACAACTGCACAGCATCATGTAAACGTGTCAGCAGAAAATTTGGTCAGTATTTTTAAAAAGTTGTGAAACCAGATAAACAGAGAGGAAAGTGAGTATCTCCCTGAACTTCTCTGCACATTACTGTACACATGTGAAAAAACTGCTCACGACTCCTTAAAGTTTGACCAGTCCTGTGGATTCTGCTACATAAAGTCTCATTTTTGTTTCAAATTTACTCTATGAAACACAACTCCAGCTTGTGTAACAGACAGCAATAGCGCAATTAAAAAATTCCACCTGAGGCCAACTCTGTTCAGCAACCAGAGAGGAAGAGAACTAATTAAAACCATGTTTTCTAAAATCAGAAGCAGTTAGCTGCACATACCAAATAGAACATAGTATCTGTCACAGGCAACTGACCTCAAAACAGGGGAGGGAGCAGGGGAGGTGAACGCCGTTACAACAAAATACACAGTCTGAAGGAAAAGGTGATTTAAGAGCTACTAGAATCACTGGTATTTGTGCTTGGGTGAAAAGAACAGCAGATGTGGAGCTAAAGGAGATACTAAGGGCACATTCATGCAATCCTGGCAGAGATAATACCTGATGATATAATTGGGAGTTCTGCCTATTTTCTTTGAGATCGGCGTCTCAGTAATTTATTAAGTTTTCTCTTAAATAGTATGTCCAGATAGGAAGGATGTCAGATTAATTAACTATAGGTTCAAACCCGCAAAGGGGCATTCTGCATCTCAGAGACCACCTCACATCCATCCAGGAGGGGAGGTATCTTTTTAAGAACCAACACAGGAGCCATTACTGACCAATCCTGAATTTTTCTCTGCATTGCCCAAATCTGTACAGACTGCAGCAAGTAATACCATTTTTCATTCGATGGCAGTCAGAAAGCTCTTGAATCATTACCATGGGAATAACAGCATGGCTATTACTCCCAGACATTTCTTTCTTCACTTTTCAATGTTTTCTCTGTGCTATCTGTCATTACCTTGTTCTCTCATTTTCCTTTTCATTAACAATTATTATTATTCAAGGGAGGAAATGTAGCACAGACTGAGAATTCATTCAGCATGAATGGACAGAGACATTTGGTCTAGCGACTTCAGCAGAGGATCAGGGGCCAGGCTGCTTGCAAGACCCAGCCTGACAGTCTCCCTCTTGGTCTTTATGCAAGTCATTTAAGGTCAAGTATATTTTCCTTAATACAGACACAAGTTCAGTACTGGGTCAATTCCTTTGAATGAAAGAGGGTTAACTACACCAACACTGATGCTCCTACCTGCAGCTATGCTGTCCTTGCATGAAGAGCAGTTACTTCCTTTAGGTTTATCCTCAACACAGTTAAAACACAGGAGATCATGAGCTCAAATATTTTGTGATCACATCAATGCATAGCATGACTTTAAAAACACCACAGGCAGGGAAAAGCTGTGTGCACTACATCAGGATAAAGAGATTAAATTGGACTTTGGTTCTCTGCTACATTCCTCTGACATACCATGAATACTTGAAGCAGAACAACAAGGTAGCATCAATTCTGTGAAAGGTGCAAGATTCTCCACCAGTTCCTAATGTTTATATGCAATCTGGTACATTTTCAAACTAATAAGGGTGAAGGAATTTACTTTGAAAGGTGAATAGATCAAGTACAGATTAGACTGAATTAGCAAGATTTTTGTCTCCTATTCCCCCTTTCCCCCAAAAACAGATATTATCTTGAGAGTCATTGCTGCACTTTTCTTTCCAGGTTAAGAGAAAAAACAAACAACATGCCATTTTTCAAAGCTTCACCAACAGTCAAGTTTCTTTGCCAAATTTTCATTACAAGAACTGTGAACAAACTGAGGGTTCTCCAGGTGCCTTACACCCTCCGCTGATGGTTTCAAAACACGGCAAACTTCAGCACTACCACAAAAAAAACAAACAAAAACCCGCAGATTAGTGCCTATATGTCCATCCTCCCTCCTTTATGCCTCTTCCATGTTCTCACTCTGACATTGCCTTGTCAATATATGCCAGCAAAAGCATTTATTTGAATGAATTTGAGCTTAAAACTAACCAAGTAAAAAAGTAAAGCAAACCTCAAGTAAACCTCAACGTAATTCACTAAAAAGCCATATATACCTTTCGGCTGGGCAGTATTTTAGCGTCAGCTGCAAAATATTAATGAAAATAACTCTCAAAGAGTTATACTAGAACCCTCTGATCCAAACTGCTGCACACTCAAAGCTTTATTGAGAACTGAAATACAGGGACTTTTTGAAAACATACTATTTTTCTCCCTTCTGAAAAAGTAAGCAGAACCACACTTATCCTCCTGGACAAAGTCAGAACCCCACTGAACATCACCCTTAGTACTAGCTGAGAGAAGGAAGTTCAGGTAAAAGTTTAGAGAGCGTTGGCTATTTGGCATTCACTCACCACACAGGCATTAAGCAGAATGTGATTTATTTTATTTTCAAAGCTGAATGAACTGCCATGGAGAAAGGCACCATTACTGTGTGCTAAAAATATCCAAACACGGGGAGCACAGAGGAGCTGGTGCACTGTAAATTCATATTCCAACATATTGCACACTAACTTTCCTGTACAGACAAGCCCTTAGACTAATAGGCACCTGGGAGTCTTCAAGTCTGAGTGCCCAATAAATAAAAAGACTATTTTATTTTATTTTTTTTACTAGTACTCTGCAACCAAGCTCTGATGTCCCTGCTCAGACAATGCTTCCATTGAAATCAAGTCTTGGTCTATTATTAAATACTATTCCTTTACAGCTGCAAGCTTTCCAAGTTAGAGGATAGGGATTTCATATCAAGTCAAATCATTAATCTCTGTCCAAAGAGAATTGTGCAGGCATTTATTTTGATTTTATATAGGTACCTTGATACTTCTTGATTCAACAGACTTGTGCTGATGCCTACTGAAGTAATTCCCTGCTTATCTACCAATTTCCAACTCAGATAAACAGAGAACAAAAACAAAGCAAAGTAAACAAAAAATTTTCAAAGTTAATCTCCTTTTAAAAACTGTTCCAGACTCAGATTTGTTTTGGACAAAGTCAAGGACTATGTTTGAAAATCATTAAGACAGATTTCAGTTCTACTTTCCCAAGCTATAAGAACACAGTGAACACTCAGAGCAGAAAATAGTGTGTGTTTGAAGGCTCCACTGCACTGAGTTCAAAGTACCTTGAGGCTCAGTTGTGTGACCTGCTCCCCCCAACCACAGCAAATCTCCCACACTGATAGACAAGAGTAGAGCCCACTGAACTCAGTGAAACACTGCTAGACAAGAAGTTAACTCACTGCTGAAAGTTCACAACCTGATTAATCCATTTCCCAATCCCAGTGAGCAGTCTTGTTTCAGCAAACCTGATTCCGGACACTAATCTGGAATTTTCTGCAATTCTGAGCAGCTGCAGGGAAGTGACTGCAGAGGTGAGGCTTAGGCTAACAAAGTAGACCTGTCCAGCAATAGAGTGTTAGCTCTAACTGCAAGAAGCTGCTCAGATTCTGACACAAGAACTCCTTGAGGTACCCAGTCAGCACACAAAGGAAACAATCACATCCATGGTACTTTACCTTCCTGCTATACTTTCTGCTTTTTTAGAATGATGGGTCAAGGACAAACATTTTCCTTCTAGGCCGTTCACTCATTTGTAGTGGTGTTCATGCTAAGTTTGACAGCTTTATCTTTTCTCAGCTACTTACAGCTGTGACTCCATTACTTTGAAGTCAACTTCGATTTGGTTGGAATGAAGCGCAGACATCAGTGACTCAGGCTTAGCATGTCACCTGCATTCATTATCTTGCAGTAGACAATTTAATCAATTATAGTTTTTTGTCTAGGCACCAGAACAAGACAAAAACGCTGATCAGCATTTCACGGGGGTTGTTTCTTCACTGCTAGCAGGCCATTTAACATCTGATAGACCATATAAAAAGGTCTTCCCAGGGGCTTAGAGTGTTTGGGCTGTTCTTTTTATAGTGCAGAAGGTCATTAATGAGCAAGCAAAAGCAGTGTGGAAATAGCTAGACCAGCCTTGTTGAGTTAATAAGAAACTGTCATTCTGCTTCAGTACTTTCTCATTAAGCCTAGCAGTGCTCACGTCTAAGGAGACTGATGGTACAAATCTATTTTAATGCTCAATTTAATTCCTCAAGACTTGAATCAAAGAAAGTTTACCCCTCCCTTTTTTTCCTTGACTTTATCTGAACTGCAGTTTCTGAGAAAATATACATTATTTTCTTTTACAAATGCAGTTCAAAAGCTGAAATTAATATTTTTTAAAAGAGCTAGATGTACCTTGACTTTTCTGAACAGAACAGTCACCACAAAACAAATCTTGTCCTCTTGTTCTCATAAATGTCTATAGACACTATACTACCATCCCATGCACATTTTCACAGAGTCTTAAAATAGCTTAGTTGTTGGGTCTAAGTGGACATATAAATTAAATCCTCCATTGCTTAAAGAGAATCAAGGAACAGATACCACCTATAACTGAGTAAGAAGGGTTTGTCACACAATGTTAACCATGAAATCAGAAAGCCACTTCTTTCTAAGAACAATAAAAGCTTTATTAACTCCTTAACTACTCTCCTATGCACAACTTAATTTTGGTGCTATGACTAGAATCTTAACTGCATTCACCTGCCTTTGTTGTTACCTTCTGCAGAAGATCAGTTACCTGTTGTTCAGAGCTTTTGTTGCCAGATCCATTTCCTCTTAAGCAGCTTTTACTGCTGTGATAACTATTGCAAGGAACTGACTTAGAAGTTTAGCATCACCCAAATGCCACAGAAATGCTGCTCAAATGCTTAAAGTTATGCAACAGTGATCTTCGTGTGACACTGAGGCTCCCCTCAGCCTTGTCATACAGCTCAGTTAAGGGAAGATATGGAGTAAAACGTAACATCCTTGCTGTGCAGTTGCTGATGCTTGGTCACTGGAGGCTCAGGCTCTTCCTACCATCACCTCAGGTCAGGCACAGAAAGCCACGCTAGCACCAATGCAGCATTCAGTAACTTAGGCCTAGCTTCAGGCATATAGAAGCCCAAGAGAAGGGGGAAGGAACAGATTAGAGAGAAGTTCATCAAAGGAAACGTGTTCCCTTTTGTACTTTACATGTACAAAACTTTCATGTGTGTATCAGGCCAGAGCTGCTAACACTGAGCAAGGCAAGTTGTCTCCTGCTGTTTTGAACACTAAAGAAAACAGTCCAGTGCATTAGTGAGAGAGCTTCACTCTCTTATCTGTTATTCTCCAGCATTTGTTAGCTGAAGCTCTTAACTCTCCTGGCTACCCATTGCTCACACCAGGGAAGTTCCTAAAGCACACCTTTTCACACAGCATGGGTTTCATCTCATAGTTGATTTCTCTTTTCTGAACTCCACACATATGGAATTTCTTGTTAGTAAGCCTGTAACAACTGTACATCCCAGCTCTGAAAACTCCCTCCAGGGCTGTTTCCATAGAACTTATTTTTATGTTAGTTTCTTTTCCTTTTCTTCTCCTTACAACAACCTTCCAAAACATCTCTAGATCTTTCAAGGCAAAATACTACTTCCTGCAGTGCAAATACTGCGGTAAGGACCTGAAGTTGCTGAAGATTTGAAATCTCAAATCATGAAGGTCATACAAAGGTGAAAAGCATTTAAAAGACTGAAATAGAGGTGAGAAAGATAAGGCGAATCCCAACACACCAAAAATATTGCAGGATCCCAGTAATATAAATAACAGTGTTTATTATAGGCCATACTATTTTTGTGGGATGCTTTAGAAACCCACTGATCTGAGATAACTTTAGAGAAATCTCCCATTATTGTAATTCCATGAGTGTTTCCCATTATTCACTGTTGCAGATACAGTGCAAGACAACTACAGACTTTTTCCCTCCCAGCTACACATTTGCCAGACAAGCACTGGTAATTTTCTCAGTACCAGTACTCTTGAAGGTAGTGCAGCTTCCAGGGAGAAGAAAAAGGAAGACGTTAGTTCAATCTATAGTACATACCCCCCACTACCACAAAGCAGATTTAGGCTACTGCTGGAATCTTACCTAGCATTATCACAACCTACTCTGCACCATGTCAAGGCACAGTGGTGACAGCATGAAACCACAGACGCAGCAGCATGGCTGATAGAACTGACAGTAACTACCAAAAAAACACTTGAACTGCATTTTTTCTATGATGGGGACAGCAAGGCAGCAGAAGTACATAGCCCCTAAGACCAACAAGACCTAAACATCCAGACCAGCAAGCATACATGCTTTTATTGCTCCTGATGCTTTCTAAGGCGGGTTAGCTCTGTGAAAAATCATTTACGTACTTACAAAAATATGAAATAATAAGTAAAAGGTAAAATATTTGTGAGAAATATAAAAATATTAGTGAGAATTCATGCAAGGCTTAAGAGCTTCTGAAGGATCAAACAAACGTGAAAAAAAAAAGAACATTGTCTCAGGAAGTTTCCTTTTTGTGTTGTGGTTATCATTGGAAAAAAATACTCATCTTTAAAGTCTTCTCTCCATTTTGGTACTTTTATTACATAGCCTGCATAATACAGGTTTGGCTTTTCTTAGCATATGTTGCTGATTCTGGATACCTGAAGTTATTCTCCTGAAGTTAATGCTCCATATGTAAAGTAACTTTGTTTAGCAATACGTAATTTCCTTGCTCTTCCCTCTGCACTTTAACCTTTAGTGACAATTGTAAGATATGTCAGCAAAATGCTGTTTTTCATGCTGCCATCGCTGCTTCTTTCTTGCTGTCTCATCAGGGCCAGCCTCAGGTTGTACAGAGCTCTACATGCCAGTATCACACACAAGCTGATACCTGACTCCTTCCTCAATTATCACTGAGTCAATAAAATCAGCCAGCATGGAGGAACTATGCAGGCGTTGCCTCCCTTCTGAAGACAGATACTGGAGTTTTTCTCCCTCAGGCAAGAAATAAGAAGTGTGAGATGTGATTTGTGATGAAATTCAGAACCACGCTAAACTTGCCTGGTTTCAGATTTCATTACCCCCATAGTAGAAAGGTTTGGCAAAGTAAGAGAAATTCTGACAATTAAGAACACACAACATCAAGAATTCAGGAAACTTCCAGCATGCAGCAAGGTGAAAAGTTTCAGCTTCAGTCAAGCTTTCTGTTGAGATTTGTGGAGACCTTGAAACCCCGACCACAACAGAGATTTGTTCAGGCTTTGAATTCTTACAGAGTTTTGCTCATGGACCAAGAAGCTGTTGAGCAATTACACATAATCCAACAAAAGTAAATAGACCCATTTCAGCTTTGCAAATAGTAATGGGTAACAGAACAGCTGGGAATGCTGTGTTCCTTCTTGAGCTTGTAATAGCCTTATGCCAAAAAGGACTGGGGCACACTCTTGGAAGGAAGCTCAGAGCAGGACGATAGTAACTGCCCCACCTAAGGATGCGCCACTTTCAACAGTGCTAACGACGTTGTAAGTCTCAAGAGCAACTGAAAATTTAGGCAAGAACACTTCAGGTTGTGTTGAATTTGAACCCCACCACATTCAACATCAGTTCCAAGACTCACAACTATAGATTTGGAATTCATGTCTTTCTTTCTTTCTCTGCCCTTTCCTGACCAACATCCCATGGCACATGAGATGGCCCCCACAGTGTAAGTTCTTTTGAGACAATCTCTGCACATACCTTAGGTAAGTTATTAAAGCCTACATGTTGCAGGAAGTATAAAAACAGCTGAGGCATGGATCTGGACCGTTAATGTTGGGTGATCCTTGTGCAAATTTGTGCAGATATTGTGGGGAGGGGGAGCGGGTCTTCAGAAAGTGAAGATCCTCCTTCACAAGAATTACCTCCTTTAAAATCTGTGTGAGCTTTTACAGTCACACACTTCAGCATTGTGCTCTGCCAGCAAGCTGTACCATGTATGCAGCTTTCCACACATCCTTGAAACAATGGCTCTCTCTGCTGGTGCCTTAACATTCTGTGCCACAGGCCAGCTCTGCGGGGAAAAGCATCGAATACCCTCAAGCAAAATGGCTTCCCTTTTTCAGGGACAATCCGGCTCCTTCCTTCCAGGAGTGAAGTTCATTCTTTTAATATGGGTTTCTCAAGAGTGTCCTTAAAATATATATTGAGAAAACAGACTTCTGCTGCTAAAGAATTGCTTATTTCTACAGTTTACTCTCTTGTACTTTCAACTAAACCTAGCAAGAAAACTGGGGCTTTGTCAGGAAGAGACACAGATTGCTGTTTATAGATCCCTTTGCCTTTTTTATTATTAATTTACCCAGTAGTTGAGGTCTGAGAATTGAAATCACAAGTGTTGATGCAGCAACTTCAGTCTGGCTCATAGAGCATATGCAAACTTGGATTTTAAATTAAAAAAAAAAAACAATCTCTTTACTACTGCTGTCTCATAAAAGACTTCAGGAGACTTTTAAATTATATCATTTAAAGGCTCAATACTGGTTCAAAGATTTGGAAGTACATCTGGACCTCAAATCTTCAATTCTAAAATATTACCCAAAAGCACAAAAAAGGAGGGAAACTGTATCATTGCTGTGGCCATACTATTGTCACTTTTGCCTCTAGTAAGTCTTTAATCTTACACTTTATTTAATCATTATTAAGTTATATTAAATAATTATTTTAACCATCCTATACATTGAGGAAAATTAAATTTGATGAGACTATAAAAAAAACATAACTGAAGCCAAAAGAGACTGCAACATCAATCAAGTTCCAAATTTCTTTTGGGGTGAGAAAGTTAAACACAATCACCTTTTTTTCCCTAGCATCAAGTTTAGAACTAGACTTATTCTCTCATCCTATGGTTTGGCTACTTATTTACTGAGGCCAATGGCACTGAACCACAGCTGCAGCACAGAGGATCAGCAAAGAAAATTATTCTGCACAAATCTGAGTCTGGCCTAATCTGATCAAGCGTTGATCTTCACTTTTACAGATTCAGACAAGCAAATGGACAGAAATCCTGAATGCAGTATTACATGAGTGGAAGCCTGCTTTGACCATACAACAGACTTCACTAAGAAGATAAAAGTTTGCACAGAGACAGAAGTATATTTCACTTTCACTTCTGCAAACAAGACTCAGGTTTCTACTGCATTTGTTTCTATTCTAGTCAAGCATCTTAGCTTAGTTATTATCACAGTGCCTTAAAACAGTAAAGCATGTGAATGGAAATTCTCAGCAATGCTGCCCCAACAGATGCCTCTGAGAGCTGTATTCCCAGTGAGAATGGACAGGCATTGCCTCCTATTTCTACAGCCAGAAACAGATCCCCTGTCAAGAGCCCTCAGATTAAAACACTTGGCTGTGACAGCATCTAATTGTTTTATAGGACATTTTGAGAAGACCTCTTAAAACTAGGACTGAGAAAAAAAATAAAACCAATGTACCATAGAGTCATATAATTGTTTAGGTTGAAAAAACATTAAGATCATTTAGTGCAGCCATCAACTTAACACTAGCAAGTCCCTCAACAAACCACGTCCCTAGGAGCCACATCTACAGGCCCTAAGAGTGCTTAACTCTTTGTACAAAATTCTAACATTTGGGCCCACATCTCTCAGAATCAACTGCCTGCTCTAAACCAATTCACCTTAAGACAAGAATCATGGAATGGTTTGGATTGGGAGGAACCTTAAAGATCATGTAGTTTCAACTCCCCTGCCATGGGCAGGGATGCTTTCTACAAGATCAGATTACTTAGAGCACCATCCAACCTGGCCTTGAACAGTTCCATGGATGCAGCATCCACAACTTCTCTGGGCAACCTGTCTAGTGTCTCACCACCCTTACTGCAGAGAATTTCACCCCAATATCAAATCTAAACCTACCCTCTTTCAGTTTAAAGCTGCTCCCCCTTATCCTATCACTACATGCCCTGTAAAAAGTCCCTTTCCAACTTTCTTGTAGGCCCCTTGACGTACTGGAAGGGTGCTTAAAGGTCTCCCCAGAGCCACCATTTATAGAAGCAAAATAGAGCCTTTCCTTCTTCCTTTAACAATGCTATTGATTTAAAAATACATCTTAGACCTATATTCAGGAAAACCAAACAGGACTTCACAGAACATCCAAACAGAACTTATTAATTAAACTGTGAAATGTCAATATCTGTAGCTTGATCTTCAGAGAAACTGAGCACTTGGTGCTGCTAAAGTGACTGAAAGCTATGGCTTCACATCTCCCCTAAACTAAAAATAAAAATCAGACTATGAGTTTCTAAAATATTTCAAGATCTGTGGATGACAACTATTACAGAAATGAAACTGTAATTATTAAAACATTCACCATCACTAAATATGCAAAGCACCTTCAAATGAGTCTTTGGATCTTCATTGGAGCAAAAGAGTGAAGGGAACTCACCTTAGCAATGACGAGACAAGTGATCTCCAAAGAGAGTAGCAGCTACCTGATAGGTCATTACAATTACACAGGTTGTTCATTAGATGGTGCTGACAAAGTATTCTGAAGATTTTCAGGTCTTACAGATATGCAAAACATGTTGAGAGGTTAAGGTGGGAGTAAAACAAAACCTCTGGATTTTTCTGCACCTTCCTAGGATTTTTCTTAAGTGGAATCAAGTCTAAATTTTTATTATTCATTTTATTGTTATTCTGTCTGATCTTTCAGTTTTTTAAATACAGGATATAGAGCTTGAATCTGGAACAAGAGTGGAGATCTCCCAGCCATCAGGAAATGCATGAGACATTTGGAATAAAAACAAATAACTCTGAAAAGCAGTATATAAGAGGAGACTTACCACTGAACAAAGAGCAGGAAAGAAAATACCCAATTGACAGCAGCTTTGGTCTATGTAAGTCCTAGGGCAGCAAAACTTCCTTTCCCTTCCCCTGTAATATCTTTGACTATCTATTTGTGTTGAAGACTGGTTTCAATCATGGTTCAGAAGCCAATGGCAATCAATACATTAAGTGCTGTCTGGCTTGTGGTACAGATCCTGTCTGCTTGGTACCATCAGGATAAAGTTAAGGTGGCAAAACAATCACTCACTTGCAGAAATTGTATACAGTCGACTGTCAAGTGATGTATGTGTGTACACAGAACTGCAGACACTACTGATTAATGGTAGAACAGCACAATTCCTTATAACCCCTCTCAAGGACCTGCAGCACTGAAAAAACACAGCTGGAGGTGCAGAGACAAGCTCTGTCTCAAAGCATATTCTGAGATGCCATCAGTTTTCCCCCAGTTGTTGGTCTAACAAGTGGTCTTAGGGGTAAAGTGGACCAGGAGGTCTCAGTGCACAGTACACAACCTCCCTGGTACAAGATGGAGCTTCAGAAGCAGCTACACTGAGAGCAGGAAACAGCCAAAACAAAAACCAACAACTCTCCAACGGCAAACACCAATTCTTTGCACAAATCAGTGGACATTGGTTTAGCTCTCAGCATAAATCCTTAACTGTAATTTATAGAGGAAAACAGTTTTCTTTATCTTTTCCTCAGCAATTCTACATCACTGGTAACACCTAGCAACTTGAAGTTCCCTTCATGGTTCAGGTTAAGTTTTCTTGCAGGAATTTAAGACCCACTTCCACAGTGCTAGTACAACAGTGGGCTACAGCAGCTGTGGTCAAGTCCTTGTGCGCAAATCATGAGGAGATGAATATTCTCTTACCAGCAGCTCATAGTGTAACTAACAAATTGGCACAACCATTTCAGCTTTTGCTGTTTGCAAGGAGGTAAATCAAAACCCCTTATCACCACATATCATAAGCACTTGTTGTAAAGTTAACTAACAAGAAACTGATCTCTTCGCATCTTGCTGAAGACTACTACATTACTCTTTCAGTTATCTCAGTGGGAGATACAGCAAGGTATAGAAAGAGTTAATATGTTATAGTCAATTTCTTCAAAACCAATTGAAGGAGATGGTCCAGCCCAATTTTATTCCTATGCTTTTGTTTGGTAGTACCTCGCAAGATAAAAGACCAGAGAAAATAAAAACATTGACAGAAAGATCAGATTACCTCTAGACTGAAACGTTTGTCCCCTGAAAGAACAACAACCATAGTATCCATAGCATTCCAGTTTTCCCGGCTGCCTCCAAGAGCCACCCCAGCCAGCACCTCCCACACAGCAGCAGGCAGGAGCAGAGGGGCTGTGGAGATGAGCAATAGTGCTTGCAGGTGCTGCCAGGCACATGTGCTGAAGAAACTCCTATGAAATGAGGATAAAAAAAGAGAACAAACACTTACCTAATACATCCTTCCTCGCTGTTGCTACTGCAGCCGGACAACTCTGTCCCCAGCGTCCACCACAAGATGGCTGCTGCCTCCTCAGGGCACCTGTGCCCACCATGGAGGGGCAGCCAGGCTCCTGCTCCCCACAGGTGCCGTCCCCGTCACACGGAGGGACAGCCAGGCGCCCTCTCCTCACAGGTGCGGTCCCAGACACACTGAGGGACAGTCAGGCTCCCTCTTAGCCACACTGAGGGACAACCAGGCGTATTTCCCTCACAGGTGCCATCCCAGTCACACTGAGGGACAACCAGTCGTCTTTCCCTCACAGGTGCCGTCCCAGCCACACTGAGGGGCAGCCAGGCTCCCTCCCAGTCACACTGAGGGGCAGCCAGGCTCCCTCCCAGCGACACTGAGGGACAGCCAGGCTCCCTCGCCCTCAGATGCGGTCCCAGCTCCCTCAGCACGTCCCCACGCCGTGGCGAGGCTCCCCTCCGAGGGACAGCAGGGCGGCTCTGTCCCGGGGCAGGGCACTGAGGGCCTCAGTCCCCAGCTCCCCCTCGGCCGATCCCACAGCCTCACGGGCGGCATCGCTCCACACAGGACCTGCCCCTGGGCCTGCCCCACGCCACAAAGAGCTCCCCAGCTGCCCCAGCTCATTTTTCACCCTAAGCACAGCTGCAGCCAAGCTCAGGTAACTCCCCCTCACCTTTACCCTCACTAGCAATAGGATTTGCGTTGTTTTTTTATGTACTTCAGCATCAGTCACAGAGGCTGGTATGGCATTTCCCTCACACCAGGTATCCATGGCTGATTGCTCCCCTGCCAATTGGTCAAGGCAGCGGAGATGGGAAAAGGTGTAGGGGGAGCCTGGGAGTGCACAGAGCCCTCAGCCCTCGGTCGAGACCCCCAAAACCTGCAATTCCAGGACTGTAATTATCCAAGCCCAGTCTCACAGAAAACCTGGAGCCCAGAAGCACTCCCCAATGCCTTCTTGAAAAGAGACCACACAGCAAAGTAAAACAGGTGTTCAGGTACGCATCTTAAATCTCTAAATCTCCTGGAAAAGTTTTACTCAGCCCAAGTTTAGAACTCCAGAAATACAAGCTGTCAGTAGCTTTCCCATTTCACCACAGTGATCCTCTAGCTGACCACTCAGCTAACAGAGTTTTATGCTTTTTTAGACCTTACCTGTTTCCTCAGTGTCCTCTTCTCTAGGGCTGAAGGAGCCTCCTGTACCTGCCCCCTCCCTTGCTACAACTTCAAAAACATTTAGGAAAAATACAGGGAGAAAGATAAAGTTGGCAGAGGTTCAAGAATACAGCTTAAATAGCAACATTTTGGGGCACTAAATACAAGCAAATTAGCAAAAGAGTCATGAGGTATCACAAAGGCAAGAATCTACTGGAAGAAAAAAATATATAAATATAAAAATATATACATATAAAACATTTTCCATGCAGAGAAAACACAGTCACAGTGGTCATAGTGACCAGAAAACTCACACAGAAGTTAAAAGAACTTTAATAAGTACATAGAGCATATATCTTTCAGAAATTTTAAATCTCAGTTAATAATAGATAAATAATAATTTACAAAATATAATAAATAATGCACTTAAAGTTGACATTCTTGTTCAGATTCCTCCTGAAAAATGCCAAGAAGAGAAATCTGCACATGAAAGAGAAAAAAAAGGCAGAAAGGCAATGTCAGAAGTGAAGAGGAAGAAGGAACAAGAACAGAAATGGAAACAGAGCAGTAGGAACAAATGGAAAAAGTGAAGGTAGATCTGGAAAAGGAACAAGAGAGGAGCATGGAGGACATGTGGTTAGTAAGGATAATGTTCTCATTTGAGAAAGGAACATTTAAATGGAACGCGACAGAACTACTGTTGTCTTTGCTTTTCTTTTGCAAGCCAGGCACGTGCGTCCACAGCTAAGGATGTTTCAGCATGAAAAAACATGGATAACAACAAAGCATCTTCTAACACTACAGAAGACTAACAACAGAGTGTGAAGAAGCTAGCAAACTGCTTCAGCACTCCCGGGCAAATTCCAAACTAGAGTATAACAACACAAACCTTTTAATCTCAAACATGTGCATAGATAAAGTTCCATCTTTTAGCAGCATATTAGATTTTTCCTAAGTTTAGTATTGCATGTATGTCCACTAAATTAACTTCATTTTTTAATACTTTCATCCATTTGTCATTACTCTGAATTCTGACTTTTCAAAGTCTTTGTTGATAATGAAAGAAATCAGATCAACAGTGAATCAAAGTCATTAAACAAATTTAGGTCTTCAACCTATTGTACCTAGCTTACAGTGAGCTCATGATAATGATAATCCATAGTTTCCATACAACATTAAATCCACTACTGAGTGTTTTCCCTGACAAAAACCTCGGCACATGGTTATAAAGATGTTATGTTATTCCTTAATGATATGAGCATATTATACTACGAAAAAAAAATTAAAAAAAAATAAAAAAGGAAGAGCACTTTTGCTCTTTACCTCTGCTGACATAGCTTTAGGAAAAACCTCCAAACCAAACCCAAAAAATACTTGAGGAAAAGCTCTGGGACACCAACCAGTATCAGAAACAAGCTCTCGTGCAATATAATTATCACATTTCTGTTCGCCTTTTGATATGTTCTGCTTACACAAAACAGTGCATTGGACACTATGTCATCGCCTCGCGTCCGTCTGGTGATTTGTCATTGGAACGGCATTTCCCGGGGACAACAGCGACCTCCTCGGGTGCTCTCCAGGAGCTGCAGCCCACCTGGAAAGGCCTGAACGCGCTGCAGCGCATTCCCGGGAAAACTGGCATCCCCGAGAACCCCATTAGTAGAAGCAGCATGTTTTAATCACGTCTGAGAGGAAAGACTTTAAAAACTTTAAAAAATTTTTAAAAATTAGTACCATGCCATGCTTAACTTTATTTCAGGAAAAGCAAATAGGCATTCAAGTCACACTGCTGGACTGAGAACACCAAGATGACTGGAAAACACCTTGAACCACTTAGTGAGGCAGAAGACCTTTAGTTTTATTTTCCTAAACTTCCCATTACCAAAATAAGGAGAATATTCCTTTGCTTCGTGAACCTCCTTGACTTTCTTTGATCCTCCCAATTCCCAGTACGAATCCTCCTGCAAAAACAGTCCATTTTACTGTCATTCTGTTTACATTTAAATGTCAGCCAAGGCTTTCCATTGCCTCATTTGTTGCATAGCCCGGGTTCTTCTGGGTTTGTGTCTTTGTTACACGAAGATGCATTCCAATTTTTTCTTCCAGCTCTTACTGAACATTCCTGTTCCTATGTACTCCTCCATCCCTTTTCTCCAAATCTTTGTTCCATGTAAGCCACATACCCATATCCCTCACATCATTTTCAAAGGACACGTGAAAAATGTAACACAGAATTTTTTCCCCCTTACAAACAGTGTGAAGGAAAGTAAACAGCAATTTTTTTCTTAAATATTTCTGAACCAACCAGACATATGCTACATAACACTAATCAGCACCCATTCTCCCTTTATTATCAATTCTCTTCCCTTTGCTTTGGCAATCTGCTGAGCTCCTTGGGCTAGAATCTGCTCTTCTGGCAACAATGCTCAGCAAACTCAAGGTTGCTATAGCAATTAATAATAATTTATGTTTTAGTTTACAGAAACAGAAACTAGAGGAGTGGAGGTGCCATGAGGAGGAGGTGGCAGCAAAGAAGTCACAATTAGAGAAAACAGCACAAGAACATATTTGGCAGCAGCAGTAGGATTACAACAGGAAGCTTCTGCAGTTCCAGAAGAAGCAACAGCTAGAGGAACACGGAGCAGCAGATGGTCTATAGAAAGACTAATGCTTACTTTAGCAGCAGATCAGAATGGGAGATTTCTGATAAAGACAAGCCTGTGTCTGTCTGCCTTGAAATTGCTGTGACACTACGTCCCAAACTTGCAGTACCTAAGCTGCTTCTCTGTTAAACAAGATATGGTAACAATAGTCCTCTCTGCCACAGTCCCTGCAGCCTGAAAAAAGGGAAATTCCACAGCCTAGCTATGGTCCAATGTGCAAGATTCCTGGCAATAACACCATTCATGCTACATCTGATTGTTTTCGTTAGCTTCTCTGAAAGCCCAACTCAGCATCAACTGTTAAAAAAAGAGATTCTAACAAATAGTTGCAGAGAAAGGCTCGAACAAAAATCCAATTAAAATTTAAGAAAAACTAATCTGAGGCAGTATTAAATAGTTGTAATGTCAGTATTATAACAGTATTTTCTTTTTATCTATAACTGATAAATTTATTTCCGAAATAGGAAGTACATAAACAACCAATAGTTGTTGCCAATTTTCTAAGAGGCACAAAAATTCAGACAAAAAGAGGGGTGACATGGTTAGAGGAAGAATGCCAGCAGCTGATTCACATGGCAGTAAAACACCTGGAATTCAAAGGAAAAAACTGAGAAAAGGCAAAATATAGGGCTGAGGAGCAAATGAAGAAAGAGGAAGATGCTAGACTACCTTTAGAGGAAGCCAAAACACAAGCACAGCTTTTAAATTTCATCAGGTATGCAGCTATTAATCAAAAAGTGAAGTTAATTTTTTTTCCTCAGTTATATCAACACATCTTAACACCTAGTGCCAGCTTATACAAAAATACCTCTGTAGTAGGAGTTCTGTGAGTGTAGTTAACACTGGGGAGCACCACTGGTACCTCAGGAGTTAAATTGCCATCAATTCCACCTCTAAGAGACAATGCTCTTCTTCTACTATTTAACCAGTTTTTCAGTATTTCCCCAAACTGCACCAGCAATTGACATGCATCTGCATTCTCCAATTATTTTACTGTTTATAACATATTAAAAAAAGAAATCCAGCTGGATTTCCCTGAAGACCTGAAGTTATGGTTACCTTTACACAATCCATCAGCAGTCTCCAGAGCTTCCACAACTTCCTGCAGCACCTCAGAACACAGGAACTGGGAGGCTGCATAGTACACATTAAAACATTGCAAATTGCTTAACAGGCCTTCTAGGTCAATTTATGAGCCACAAAGCACTGCCAGGGATAAGAGGCCAAGCAATAACTGCAGCTGAGCAGCAATTAGCACCTACCACTTGCTCTACTCTTACTGCTGTGGCAGGAGGACAAGCTGGCCCACAAGAAGGTATCAGCACAAGCCAAAAACGTTCCACAGCCTATTCCAAACCTTGCTCAAAGACAACTCCTAGGGGAAGCCCAGGCTCCTGCCCAGTCTCAGTGCTACAGAAGGCACCACAATGCTCTGTGGCAAAATCAAAGAAAGTGCCAGTGCACCAGCAATGAGTTCACCAAGCGTGTACATGTCAAGTCAACACACCAACCCCAGAAGGAATTCTGTCCTGCATCTCCTTTATCAACACTGTTTGCAGGCAAAGAACAAATCTGAAACCACCTCAGCAGTCCAAGCAGCATGACTAATGGAAGCTACCAGGCTGGAACACACTCATCATGTCCTTCATCCACGAGTGTTTTCTCACATTCACCTGTTTGAAAAGCTAGGCCTGAAACGAGTATAGAAGAGTAAGTAAATGCCTGGTGCTAGGAATGGGTCATTGCAGTGAGCTCTTTCAGCAGCAATCAAATTCAAGGATCCTGGATTCAAGGATTCAAGGTCTGGCTCAAGAGAAACTTTTGGCACTGGTGCTAGTTATTCACGTATTTATTTTCCTAGACTGCAGCACTAGTCTGTATTGATAGCCCAACAACAGATGTAAAACCATTCATATTTGATCAGTCAGTAGAAATTAATCCAGACAGACCTCCTGAGGTGCCAGAATAGGTTCTTTGGTCCATTTTGTGTTAAGAGATAAAACAATGAAATCACCAGGTTGCAAAAAGGTATGAAGACCTTAGTGCTGACTTCTGGAGAAATCCTCCAAAACAATAAATTGCAATAAAATGCTACTGTAAGAAGCAGCTAGATTTCAGATTCAGCAATAAAAAGACTACAGAAAAACCATAGCAAGGCAAGTTCTTATCTTCCTTACTAATCAGGCTATTCTTTTTTTTTTTTTTTTGCTTCTCTGATATTTTCTAGACAAGTGTAACACTTGTATATTCAATTCATATTGCAGTTCCTGTGGTGAAGAGTAATCAATTTTTGCAGTCTCTAAATTGGAGCTGAAGGTATGCATTAAGTACTGGTTCTAAAAGCAAACCAAAACCAGTTTAAACATCCAGTACAATTCTCACTGGTCTCTCTAGAGTGCTTCAGAGGCTGATTTTCTCATTTAAGAAAATTTATCTGAACACCAATAATTCAAGTGTGCACACAGAAGATGCACAGCACAGGTCAACACAAATATTTTAATACTGTATTCTTTCCATTTAAATTAGGAAAAGCTAAAAACTAGTAAACAACTAGCATTTCTAAAACAATACATGGCTACTGAAAATTCATGGCAGAATCCACATATTAGCACTATCTAACATATTAACTGAAGTCCAAATCCTGCCAACATTTAGGAATTTTTTTGAAGTTAAATGCATAATTTTATCAAACTAGTGATCATGCAGACACGTTTATACTTAAGAAAATACACAAATCCTTTAGGCAGAGCAGCTTTAAGAAAAGCTGTTAAGACTGATTGTTTTGTAAAGTGTCTTTCACATAAAGCTTTTATACATCACCATTGTGAATATTAAATAGATTGTCACAATTCAAAATAAAGTATTAGCTTCCACCTTATATTCCATAACTGACTCACTGAAGATGGTTTTATTCTCCCAAAACTTTTTTAAGCACTTAAACCCAACCTTTTTTTAATATACAAATAAGCAAAGACAAAAAAATTGCAAGAGGAAATATTTTCTGGTTTTCTCCAACATATGAAATCCAATCTTATTTCCAGTTACAGCCTTCAAAACTGTAAGTGCTTTAGCACTCCTACTCAGGACCACCTTTTTAGAAAGAAATTATTTGAAAATGACTAGCTCTTCCAAAAAGAAAAAAGGAAAAAAGAAAGTCTAAAGTCTAGCTCCTTGACTTCAAAATTCAGGTTTTACTTTAAAAATTCAGGTTTTATTTCAATCTATAATCCCCAAGAATTAACTTCTTTAGAAAGGGTACTAGTGCACCTGTAGCACCTGTGTCTTCTCATTTTGCACAGAGCTCTCAATACTAATTTTTGAGGCAGAGGAGTTTTCCCATCATTATTGCACTATCAAGTTTTATCAGCAAAGACATGACTTTGGACCAGCAGCTATGTTGAGGCTCTTTGAGGTTTTACAACTCTGAGAAAGAGGTCAAATCAGTCTATCACTGGTTCCACGTCCACTCTATAAAGTGATGTATTTTAGTACAAGGTTACAGAACAGAAAGCAATCTTCGCCTTGAGCTTCATCCTCCTGAAGCTGTATTTTGCAGAAAACCCTCCTCCACAGTCTCAAGAGAACCAAGTGCAGTGCTTCATCTAGAAAGCTGATATAAATGAGCATATAAAAACTGATTTGGAAGAGGAAAGAACAGCTAAAAGCAAAGATAGTCAGGGCAGCCACTAGAGTACTAGCATCAAACCCCAGGAATGTGGATTCAGTTCTCAGCTCTGCTTTCAGCTTCCACAGTGACCCCAGTAAGCTGCACCTCAGTTTCTAGTTTGCAGAAGAGAGAGAACAGGAAGTTGCCTACAAAAGAAGAGCATTATACAAATTTTAATTTAAAAGATGATCTGGTAATAGTCACAAGGTTGTTTTATTTTTGGTATTCTGAAGCAAATGTATTTAGTATTTTAAAAAAGCAATTGGAGGTAAGTGCAGAGAAGCCGTGTTGTTCTACATCATCATAGCAATCCTTTCCTTAAGAACTGAATTACATAAAATACTTTAAGAAAACCCCACATTCTGACATTTTGTAAACAAAAATTTTAATCTTTAAAAAATTGCTAAGTGCAACTATGCATACAAAAGTATTACTAAATCAAGAACAGGACAACCACAAGCATGAAAGAAAATGCACGTCTAGCTTTACAGTAAATGCCATTAAAAAAATACTTAAAACCTGCTATTTTTCCAAGTATGCCAGCACGTGTCTTTAACTGAAGCTGGCATTTAGATGGAACTTGATTTACCAAACAAGTCCTATTCATCTACAAAAGAAGTGAAGCAGGGAAGAGTACTGAAATCTTCTCTTCACACTACTCTGCCCATAATCTCCCACCTCAGCTTTCATATCCAGTAACAAGTTCTCAAACTGACCATTTATAACCTGCAGGTAGCTGGAACATGTAGACCCTGATAATGACGCCCAATGAACTGTCATGACACTTCCATGTCACGCATCATAGATTATTTAATGGTACCATATCACATGAAATGTAGACATTAAAAGCCACTTTTGTTTACTTCTAAGTTGCATTTTCAGTTTAAATTCTGTGCATGATTGAATATTTATGTATGTGAACATTCTCTTCCAAGAAAAGAAACAGCTAATAGTCTCTAAGAGTCACCTGCAAAACAAGCAGATCAAGTATTTTACTAGGGCAAGTAGAAAAAAAGAATTTTTATGAGGTATATTTACAGAGCACAATTTTTTTCTGGCTTCAACTTATACTCACTGGAAAAGCATATCCTAATTATAACTTCTAATGGTTTTGCTTATTTCCAAATATTTGAAAAGAAAATGCAAGTTGTTTATAAAATTGGTTTTCTTGTTTATTTTAAATGAAGCTGGTACAGACAATGTCCATTCAAAACCCACGTCCCAGGCCAAAAGGTACAAACAAGAGTGTCAAAGTAACACCAGTTGGCTGCTGTGAACATTCTTGCATGGATACCTGCGCGTACTAATTCCTATATGAGGTTAAAATGCTTCTGGGCTCTTCTGGTAATATTTAAAAATCATTAGGGTTTTCAATTTCACGTCTTCAGCAAAGCCATCTCTGGAGCAAGGAACAGATGACAACAGTTCTAGCTTCTCCATTTCCAACTCGGCAATCTTCTTCATTGGGCCATCAGTACAATTTAAGCAAAACAGCTGAGTTATGGATACACAACTTCTCCACAGTTTAGTTCTCTGAAAAACTTCATCTCGCACTGAAAGTTATAGTCCAGGAGTGAGACAGTCACACATCAAAACTTCAGGGCAGATATGGAAGTCATTAAGAACACTCGCCCACCTGGCAGATCTTACAGCCTTCGTGCCTGAAATGCACGAACCCAGTGAACATACAAATGCATGTGAGTACATGTATTCCTAAAGGGGAGGGCAGAAGGGAAGAGGGGAGCAAGGTTGCAGCTGGATCACAGAAGTTCAGCACAATGAAAACAGAAACAATAGTGTATAATGAGCACGAGAATTCAAAATACCAGACGCTTGAAAGTAAACTCCCAGAGATGGGGTGCCAGTTTCAGTGTTGAACACCACATTACAAAAGAACTATTATTTAAAAATAAAAAAGGATTAAGGGGAAGAAAATCAGAAGGATCTAAACTGTTGAGTGACCCCCCGTCTGTTCCTGATAAACTTCAATCACATCTTCCTCCTCCATCCCCAGCTGTGAGAACAGAGAAAAAAAAAAAAAACAACAGCAAATAATTATTATGAATCTGGTGTGATGAAATCAGAGCAGGTCCTAGACAAACTATACAATGCTTTGTTCCTCTGTCCCATCATAATCCATCAAAGGGGTGAAAAAAGTTTCAGCAGCCATCTCACTAGACAACATTCACAATTTTTAATCCTGTTTCTTCAGAATTATGTATTTGAGTCAGAGCAAAAGCCTTACAGCAAAGACCCTCTTGTGGAACAGTACACATCAGCCTGGAAGTTGCTGGCTTTACCTTTCTCTAAACCCCTTGTGTAGGGGGAACACGGACATCACCAATATCATAGTGAATACACCAGCTGTAGAGCCACATGAATTATATATATGCACTACTAGCTCATAATACAGCTTAACACCTACACCTCACAGCTCAAAGCCTGTTTACAATGTTCTCTCACAGAGAGCAACTTGTTCAATTTCACAGTCAACAAGTTTGTTTGATATTTTCAGAAGGTCATTATGATGAGTTTCTTCCTGCTTGTTCATAACAATTGGTGGAAGTCACTGGACAGAAGTAACTGTTTTCTGTTTATTTACACTTTGATCTACTAAATGTGAACTAAATACATATTTATTCCAAAGTCACACTGAAGTTCAAGCTCAACAATGGAAAGATTCCCTTTGTGGTTTTCTCCCCTCTAGTAAGCAGTGACTACACCCTCCTTTCTGAGGCATTACACATGGAGGTCCAACCAGGCTCTTTCCAAACTGCCTATCTGCCTTACTAAAAGATCCTAATTAAAGAAATATAGTCCAACTACATCTCTAGAAAGAAACTCACCTCCTTGGGGGTATGATTATCGGTAATTCTCTGACCCTCGAAGAGAAACCTGAGTGAATTCATTGGAACACCCTAAAAAAGAAACATGTATAAGAAAAAACCCAACTTACTGAATCTTGTATGGGTTTAGAAGAAAAAACTTATTAAATAAAAGCAACACATGAAAGTCATAAAAGAGTATTAGCTCCTGTTACACAGGGAGCTCAGATATTTTGTTGCACTCATGTAGACTACAAAGATGTAACTCAAAAAGTATGATAGTGCCAAAACAGATGTTTATTCCAGAGTCTCACTGGAGTTCAGCTCAACAACTTGGAAATTTCCTTAGTTTTTTTAACCTGTCTTTATTTATGAAGTGAGTACTGACTATACCCTCTCTCCCAAGATATCATTACACATCTATTTTTCTGATCTGCATAAAAGCCTTATTTAGGGATCCTAGGACAACAGGAGGAACATGATGTTTACTTCATTAACTCCTACCCTTGCTTTCCCAATTTTCTATTGCTACAGAAAGGAATTGTAACCTTTATCATTATCAATTCTGCAAATGCTCAGCACTTGGAACAAGAAAGAGCAGAGCTGAGAGGGAGAAAAAACAAACAGCATTCAAACAAGGAGAAAAACATCCCAAAGGTAAATAGAGTTAAAGTATGTCTGTTGCACAATGTGTCCATGTTCTGGCAGAACATCATACTTTACATCAATAGATAAGGCAAACACCTCATCTCTTCCTTCTCTCTAAAGTTATGAGCAAAACAAACTCATGTGAAATATAGCACAATTTTATCACTTAGCCCTCAAATACTGCTTGCAAATAACCAGGAAGAATTTTTTTTCAGATAAGGACAGATCTTCAAACTGTTTCAACAATCCCTCTGGCCAACGTGGAAGAAGCGTTCATAGTCTCTTTACCAGAGAAAGGCTACTTGACACCAAAAACTGCATTGAATGCTGCAAAGGAAATCATTGCCCCTCCAGAATTCAGCTCAGGAGATACAGGTGTGTTCAAACAATTATTTCTTTCTTTAAGAAAGAATTCCACACATGCATGTTCATTAGTCAGTAAGACTGCTGCATGAATTATTTCCAATTTTTTTTTTTTATTGTCAGGTTTTTAAAATGAATCCTAATTTTAACCATTTGGATTTGGCTACAAATATGTTTTATCTTTTCTTTCCTCCTACTCCAGAAAGACAGCAGAAAAGAACACATTTAGTGAAAGAACACTTCAATGACAAATTCAACTTGTCTCAAAATATTAGGAAAAAGCCCCCAAAGTATTATTACTTATGATTCTATCTCCTGAAGTGAACTCCAACACACTTATCCCAGAAAAGGCCACACAAGGCATCTATCCCCAAAGCTGAGGGCAAACTAGGCCAGGGCTTCTGGAAATAGCAGCTGTGACTCCACAGTATCTACCACAGAATCTGGAAGTGAAGATATATTTTTGTTCTGTAACAACTGTTAATATTTACCTGCATACACAATTAATAGTGCAGATTTCTTTAACTTAGGGTATAACTTCACAATTATCTTACATAGGAATACTTCTACTTGTCAAAAGAAACAAGGAGATCCATTCTATTTGTACCACGAGATACCTCAAAAGTCTTTATTTGAAAGCACAGTGAAAAAAGTGGTTTGGGTTTTTATTTTATTTTTAAAAAATATCATTGTTTCACAAACCTGTCTTTGACAGTATGATTCTTTGAGTTTCTTGAGGTGTGTTGTCATTTTCACCTTGAAGTGAATTTCACTGCTGTCCTAAGGACAGAAAAGAAAAAAAATTACTCTCCCTGTAGTAACTGCTAACTTTACCTATTTTACTTTTAAAGATTAAATTAAGAAAAACTTTATATAAAACTTACATGAAACATGGAATGTGATTTAACTATCACCATGCATACCTCGGTGCATCGTAACGTGAACCTCCAGGACGATTTATCAGTCATTAAATTTGTTATGTACTTCCACAGGAAGCTCTTTTTTAAAAAACAGATGGCATAGTATAGCCTTAGGCTCAACATGGAGGTTTTGGATTTAAAATTACTAAAACCCATACATGGTTCAGTCTGTGCTGCCATCTTTACCCAGATGATATACTTATGAAATACAAACATACATATGCAGGGGATTTCTGCTCTAAGATTCCTAAAGAGACAAGTTAAAGCTTGTACCTCAAAATATATACGAAACCTTGTTCAATTAGAGTAATTATCTAGAAGTTAGGATACAGGCAGACTTGGCAACACAAGACTAACCTAAAGAGAAATCTCAGGTCTTACTATTCTGTAGTCCTTCCCAACAGTCATAAGATGCAAGTAGCTGCAATTGTCAAAATGGCTACAGATAAAACAGATTGCAAGAGGTTCTGTGCAAAAGGCGTGTGGGCCACTTTCAGCTTCTCCATGTGTTCTTGTAACTGCTGACTAGGCCAGCAAGACATAAGGGA
The DNA here is from genome assembly GCA_013397075.1 of Rhabdornis inornatus. NCBI lineage: Eukaryota > Metazoa > Chordata > Aves > Passeriformes > Rhabdornithidae > Rhabdornis > Rhabdornis inornatus. Next base: position 83,756 of record VWZS01010376.1, on the reverse strand, counting down.
GTTTCTGTTAGTCCTACTTGAAAGTCATCTGTCTCCACCCAACTGCAGTAAACAATATGACTCCAACAAACAATTCTAGTTAAGTCATCTGAGCTAGGGGTTCTTTGCACAGGAGATTCCAACATTCTCAACACTCACATTCCAAACACAGCCAGAATACAGACTTCTAATCCACCACTCATCTGGTTGCTACATCTACCAACAGGACAGCCAGCAATCCTTTTCCTATCCCTGAAAAAGAAAGCTGACCTCATGCCTAGAGTACTACACAAACTTTGAGGACCTTAATTTATCAAGTTTGCCACTTATTTCATTCATACCCTTAGATAAATGAAAACCTCAATGCATCAAAAAAATCACACCAGAGTATACTAATACACATTTATGGCAACTGGAAGTAGCTTCAGTCAGGGGAGGATTCACATTGTAAAACTGAAAGTATCAACCTGCATTTGGTCATTTTTACCACACAAGAAGTCACACCTCCATCAAATGTCAACAAGCAATTATGTAAAAAACTCACCTGCCCAATGACTTTGAGTTTAATGTACTCCCCTTCTTTCTTATCTCCTAAGTCCTCAGCTGAAGGTTTTGCTTCCTGCAAGAAAAACATAAAAAAACCTGATCAGTTTGACACTTAATTATTTTCACTGGACAGTATGGCAGCTGTCATTCTCTTTATTGCGTGAAATCAGACTACTCAAGGTGTCTTCTTTCTTTCTGTGTGTGTACAAAAAAAAAATAGCAACATAGTATTATGAAAGGTTGTCTGTCTACCTGTGTGAAGTTTAATTAATGGGAGAAAAGAAACACCATAAAGAACATAAGAGATGAGAGAAGACTCATTTGGAAATGGATGACATACAAAAATAAGAAGTATGATTTTATACCTCTAACTCCTAGACAACAAACAAACTGCAAAAAACCCACAAGAAGCATACTAAGAGGCTCAGATATTTGACAGAAAAAAGGAACATTGTGAGGAGAGTAAACAGAAAGTACTTGTGACACCCTATCAACTTAAAGAGAGTGAAACCATGCAAACAGTTTTCAACCCATTGCATCAAAGGTAATCCTTATTTTCAAAAGACTGGTCAGCTACCTTCTTTTCTATGAAAACAAAAGAGCTTCCTTCTAACACATTTGTTTTAAGACCACAATACTTCAAAGTTTTAAAAGGTGTAGTTCCAAGCACTATAGTGTTTTGATATCTTTCCAGGGTAAGAATTAACTGTACAGACAAGTTTGATTCAACAACTTGAGCACTAAAGCTCATCAAAAGGGTTTAAGTGTTATACACTCTAAGACATTAATTAAGGACATCAGAGTTTTCATGTTACTGGTTGATAGATGAAACAAGTGAGAAATCAGGTACTATTAACCCCATTCCTTGCCTGTCCCCACATATCCTGCATCAGACCTTTAGCTGTGTTCCACTGCAGGACAAAGGGATTTTACACAGACATCAGGTCTAGGTGGTGCTCAATGAAGAATTGTTCCCAAGTAGTCATAACCACAGGTACCCTGCTGATCACATTTGAAATCTTCCTTTTATATTCTACTGCTTAACATTGTGGACAAAACAAATTATGTACAGGTGCCTACCACAGGCTTCCATCCCAAAAGGGACTTTTTGCTAAAGATATAGAAATATCCTTTGTATTGCTGGATTTGAAATTTAGGATCAAGTGCCAAAACCACACAAAATACTAACTTTCTCTATTTAAAGTCCATCCAGATAGGTCTCTATCTCCAGATTAAAACCTTTTTAAGCTTTCCCCACCTCCTCCTTAAAGGAGTTAAACAAACACAACTTCTTTGAACATTAGAAGATCAGGGAAGGGCATAGAGCAACTCAGCAAACACCCTTCCCATCTGTACCAGTCTCAATCTGGAGTAAAGAAAGAGAGGAAGTGTTCTTTCTATCAGTTTGATTCACTGCCCCAGCCCAGACCAATTCAGTTTCTACAATGAAAAGAAGTATGATCCAGAGACTCCACCTGGTTTGAATAGCTTTTATTTTTTTAATACCCATCTGGGCACAACCTAAACTGCAGGGACTGATTCATCACCCTTCAAGCTCAAATCCAAAAACTCAACCCAGGCTTTCAAGAAGCCTGACACACACAGGCCTTTGAACAAGTCACTTTAGAAGCATGAAAGGAGTTCTTCACAGGTAATACAGTCAGATCACCTGTGTTCCCCACCAAAGTTTCCCCTAACATATTTGGACTCTAAGCTTCTGGGACTACTTGCAGGAATAGAAACACACTGGTATTCACTTCTGACCAGAAAGAAAGAAAAAGAAGAACCTGAAACTTGTTCTAAGAACTTGCACAAACAGCAGTTTTAATGTCTTTATGCAGGAAACTAAACTCTAAGAATCAGAGCAAGATTCAGATCTCTACTGATCTGAAGTCTGTAACTCCAAAACTAACTCCTGCTTCACTACTGCTGAAAGAATTCGTAAGAACACTCTGTCCCTTTACGTGACATTTCAGGTCAGTCACTGCCTAAATTTACTTTACAAATTGCATGACAGCATAGTATCCCAGCAGTAGAGGTACTTGTAGTAGTTCTGTACATTATAACAGATCCACCTACTCAGGCCTCCAAACCGAATCATCCCATACTAGGTATTACTAATGATCATTGCTACTATGACAGTGCCTCTGGCCAATATGACTGATAAAACTATGATGCATATTTGATTTCTACCCTCAAGGAAAGAGGGCTGTAGTATTAAAAGTAAATAGGGAAAGCAGCAAACAGTAGAATAAGCAGAGGGAATTGCAGTCTTCGAACCATAAAGATGCTCATTTAAAGCCCCACAACCTCTCACACACAAAGTAAGAGGAAAGAAAGCTGTAGCTTCAGGAAAAGACAAATAATATCAAATCACATAATAGAAGTTCCAATAATCAAAGCTTAAAATAGGAGCAAAATATTTTACATCAGGATACAAGACCCAGCAAGTCTGAAAATGCTCCCTGCAGTTTGTCAGTGAACTATACTGCCATTCAATGCCAAATGGTTAAGGCAACACAAAAACACTTAAGAATAAAGAAAGGAAGGAGATTGCAAAGTTGTTAAAACTACTAGCATTCATTAACAAAGTCCTGGATCAGCAATTAGCAAGCCAGACGTCTTGCCCTGTGAAAAGAACATGTGCTTTAGGGTACCTCATGAAACAGGACATGAAAAAGACCACCATACAAAGAGAACAGAAATACCACAACACTCCCATTTCTAACTTTTCATTAGACGCCTAAGGTTTTAAAGGCTTCGCTGCAGTTTTCCTAAAGAGCACAAAGTAAGGCTCCTAGCACTGTCTCACACATGTAAATGACCCTAAAAAGCACACAAAGTTTCTTGGATGAAACACACTAGTATTGCTATTGCAACTAACAAAAACAAAACACACACAAAACAAACATCATGAGGCAACACATTGCAAGTTCCCTCCTCCCATTTTCAGAAGGGCTCAAACTTCAATTTCTAACCTTAAAAAAACAAACTCTAAACTCAGCATTTTAAAGAAAAATCAACAAAACCAAAATTACTAGAGGAATAGAAGTACAACATACTTCCTAATAAAGCAAATAAACCCTTACATTTTAATAGCAGTGGAAAACATACGTACAAACTATAGCATTCTTCATCAGCAGGACACGAACAGATAACGTTTAGATTTTAATATAGCAAAAACAACCTAAGACACTTGAAGGGAGGGGGAAACAATTTGTGTTTTGTTTCGTTTTTGCTTAGATCCCACTAAGCAACCATGTGTTTTTTTCAAGTCTGCCCTTCTTTCAAGCATTTTTACCCATCATAAAAGTCAATTTCCCATTGAAAATAAAGTAACCCCTTCTTTTACTGGTGATAAATGTCCTCCCTCAACTTAAATTCCAGGGCCAAAAAGAATAATATTCTAAGCAATTCACAATTTTAAGTGATCTAGTTATTCTTGTAGAATTGATAAACAGGAATGAGATTTACAGTGCTGCATAACCTTACATTATTCTTCTACTTAAGCATCTCTTTAGCTCTTGTTGCACGGTCCCCCAGAAATGAATGACATAACGTCTAACACTGTTTTGCTTATCTATTACAAATAAACAACAGGCTCCTTATTCACAGACTTTCAAGATATATAGCCACAACGGGTTATCACATACGTGGAATTTTACATACTTCAAGCAGTCCCAAAGACAAAATACGCATGTGTTTTAGCAATATTTGCCTGGAGGAGGGTTTACCTAACTGATGAGAGCTGCTATTTGTTAAAACACGCCTCGGTTCACGTATGCAGACAACTACAGAGCAGCTCACGTGAACATCTGTCTATAAAATCTAGTTCAGAAATTGCTGGTGGGTTTGTTCTTTGGTTTGTTTTTTTTTTAATGTAGGCACTTTCAAGTGTTTTACTACAGGGGCAATGTGTCCTCCTAGGAGGCAGCAATCGCTGTGCTCCCAGCTGCCCCCCTCCCAGGCACAGGCACAGCGAGGCAGCAGCACCATTGTCAGCTGCATTGTGCTGGAAGTCGGGGGCGGGGAGGAAGACCACCAGCGCACACAGCACTGGCTTCTTTTCACCGCTCCTACTGCACCAAGGCTACTCCCCAAAGCAGGCACGGCATGCACTAAGCTGAGCCTTGTCTCCGGGGACTTTTAATTTCCTGGCTAGCACCGGTACTCTTCTTGACTTCACAGCATTACAACAAACATTTGTAGGTACTGACGTTATCATGATGGTTACATTTTGGGAAAAATCAAAGTTAGGAAACAGTGCCCTATGACGACAATATAAAAAAATAAAGCAAAACAGAACACAAATTAAAACCGGAACGCTGTTTTAACTTTCCAGCAGCAGGTCACATAGCCTAAAGCAATAGTTGTAAGCAACGCACTATATATATGCCAGGCCGAGCAACCCAGGAACTTGCGGTACAAGCAACTATTTAAGTCCCCGGCCCAGAAGACAGAAATGACGAGGGCATAACGAGAATATTATTTGGCAGGACAAGAATATTATCAAGGCAGGACAGAGCTTTGATAAAGGACGGAGTGTTTAACACAGGCAATTAACGCTCAGCTGAGAAAGGAGGGGGAGAAAAACAGGCTTTCACATTCCTAGAGCGAACAGAGGACCTCGCAAGCCTAACCTAACCCGCACAAAGCCCGCTCCGGGGGAAAAGCATCCTACCACACACCCGGGAAATGGAAAGGAAAGGAAACAACTGTTGTGCAACATGGCTCACCCCTCGCTGCACTCCGGGTTTCCAGGGCCGGGGCTGCCCCGGCGGCTATCCCGCTCCGTCCGGACGCCGCCCTGGCCCCCGAGTATCCCTGCCTGGAGCCCGCCCGCGCTCCTCGCTAAACACCCCGAGGGAAGGGGAAAAAAGGATTAAAATGCAGGGGGAGAAGGGCCCAAATCCGGCCGAGTTCGTAGATCGGCATCCACACACACACACGCACTCCCCTAT
>VWZS01010376.1:0-78182 GCA_013397075.1 Rhabdornis inornatus | reverse complement strand
GGCGGAGAGTGCGAGCGGAGGGGCGCGGGCAGCCCCTCCCGCACCGCCGGGGCCGCCGCGCCCGCCGGCCGTCCCCCCGCGGCCGGAACAGCTGCCCGTACCTGGTCAGACATGGCTCGGCCCCGTGTCGTGCGGCAGGCTCCACTGGGCCGCTGCAGGCGCTCCGCTCCTTTCTCTGCCCGCAGCGCAAACACAGGGCCGCGGCACGGGCGGGCTTTCCGGTGCGCCTGAGCTCACTTCCCGCCCGGGCTCCGCCCGCCGCCTCTCGCACGGAGCTGCTGCCGCACCAGCTGCCAGCAGGGCCGCGGCACGGATGGCGATCGCCGTTGAAAAAGCGCCGGACGTTAAGGGCGCCGTGGCAACCGGAGCTGCTGGGGAGAGTCCAGCGGGGCCCACAAAGATGATTAAGGGCCTGGAGCATCTCTCTTCATGAGGAGAGACTGCGGGAGCTGGGCCTGTTCAGTCTAGAGGAGATTGTGAGGGAATCTGATGAATGCATGTAAATACCTCAAAGGCGGGTGCCAAGAGGATGCTGCCAGACACTTCTCAGTGGTGCTCAGTGACAGGACGAGGAGTAACGGCCATAAACTAAAACAGAATAAGTTCACCTCAGCTTGAGAAAGAACTGCTTTGCGTTGATGGTGGCAGAGCACTGGGACAGGCTGCCCAGGGAAGTCATGGATCTCCCTCTGTGGAGACATTCCAACCCCGCCTGGACATGTTCCTGTGTCACTTGCTCCAGGTGACCCTGCCGTGGCAGGGTTGGACTCGATGGTCTCCAGAGATCCCTCCCAACCCTGACAATTCTGTAAAGTCACATAACCCTTCCCACAACAGCAGATCTTGGAGCAAAAGTCACTTTCATTATACCTACCTCTAATATAATTGCTAAGGTTTTTACTAAGATAATATGTCACAACAAAATTTACTTTTCTATTTATACAGTTTGCATTTTTTAAGCCATTGCAATCATGCAAGCAATGGGATCTGCATGTATTAAGCAAATCTGCACCCAGGCAGTTGCATTTGAACAAATTTGCAAATGTATGTCATTAAAAACAGAACAGGTCCCCTGCTTTACATTGGCACAGCATAGCTATTCAGAAGTGTCCACAAGAAGCAAGATCTACCTAAAAGATGAAATTTAGGCTGCAAGCTGTTTGGACTATAGCATGGAGTCCTAACATCCCCTCTACAACAGCTCAGGCAACTCCAGCATGGCATCACTGCTGGAACAGACATATGTTTAGCTCTAAGTGGCCAGCAAGTAGAAAAAAAACAAAGCCACACACAAGAATCGTAAAATGACATGAATGTAAAATCAATGAATCAACAGAAGTTAGCTCAATTAAAATAGGAGATTATTATCCTCATGCTACCAAACAGAGTGTTAATTTTACCAGCTACCTTTGGGAAAGGGCAGAGTACATTCATTAGCTCTAGGCAAGGGGCATTCATTAACACAAAGACAAATCTCTGTGTGCCATGTTTCCCTGTAATAACACCAAACACCAAAGCAGCTGCACTCAGTACCTGCATTTCTGCATGTCACTGAATGCAGAGTTAGAAACACAGCTACACCAAGAGGTGCACTTTCACCAGCCAGTGGAACCATCAGTATCTAGACTCATAGGAATTAGTTTTAATCACAACTGTTAAAACAATTCAGAATTAACATGGAAGGGGAAAAATAAATAAAGAGAACCAAAACAAATGCTATGCAGAGCTACAGAATGAAGATGATCTTTCTTAGGCAAGGCCGAGCAGTCAGAAAAGCCAAATACGTTCATGCTATGCCAAGCTCACAGTAAGAGCTCATTATGAGCTTAATAAGACACACAAAGCACCAAAATAAGCCATGCAACGGCTCCTCGACAACACACAATACTAACAGAATGGAAAATGACAAATATTCTATCCTGAACATTACTACTTTTTATAAATTTTACAGGGCTTTTTAAAAACAGAGCCTTACAGTGCTAAGCCCAAAGTCTCAGACTCTGGCACAAATCCAATTTCTTACGTAATCCCAAAATAAAAGCTAACACATGAGTCAGAAGGCAGTTACCTATCCATATACATAGCCATAAAGATACAAGATTAGAATGTGCTCATCAGCATACACACTAGCAGTGTGTACACCACCTTTCCTGACTCCCTTTTTACTCCATCGGTTGTGGATGCATTAGCTCTTCAAGACACAAGTTAGATTTGTACAGGATCTTCAAAGTTAATCTCTGCTGAGCCTGTGAACATACAGCAGTAAAGCTCACACTCTTCTTTTTTGACAGCTCAAATTCAACACAGAAAGCACTTAAATAGAAAACAACAAAAGCTATTTTAAAAATCCAAATATACTTACACAAGCTTCTTCCTACAAAACCCAAAGTCAACTTGCACTTGCATGCACCACCAATGGTACTTGCCCCAAAAACCTCACTGAGTTCTCAGGTGTTTTACAATGTCTTATTTCCCTATCTGCACTTAATCTCAGTCACCCGAAGCCAATAAAGTTCACCTTTGTTGACTAATTTCTCCAAAGCTGCTGTATAGTTTAGGAGCCAATAGCTGTAAGAGGTTTTCTCAAAGCCGTTTGCTCACGTATATACTATGTGCAAAGCTTCTTCAGTCCATCAGAAACAGATTTCTTAAAAAAGCAGATTTTAACCTAAGAACAATCTGTAATCTCATAATGCCAATTTGCTTCCTTGAGAGGGGTTAGTGCTAGCAAACAGGATGAATGCAGTGTTCTGGGGCAGCCAGCTAAGTAACAGTAGCTCTTACATAATAATAGTAATGCCCCCGCCAGCAGGGCCAGAAGCAGTACTTTAAAACTAGGTGGAGCCTGGAAATTCTCTACCTCCTTGAACCCAATTTCTTTGGCAATATTACTGATTATAGGATTTTAAAAACTGGTTATGTTATGTAAAGCACTAAAGTCTTTGCTTTGAAAAAAAAAATCTTCAGAATTACCCAGGTCCACAGATTTCTCTGCTTATTGGCTTTCCAGCATACTCCTTACATGGAGGAAACAAAGGCGTGCTGACTCATACAGACGGTTGCATAAAATACAGTAATGAATGTCGGATATAAATCAAAACCCAAGTGTTTCTTGGAGCCTCTCTTTCTGCGGGCAGGAAAATCTCTGCCTGTTTTCAATACCGATAACCCTGCCTGTGAAATAAGTGAGGGTTTCTAAGGGCAAGGACCGGCGTTTTCCGGCTGCCTCCCACCGGCACGCAGCTGCTCGGTTCCTCAGCAGGGCCAGGCACAGAAGTAGGTCAGCCAGGCACCGCGCTGTGCACGCCCGAGCTGTGCCAAGGACAAAGCAGGAGGTGGCACCAAAGCAGGAGGGGGCACAAATGGCCGCCCCAGCACCCCCGGCCCTGCCGTTCCCCGGACAGAACTGCCCGTGCCCCGGGGAGACCACAGCAGCGTTCAAAACGCGTGTTTTATATGAGCAGAACTTGGTGCTTGTCTGTCGGCAAAGCCAAGCTTTTAAACACACGCAATCGCACCCTGTCAACAATTATTCAGCAAAAGAGCTGTTTTCTGTGCGATGAACTGCGGCTCAGGCCGCGGGAGCGGGCATAGAACGTACTCCGCCGTGTACAGAGGGCTTGGGAGCGCCGGCTGAACCCCGACACCGAGGCCGGTCCGGCTCGGGGTCGCCGAGGGGACCACCCACTCACACCGGCTGCGGGATCGCTCAGGAAACAAAGTCTCCGGCACGGCCACCCGCGTCCTGGGGAACACACCCACTTCCTGCCTACGGTGGCTGACCCTGCCGCCAGCTGCGGCACCCGGGGAAGGGACGGCAGCTTGGGTGAGGTGCCACAGGGCGATACTGGCAGCTCCTGGGCTCCCGCGTGTTCGTGCGTCAGGAGGCTCCAACCTGCGGCGGGGGCGGGGGCGGGCGCGGCCCCGCCACGTGGCTGGAGGGCGGAAAGCGGCCCGCCACTTCCGCTCCCCGCGTGCACTCGCTTCCGCTGCCGCTTCTCTTTCCGGTTCCGCTGTGCGGCGCGCGCGTGCTCTAGCGAGGTCTGGTCCGGTGGCGCACGCGGCGCCCCCCGGCCGCCGCAGCGATGCTGGTGCTGTTCGAGACCGCTGCTGGCTACGCCATCTTCAAGGTAAGCCGCGGCGCTGGGGCTCGGGGGCGCGGTGCCTCTCGCCCGGCGGGCTGTGCCACCGACCTGCGGCGGAGCAAAAGGGAGGGCGAAGGGGAGCGTGTCGGGCCTGCAGTGGGAATTACGGGGAAACACGGGCGGGGGGGAGAGTGAAGGAGGGCGTGAGGGCCCCCGCATCCCGTGCGTGGAGCGAGCAGGACCGGGGATGGGAGCAGAGGGGCCACGTTGCGAGCGAAGCCTCGGGGAAGGGCCTGCCGGAGGAGGCTGGAGGTGCTTGGCGGGCAGAAGGGGAGCTCCTCGGTGCGTGCCAAGCATCATCTGCAGCCCTCGCTTCCTCCCCTCTGCTGGCCTGGATTTGGTAGGAAGTTGTGCTCTCGCGGCCGTGCCCCTTTCGGCGTGTGTGGGAGCACCCGAGTTCGGGAGTGTTGGCTGCTCTCTCTGCCCGGCTGTGCCCTCGTGGCCGGCGTTCCAGCAGAGCCCCGCGGATGCGTGAGGGGGCGCGTAGGAGACGGGCAGCGCCTTCCCGGGTGTGCGGGGCCGCCGCCGGGGCGTGCCCAAAGGCGGGGTTCGCGGGGAACGTGAGGGTCCCTGCAGGATTGCCGTGTCCCGCCCTCGCTCTCCTAGAGGGGGAAGCAGACACTTTGACACCTTCCCAGGGCTTTGCTAGCCTCCTGACCGAGTGGCTGAGGACTGCAGCTTTCTGGGGCTTTGAACAAGCCTAAACTAGAGCTGCTGCAGTGTCGTGTCGTCCTCTCTGGCTTTTCTCTTGCTCCAGTGTTGATTCCTGTACTGTTTTACCACCTTTGTCATAGTTTGATCGCAATATCCTTATTTTTTTCCCTCCAGCTTAGTCTTAGGGTTTAGCTTGTGTGAACATGAGTGCAGGTGCAAGGAGAGGAGGGCTCTGGTTTCCTTTGCCTGTAGCAGAACTGCACCCTTGCTGCTCTGTGGAGCACTGTATTTTCTTCCTCTGCCCTGAAATATTTTCCCCTCATTGGGTGAAGCCATGCAGTTCCAGCAATATTTTAATATAAATTTTAGTATTTTAATTTCTGAAGGTAGAGTGGGTATAAAGCAAAGGTAGAAGGAGGGACATACGGAGAGAACTGCAGGGAGGTCTCTGCAGAGGTGCTGCAGTGTTTGCTGCAGGTCTCAGCAGCTGGGGCTGGCTGTCAGGGGTGTGCAGTGTAGAGAAGTGAAAGCTCACTGCTGGAAATGAACAAAAGTAATATGTTGGTTCTTGGGATATTTTTTCTCTTATCTTATATTTACATATATGTGTACACAAGCAAGGGATGGGACTGCTGGAGCAGCTGTCTTGAAGCCTTTATTCCATCACAGTCATCAGCCTTATTTTACAGAATTAAGCACGGGACATGGAAACAGCTTCAGCCACTAAGAACAGCAGATGGAGTTCTTTTTGTTACAAAGTCTTTTAACAACTTTCTAGCCAACAGCATAATATTACGAGCTGACAAGGGTTTGCTTAAGCCAATTAATAAAGCTGCATGCACATCTTGCTTTGAACAATGCTTGCTTGTAATAGCTTAAAACAATAGATAAAGCTTCATTACTAAGCTTACATATTTCTACTATCTTGCTTAACATATTTTCCTGAGGCCTATCTACACAGCTCATAGCCCTATTGTTTCTTGTCCTTGCGTCTTCAGCATTCTTGCATTTCTCCATAATGAGATTTGCTTTTACATAGCTTTCTGAGAGTTTTATGCCTTTTCTATTTCCCACAGTAGTATTTTATTATTTTGAGACAAGCTGTGGTTTGCCTTGCTGATTTTGATGGCTGCTGCCAAGGCTGGAAATGCCAAAGCCTCAGCCACAGTGCCCATCTACAGGGAAAAGGTCTCAATCACCCAGCATTCCTTCCCTGGACAGTGCAGCTGTTCACCTGCAGTCTTGTGTTGCTCTTATGCTTGGGTTTCCATTTTGTATTGAAATGTTCTCTGCAGAGTTTAGCTACTTTTTATTTCCTTTCTAAAGTGGTTCCTGAAGTCTGATACTGCTGGGGGGTTGGGATGTTTGTTTTTTAGTTACTTGAGGGTTGGACAGATTTTGTATTTCTGAATCTTGGAGACATTTATGGTTACCCCCTTCCCTTTCCAGCAGTGACCACACGTGTTTGTTGCCAGCGTAACTGTGTTCTGTCTTTCGGCCTTGGTGATCAAGAACTGTCTTTGGGAAGCCGTGTAGCTCTCACATGTTCCCTTGCAGGTGTTGTTCCCCTAGATAGTAAGGGCAAACGGGATACAGCCATCTTCTAGATCTTGGAGGACTTTCTAATGAATGTTACTGTCTTGAAGGACAAACTATCCATAGATATAATTTTTATATGTTAACAGTCTTGGTTTTAGCAGTTTCTATGTCTTTAATTTTCTCTTTGTGCCCATGTCTGTTTATAGAGGCTGAAAATTTTGTAGGCCTTGGTGTAGGAAAGATTGACTGGGGGAAAAGAATCATCTGGCTGAGGAAAGGAAGAGTTGCCCCAAGGTTTTTCTGTAACTCATAGTCATGTGGGAAGTTAATGACTATGTTTATTTGCTCAGCTACTAACTGAGTTCAAAAAAAGACATCTCCTTAAACTAGGGTTTAAAAATCTGGGAGCAAAATTTATAATGCCAGGAATGATTACTACACTTGAGTTAAATTGCAATTGCATTTGCATTGTGGGGACAAAACCACAAGACTATTGAGTGAGGTATAAAGATCTTGACTACTCCTCTGAGCAATTTTCTGGGACTTTGCTGTGCACTCTGCATTTTGTGAAATGTATATAGGCTCCAAGAGTGTAAGTGTTAATCTTGTGCTGTTTAAAAGCTGAGGGGGTTCCCTGTGTACAGAGATGAGGTTAAGCCATTGCTGCCTCTTAGGTAATTCTTGGCTCTGTTGATGACCAAGCTGTGGTGATGACTCTTCTTTAAAGGGATGTTTTCTTTCTTGTTTGGGCTAGCTCTGATTAATGAAAATAACTTGGGGGATCACTGCTTTCTGTTAGGTTTCCCAGATGTTTTATTTTTCCAAAGCAGTGGCAAATTTGAGTTTGCGTCACTGTGGTTATCAGTGAGTCTTGTAGAGGAGAATGGAGCAAGCCCAGTTTTGATAAAGAAGAGGGTTTTGCTTTAATGTGTCCAGGAGGACACAGCCATTATTGAAGAACTTCTGTAATTCAGGTGAAAGTAAAAATGTTGCACTATTGTCTCTTAGTAGGGTAAAGCTTCTGAGAGAGAATGGTGAAAACAGGGATCACTGAAGTTGAGTTTGACTCGACCAGTGCTAACTACTGCGAAGTGTTTGGATACACTGTAAATGTTTCAGGTTTCCTGGGTTGAAGATTGTTCAAAAGTGAACTGAATCCAGTTTGTATTGTGTTTTTTTCCCTACAGGTTCTGAATGAAAAAAAGCTTCAAGAAGTTGACAGTCTGTGGAAAGAATTTGAAACTCCTGAAAAAGCAAACAAAATGTAAGCAGCTGTTTGTGGGGATAGCAGTGTGGCTTGTGGAAGGACTACAGGAAGGCTGCCTGTAGTTACACACAGCTGAGGTTCAGAATGAAGTATTGATTTTTCCGTTTCAGGATTGTAAAAGCTGTGAGCAGTGATCATGTGAAGTTAGATACTCTGAGACACTTACAATGGAATATCAAAGTGAAAGACATACCTTACAGTGTAATTAAGCAGCAGAAGTCATTACCGTGTGTCACCAAAGCAAAAAATTGAACAATATTTTAAGGTGATGTGGGTGCTTTGACAAGACCATCCAGGCTTGTGATGCTGGAAGTGTCAGTGAAATGACAGGGTTCTGTGCTCACAGGAAATTCTTTTGGGAAAACAAAAACTTAATCCAGATGGAACTACAAAATCACTGTAAATTGAGAGCTAGTGTTGTTGCCTATGCCATCAGTGAGAGTTAGCACCACTGCAGAGTTGCACAGGGATTGCAGTGTCCACTGATCAAGCTGGTCTTTCTAGCAAATTGCCCTAAAGCTAGGGACAATGGTGGATTCCTTCCAAGTCTGTCTGGTGTTTTTATTGGAAGATTTCTTACCAGCTTTGATTATAATGGATGCATCTGAATGAGCTATGCCTTTAATATTTATCCTGCTCTGTAACTGTACTTAGAGCAGAGACCAGAATATCCCACATCTGCTGGGTTGTAGTGTGGTTAATCTTGTCCTGGAGACATCATCTTGGACACTTGTTATATAGGATGTGGCTCTTAATGGGATCTCTACTCCGATAAAAATAATTCCTCTTTTGCCTTTCTGAAAAGGCAAAAGTGTAAGCCTGAAGCTTTTGTTGGGATCTGCAAATGCTTAACTCAAGTATTCAGCTTTATCTGTGACCTTGCTTCCTTTGCAGATACTTGACTCACAAAGAGCACTGGTTAATCAGGGCTGGATTAGTTAAATGCCTGTCCCTGACAAGGAATTTACTGGATTGAGATAACTTCTTAACTGTAACTATATTATCAACACCACAGCCTGTGTGAGGAGTAGAGGGAAGCTGTGCCTAAAGATCTGACACTATGTGGTTAAACACTGTTCAGATGATTCTTGGCTCTGGTCAGCATTTAGGGCATGAAAGAAATTTTTGTTGTTTGTCTTAAGCTCAGCTCAGAACTTGTATTCTACCATCTAATTACAGGGGAGGACTTGAGGGTTCATGGGCAATGAATCAGTTCAAATTTAAAGTCTTTGAAGATGCATTTGGTTGAAAAGCATGTTAAATCTGAGCTGTGCAGGCTCTGCATTCCACAGAGGCAGAACATTTCCTTTTGAAGATGAGTAGGAAAGATGCTATCATCAGTCAATCAGGGTGCAGTGTTGAAATTTAAATGGATGATGCCTGTCTTTAAATATGAACTACAAAGCAAAAGAGGGGGGTTAGGTTTTCTGGTGTTGTTAGTCCAAGAAACACCAAATCAAAATACCTTTTTCTTTTTCCTTTATATGACTGTTGTGGGACCCAGCTGAAAAGTCACACCAGACTCAATTGGCCAGTTTAGTGCTCTCAGTCCTTTTTGAGGGTCTGCATATTGATCTCTGCTCTCTTGAAGCCTAAGGGAAAAGAGAGGAGTTGTAGTAGCAGAGGCAGAAAAAAGAGATGGTTCTAGCATGTGGTTTATGTACGCTTGTTTACACACTTCTATTTTATTTCTGTAGAGTAAAGCTGAAACACTTTGAAAAATTTCAGGACACAACAGAAGCACTTGCTGGTAAGTGAGTTAACGCTGTTATTGCAAAAAAAAATCAGATCTCTGTCATGCACTAGTTCACTCATTACTTACCTGTGTCCATGCTCTTTTTCTTTTCTTAGCTTTGAAATTATAGGTTTTTTAAAGTGAGCTGGTTTTGATGGTTATGAGGTCACCTACCCAGTTCTATAGTGCAGTAAAGATGTAATAAAGTGGTTTTTTCCTTCAGTGCATATTTTTAAGCAACTTACAAATGAGCACTATATACGTTGGGACTGATACATGTAGCCTGTCTGTTGTCAATGATGGATTCTTGTTGAAGCTGAATATCACTGATTTGAGTCAACAATTCGTCACTACCACTGAGACAACAGACAGGTACTAGAGAACATTCACTATTACAGCCACCTGGGTTTTATGGACACGTGTTATGCCTGTGATTTTCAGCCTAAAAAATGTCTGTGTTCTCCTTAAGTTCAGGAGTTTAAGCAAAATGGAAAGCCTTATATTCAATAATTTTTACTAATTCTACACTTTAATGCTCGATGTGTAGTCTGGTTTAAATAGAAATGGTAGGAATTCTAGGCAATAATTCAGAAATGGTGTGACAATTACTGCTGAATGTGCTGTATAAATTCAGTAGGTGAATGTTCTAGGTCACGTTTATAATTAAAGAGCAGCTCTTCATATTCTGATGCAGTAGGGATGGCTTATAGAGGAAGCAAGCAAGAATGCAGACAGCCATCAAACATGAGATGCAAGTGAAAGAGCTGAGATTGAAGCTGTTGTATATTCCTCTCCGTGGCATATTTTTTTTATTTTGTTGCTTTTGCATAGGTTTGGATTCAGTTCATGTATAGTTAGGCTGATTTAAAAAAAAACAACAAAAACATCCAAAACCTGCTACTATTTTGCTTCAAGTTGACTTACCAGTGAAATGGGGAGGTTCAGACTACTTATGGCTCATTTATTTTGAAGGGAAGAC
Organism: Rhabdornis inornatus; assembly: GCA_013397075.1. Lineage (NCBI taxonomy): Eukaryota > Metazoa > Chordata > Aves > Passeriformes > Rhabdornithidae > Rhabdornis > Rhabdornis inornatus. Next base: position 67,863 of record VWZS01010376.1, on the reverse strand, counting down.
AGTGTATGTAACAGTTTCAAGGGGGTTAGATGCTATTGGCCAGCTTGCAGGGTGGAAAATTATCTGCATTGCAGAAGGGTTGAGAGGAAACTCCACACAGCACTTTGATTTTACTCTTGCATGTCATTAGGTTCTGGAAACCAAAAATCACTGGCTGCTGCTCTGTTACTGTGATGAAGATATATCAATCACAGAAGTTCAGTAGAGCGCAGAGCTGACCCTCAATGAGAGTTGTATAAGTGCCTGCTTAAAATATATTGTGTGGGATTGTAAACCTTTTAAGATCTATTCATATCTGAGAATGAAGGACGTCCATTAAAGATTTTTCTGTCTGCATGCTGTATTAAAAGGGTCTGTTTGACTGTCCAGTTTGGCACCATTCCTGGGGCTTTAGATAGTACATTATCATCACCAGAGAATGCAAATAAGCCATTACTCCATTTAGGATATCGTGGTTGCTGCCTAAGGGACCTGGCAAATGGTTGGTTAATAAAATGATGCACAAAATATTCCCATAATAACCTTGCCATTGCAAATGTTAAACATGTATCTAAAGCATATGGCATACTGTTTGTAGAGATCCTTAAACAAAACTGGCAAAAATAGAACTGAAAACATATGGAGAAAGGAGAGGCAACTGGGAGAAGGGTTTTTAATTTAGGGCCTCAGAGGAGGAAGTATATAATTTTCTTCTATTTTGATTTTTATTTATTGCATGGTGAAACAGTATTGCAGCTCAGACTAGAGTTACTGTGGACATTTAAAATAAATACATGAAGTTAGGAGTAATATTTTTGCGGGTTTTAGGAGGGGAAAGAAACAGCTTCTTTGGTCTTTTTGTTTCATACAGCATCCACAGCTCTTGTAGAAGGCAAGCTCAGCAAGAACTTGAAGAAGATTCTCAAGAAGATAGTGGCAAAAGATGCCCATGAGCAGTTGGCTGTGGCAGATGCCAAACTTGGAGGTGTCATAAAGGTGGTAACTGATTTTGCTGTTTTTCCTTTTGTCTCATGCTGCTAAAGTGCTATAGTCAGATTCCAGAGATTTTGCAGTTACTGGCAATGGATTACACTGCCAGTGCTGTGTTTGCAGCATGGAGGATAGTTAATCCTAGTATGTGTACAGGGAAGATGTCTTGAGTACACAGGTGAGTGATATGGTGAGAATGCACTAAGCTCTTCAGGTTTGCTTGATTTCTCTCTTAAATATTGCGTATAAACCCAGCAAGTGAAAAAAATAATTTTCCTGATGATTCAATCCAGAAAAAGAGTGGGGGGAGGAACCAACCAAAAAACCTGGGCTAGGCATACACATATTCCTCCCTAACAGATGCAGCAACAGTAGGATGGTGATGTATTGTTGTGTTGGGAGGGGGCATTGTTGTGCCTTCCTCATTGTGCAGGCAGCTGTGCACACCCCTTGGTCCTTGCCTGCCAGAGGAAGAAAGAGGTTCACTGGAGGTGCACTGCCTTTTCCAGTGTCTCCTAGGTGTCAAATACCAATTTCCCATCTCATGTCCAATTGCTCCCTGTTCCACTGAACTTTGTTCTGACAACCTCCTCAGGCTGTCTTAGGAGACTGTAGGCTGCAAAATGAGGGTTTAATGTTAAAGTGAATGATAGCAAGGACTTTGAACTAATTATTCAGTCTTGTTCTCTGAAAAAGACAAAGCCCCCAACCCTCTACCTCTGAATTTTCTTTCTGTGGCCAAACTGCTTCTAGTAAACTTCAAAATCTGGAATCTCAAGTTGAATATTCTACATAACAGAGCATTAATTATAAATCTGCTCTTCAAGATGGAATATTGACTGTGTGGGGAACTGAGCATCAAAAATGGATGAAACCTGTGTGATCATGGGGTTGCAGTGGGAAAACCAGTTATAATGATGTAAGGCTGCTGGAAGAAGGACTGCAGAGAAATATTGTGTTGTGCCTGACTTTGGACCATTGATTTCCACACTGCAGGAGAAGCTGAATTTGAGTTGTATACACAGCCCAATGGTTACAGAGCTGATGAGAGGAATTCGCTCACAGGTCGAAGGGCTCATAACAGGCCTCCCTTCTCGAGAGATGGCAGCTATGTGCCTGGGTCTGGCACACAGGTGAGTTCCTACAACAGCTCTGTTTCATCCTGTCTGCCCCAGGGATGTGCCCCTGTCTGTGCTGTGCTGCTTGAAGTGTCTGAGTATGTGGCATGGTCTCATAGTCTAAGTCAAGATGCCTTTGTATCTGAAATCTTGTTTTACAAAGGAAGGGCTTTCCAGTTTGCACCCACCCTTTAGGAAAAGGCTTCATCTTCACCCAAGTGGAAGCTGGTAGCTTTCTTTTTCATGTTATGTACTTAAGGATTTTGTCTGGAATGTGTCTGGAGCAGTCAAGGGAGTCTTTTAAAGCTCCACTGCCACTAAGAGACAAGGTGGAGACCACAATTTGGTGATGTGTGCCAGAATAAATACCCATATCATAGATAACGCAAGTATTAAAGGCAGGGTTGTTCTTCCCACCTTGTTCTTGCTGCTTTTTAGATTTAGTGGAGTAGTAGTTAAATACAAAGTTGTTAGATCAACATGGGATCAAGCATCCATTAGCGAGTAACTTTTAAATCCATATTCTGGTATGAGCTTGTCCTGTCAGAAGCCATTGGCAAGTTAGAGAAATGCTTTGCTGTAGCTAATTCCTTAAAAGTGTGTTTGCTTAGAAAATGGACAGCAATATCAGAAAAAGACTTTTAAGATGCGAATCCTCATTGATACCAAATGTCTTTCACTGTAGCATACAGAGAAATTGTTAACATTACATTAAAGCCAGATGGTAATGGGCTTTCTCAGACAGTGAGAATCTGTTCTAGGAGGTTTATTTTGTTGCTTCACATTAGTGTTGCTGGCATTTGCTGCTAGGGAGGTGCAGTTTTGTAAATTGCCTCCAGCTGCTGCCCCAACTGGAAGTGCTGTTGACAAATACATTTTGTGGGGAACCATGCAGAAAAACCAAGAGCCAGTTAATTTCCTGCCACAGCACTCATGTTCAGTCTGCTGCAGGTGGTACAAATAACCTTAACTTTCACTTTCACCCCCGTCACAGGGTACGGGAGGGACACATGCCAGGGCTTTTATGAAGTTTGTGTCAGTGTGGCTTTTGGCCACAGCTGAGAGCAGTCAGTGGCACAAAACTGAGCTTAGTTTCAATTAACCTGTGGACAACTGTATTCATGTTAAAAAGGAACAGGTTAGGCATATTCTGCAGCAGGATGTCAGGATGCTGATGAAGCTGTATTTGTGTCTCCTCAGCCTTTCCCGATACAAGCTGAAATTCAGCCCAGACAAAGTAGATACCATGATTATCCAGGCAATTTGTAAGTATATTTAAAGCTTAAATTTTTAATGGATTTGGCTTAGGATAGCTGACTCCTGTACATTGACGAAAAAGAAAAGTATTGCTGTCGATTTCCTCCTAGGATGTCTTAGTAAATTGGGCACTGATGTTCAGCTAGGCATAAAGTGTGTTTTCTCAATAGGGTTTTCCACAAGCAGGAATGTTTAGGACAATAGAATAAACTGGCATGCACTTTCTCTTAGCATAGAAATCAGCTGAACTACAGGCAGTGTTAGTTCAGTTCTCTGAGGGCTTTCCTTTGCAACATGCTTCTCTTCTGAGTGATGCTGGGAGAATGGGCCCCACAGGATAGCATTTTCTGACCCATCATTTAGGTGGTGTCTTCATAGACTCCTATGTTAGGCCTGTAAAATACACCACAGTGTGTAATGCTGCATTTTGTCTCCTTGCTTTCTAAATGAAAAACAGACTGAAATTGTTAAAGCAGCTAGGAAAGCCCATTCCTCATTTTTACTTGAAGACACACACATTGTAATCTGCACAGTTGCTGTGAAGCAGTGATGAGGAATCCTGTTTGGAATATTAATTCCCAGGCTGTTGCCAATGATGAAACATAGTTAAACTGAAATTAATGATGTAATTCAGTTCCTTCGTCACTACCACTGAGGCAACAGATGGGAATGTTGGTATTGCATTAGCAGGAAATATTTTAACCTCAAGGCTCTCTAGCAATATATGCTGTAGGTGCTCTACTCTAATAAACTCTAAATCAGGTTATTTGTCATATCTAGTAAATGGTGAGCCTGCTGGCTTTGTATTTGGTATATTTATATTATAACAGCAACTAAAAGGCTTGCTTTTTTAAATCAAGTAATGGAACACAAGATCAGTTTGTTACTATTAAAACATTTTTTCCTCAAAGTTAATTGGATGGCTACATTTTACATCAACTTGTGTGTAGCATTTTGGCTAAGAGGAAGGATAACTGGCTGCTGTGCTCCTTTTAGGGGAATATGCTTTACAGCTCTTAGGGAGTTTGTCCAAGATGATCTCAGTGATAAAACTTTGAGGCCACACTCCTGGGCATTCGAACATTTCTATAGTATTGTGCCTGGTTTTATGCAGTTCTCTGAAAAGTAAACACTTCCAGTGTACTGCAGTTTGGTTTATTCCAGTATTTATAGAGTGGAATACTTCAGGTAATTTCCCTTTACACTGTTTAAATTGCTTTGGTTGAGAGTACCACATTTTTAGATTGCCCTTTAAGAAAAAGAACTCCGTCCTTCTTTCTTTTAGCGCTTCTTGATGACCTGGACAAAGAACTGAATAACTACATCATGCGCTGTCGGGAATGGTACGGCTGGCACTTCCCTGAGCTGGGCAAAATCATCACAGATAACCTCATGTACTGTAAATGTGTGCGCAAAGTCGGTGAGTACTGGGGACAGCTGAGCCTGGGGCATGGCAGTGAGCACGGCGTGAGTGGCACTGGTGTGAGACCCACTCACTGCTCATCCCGCTGCTCATCACCCTGAGCAATGCTGCCCTCAGCAGTAGGGCACATGGAGGGTATGTTTGCATCTGGATGTTGGTGCAATTTGCCATTTGGAAGCTTAAGTGAAAACTAATGCCACATCACCAACCAGTCCTTCGTGGACCACCAGCACATCTTAGAATCACAATTAGTCAGCAGACCAGTTTGGAAATTAGCTCCTAATAAACTGATGTAAAAAGAAGCGTTGCCTGTCTCTGAATGTTCTTGAAGACAGCAGCTACTAGAACTATTTATAAGAGCACAGAGAACGACTGCTATATTTTGGACACTTGCCTCACCTCTTGGGCTCATGTGCTTTGTATTGATGATTTTTTTTGCTTGATGGATTTTTTTTTGTAATAATGAAGTTTGAAGTCCAGAGAGAGACTTGTGGTTTTAAGGGAGGTTTTTTTTTCCCCCAGTTGCAGAAACAATGAAATAGATTTGTTTAGTGGTAAGTGACTGCTTCCTGGAATTCTTTTCTTGTAATAGTGACACTGAAAATTTTGCAGCAACCAGCTACTGAAAAGATAAAGTATGCAGTATGGGCTTTCTGAGGTTTTTTCCTAGTTTCAAATTTAATATTTCCAACCATTCCTAGCAGGTATAAACATAAAGTCAGAACACTGACACGTATTTTAGGAATTTGGAATACTGTAATGGCAGACTTGACTCACTGTTTTTATTTCGGCCTTTTATCTGCATCTGTTTCTGTGCTTTTTTTACTAGTTCATCTCGCCCCCAGCACAAACATGCTTTCATCTGTCCCCCACAGGAGACAGAAGCAATTTTGCTTCCTCTGATGTTTCTGACATCCTACCAGAGGAGATTGAGGAGGATGTGAAGGCTGCCGCTGAGATTTCCATGGGGACAGAAGTATCAGAAGAAGACATAAACAACATAATCCATCTCTGTGATCAGGTATGTACACATGGATGGATAGGAGTAGGACTATATTTCAGCTATTTCAGAGCCACTTCTGCCAAGGAGAGCTTTTCCCAGGGCAGTGCTAACACTTGAGATGGCAGTGATGATTCCTGTGTTGTTGCTCTCCTGATGTTCAGACATGAGGGTGCACAGTCACTACCTCATCTGAGCCGTCTCAGGCTGTTGATGTCTGCACAAGACCTTCTGAAAGTGGCAGTCTTACTTTTGGGAGGAATTTTGCTATCATTGTACTTTGTAAGTATTTGAGATAATAGCATTGTATAGCCTCTTTTTAATCTGTCACTGTGGAAGCTAGGTGATAAACCATGGATTAAAAATGGACCACTGAAGCCCCAAAAGAATTAGGAATTCTACCCTGCTCTCATCTGGGCTGTGTGGACAAACACCCTCGGAATTCAGTTGTGCCAGTTGGATCCCTTTGTGACTTTACCAGGGAGTGGCAGGGTTAGGAGTTCCTGTTCTTGGTCTAGACCAGGCTGCTTTTTTTATGTGCATTCTAATTGTGTATATTTGTACGGAACAAGAAAAGAGCATGTATCCCATATCAAGAGAATGGTGGCAAAGATTTATGTAAAAACTGAATATTCCAGGGTTTTGTCCTAAAGAAAATGTCCATGCTAAGTATTTTTGTTCTGCTTCACTGTCTTTGGCATGTTGTCAGCTCCTTTATCAGGAGTTTTGCTGAGAAAATAAGTTGCATAAGGGAATAAGTGGAACAGATCCAATATACTTTGTGGATGTAGCTCTGCTCTGGGAATATGCCCTATATTAAGCTTCCTGTAACTCTGCCTCTTGGCTGTTTGCATTTTGCAATTTGTTAGTCTTCTACATTGGAATTCTCAGCACTTCCTCCTGTCAGTATATTTATCTCTTAGTATTTTTTGGTCAGCTGATACTGTAACCAAACTCTGTCTGTGCCAGGTGATTGAAATCTCTGAGTATCGGACACAGCTCTATGACTACCTGAAGAACAGAATGATGGCCATTGCTCCCAATCTCACTGTCATGGTGGGAGAACTGGTGGGAGCAAGGCTCATTGCTCATGCAGGTGGGTTACAGTGATCAATGTAAATAAATCTTAGATGACCTCATGAGGTTTTCTCTGAGAAGCTGGTCAGCTAAAAGCATTATGTAAGGCCTGGTGAATATATCATCGTAAATGGGGCGAAGGCAGCACTTCAGGAATCTTGAGAATACCAGCATGAGCTTAGTAGTAGTCTGTGATGATGAAGTTCTCAGTTGGCCTGAATTCTTTTTAGAATATGAGGGCAACTTAAGTCACTACCTCTTCTGAGACGCTTACTGAGCCTGCTGCTGATAGTTCAGTCACTTCCGAGGTAAAAAACTGAAGTGGTGCACTTCAGTGGGTTCCTCTGTGAGCAACCTGCGCTTTCGGAGCCCAGAGCACGCTTGCTAAAATAAAAACTGGCTGATGAAACAGGCAAAGGACAGGTCTCTGTATGGAAATCCAAGGGAGGGTTTATTGGGTCTTGAAGAGAGTCCAGACAAAGATAAAACTGGGTTGAGGGCACAGGGTTAAATATGGGATTAAAGTTGCGGGTCTGAGGGTCAAGGTCCAATACGGACAGGGGAAAGTGGTGCAGAGGAGGGACAGCCAACCAGGGGAACCAGTAGGATAACAGGGGTGGGGCAGTGTGGCAAAATATAGCCAATGGGGGCTCAAGGAAAGGAAGAACATTCCACAAAGGGTGCATACAAGGTGGACAGGGGCGAAACAGGGGGGGAAAAACTGTACAAACCAATAGAATTCAAGACACTAACATGTGCCCGCAGAGGCTTATGGGAGGGAGGCACTTCTCACCATAACCATAGAGGGGTGTTTCTTCTTGCCTGCTCTTGCTTTTCCAGGGCTGAAGTGTTACAGCCTCAGTGGCAGACCCTTGAACCTCCACAAAAAACCAGCATTGGGCATTTATAGTCAGACTGGTTCAAGGGAGAATTATTTCAGCTAGTTGTGCTGCAGTTCTGTGATTAAGATGTTCTTGCTGTCAAGAGTGTTGGGAGTAGGCATTATTCCAGTGGAATATGTTTTATTGAGTGAGCCTTTTTTCCTGGTGCTCAAATCAAACCAAGACAGTTTACCTGTTCTTCAGGAAACAAAGGGCAGCAGTCCTCATGAAAATAAGATGGATCTGAGCTTCTTACACTATTCAAAAGCAGGAATCTAGCCTAGCTGATCCTCTGACAGACTACTCTTGCTGTGTCACCTCCTTCTAGGTTCCCTCCTGAATCTGGCAAAACATCCAGCTTCAACAGTTCAGTTACTGGGTGCTGAGAAGGCACTCTTCAGAGCACTGAAGACTAAAAGGGACACACCTAAGTTTGGCCTTATCTATCATGCCTCCCTGGTGGGACAAAGCAATACCAAAAATAAAGGAAAGGTAAATTGCATAGCTCTTTACTAGCTTGGCTTTTTCCAGGGTGTGAATATCTAGAGCCTCAAGATGGCTTGAACTTCACAGTGAGGCTCTTTCCATGGCTTGCTTTACTGTATTGCTTTGTGATGACATGGAAAATACCACTGTCCTACAAATCTTTGAATATCATTCACTCTTGTTAAAAAAAGGGAATAGTATTGTGCATTTGACATACCTGAGCAATAACAAGTGTATTCCTGCTGAGTTAGGATGTAACACTGGCTTTCTTAAGGGGTGTGTTACTACTTTCTTCTATGTGATAGTAAACTAAGGTGTTAAAGGCTTTAGTCTTGCTTGAAAATTGGACTGTTTTTGCACTAAAGTTATTTACAGCTTGGTCTTAATGCTTAGTCTTTCATAATGCAGGTGGATGAATGTGTTTGAATTGTGGAGAAAGCTGGAAATTACACCTCAGACTAACCTGATCTAAAGGTTGGGGTAGAGTAGGATATGTATAACTGACTTGCTGCCTCAGATGTTTCCCTCTGTTTTTCGAGGAAATGAGGTGTTACATTAACAGTATTTCAGTGTTGAAAGTAAGAGAGTTGCTAATTATTTTTTGGACTAAACATTGCTAGTAAATGGTTACTTTGTTCTTTTGTATGTGGGTATGGTTTCCAGATCAGAGTGAATCATTGCCTTATGTTAAGTCTTGGCATTTAATATTATTTTTGGCTTTTCCAGATTTCTCGAATGCTGGCAGCAAAGACTGCCTTGACTATTCGTTATGATGCCCTTGGAGAGAACACCAGTGCTGAAATGGGAGCTGAGAACAGACTAAAAGTAGAGACGAGACTGAGGCTTTTGGAAGAGAGAGGGGTAAGTCTTGCAGAGAGCTGCATGAATCTGTCATTCTTGTTCAGGGTATGATTTACTGACACTGCTTTTTGACTCGTCTCGCTCAGTAGCGTGTCACTCTTACCCTCTAGTTTCTCCCAGCTTTGGCTGAGTGTGTAAGTTGGCTGCAGGCATTTGTGTGTCTGCTCTTCTTGTTTACAGGGTTACATTTATTTGCATTATACTGAAAAATCTTGGTAGTGAACAAGATTAATAAGATCATACCTTTCCATTACCTGCATCTCTATGAATTGCAAGGATAGGCTTATAACTTCATCGCTTCTTTCTCTTTACCTTAGAAGGAGTATTTGTGCCAATATTTTTTTCCACCCTGGCTCCTAGAATCTGGACAGAATCTGGTGGTGCTTAGTATTAGGGAGCTTTCTCTGTAGCTAAAGCAAGATGATATTCTGCAAATTGCTGCACTGCCGTCCTACCACCTGATGCATATCCTGGCTCTCCACACCTGCTGTTCCATGTTGCCATCAGCACAGTGTGCTGGGAGAACATAGGAACCCTTTCTTCTTTTAGGTGGCATGCCTGCTGCATGTGATCTTGTGAATGACACCTAGGTTCAGCCTTCCAAGCTAGATCTGATGCCAGTGCTCTAGTATTGGCACCACTAGAACAGAAAAGAAAAATCCAGAAAAACCTGCCCACTCTCTTCCTGGGAAGTGAAACATCCCATCAGAACAAAGGCAAGGAGACATGTTAACACTAAAAGACAAACCAGTCACCTGGCAAGTACATATTTTAATTTAGTTTGGGGCCTGTCTTGTGGCTTTAAGGTTGGCTTTATGCCAGCTATAGGGTGATACCTGCCCTGACATGCAGTTACTCTTGCCAAAGAAAAGAAGTGCACAAATTTGAGCTGCTTTTGTGAATTTGGATGTTATGTCATCTGGCTGTCGTATATTTGGTACAGTAGTAGATTCCCCTTACTTGGGCTCTTGAAGAGCAGCATTAGGAAGGCCATTCTCACCTCAGTTATATTCCACATCACTGCTTTACACTCAGATGTAAAACTGCGCTGCAGGTACACGAGAGCTTGACCCATAATATATGTCCTTCCCTTTTTTAATTCAAGAGCCGAATAACTTGTGCTGTGAATTCTTTTCCTTATGAGTAATTTGTTTTTCCTATCTAAATTTTTCTTGTAGATAAGAAGAATAAGTGGCACTGGAAAAGCCTTGGCCAAGACAGACAAGTATCAAAACAAGAGGTGAATAGTTTTTCCTTTCAGCTTGGCTGAGTAAAAATAACTCCATGTTTTTGTGTCTGAAAAGCTCTTTGGTTGTGGGCTAAGTTGACCTAAGATCCAGAAAACATTTCTTACGCTTTTTAAACATTGATAATAAGTTCTGTTGCTAATAAGACTTTCCTTTTTCCCCACATTTTCTAATAGTAAATTACTGACATCATCAGATAGCAAGTTTAGCAAGTGCTAAAGGATAGCACTTTAGGTGCTACCGGCAGCACCCCAAAAAGCAGGGTGTTAATGTATAGCACGTTTATTTATTACCATTCCAGATGAAATAATTTGGAGAAAATCAGAGCTTGAATTGATTTCTTTGACATGGAAGCTGTCCTAGAGACCTACTTAACCATCTTATTCTTAAAAAAAGGAAGAAAGCCAGGCACCACTTGTTCTGAGCAAAGCTTCATCTTCTTGTTTAAGTCTTATAAGTAACATGTCTTAAGCAATATATAAGGTCTTTATGTACTGTGGACACTGTTAAAACAATTTCTGGTACCCAAAGTGACACTGTAAATTGCAACTGGGACAGCTGAACATCTGAGGATTTAAACAAGGTATTATTAGTCTGCACTGTGACATATGGGTTTATTGCTTAATTTGGTTGCAGGCTTGTTGCTTAGCTTGGCCTGCTTATTTTGCTGAGCCTTTGGTGTAGAGAGGGCAAGAGCTCAGCAAAACCAGGGCTCAGTGCTCATTCTGAGAGGAAAAACTGGCACTGTTGCACTCATCTGCAGCCCCCAAACATCTTTCTGGAGTCTAGCTGTAACTTCTACTTCCATATGCCAGGCATTTCCAAGTGTAGTGATGGCTGTGATTTCTGGAGCAGCTTTTGCAGACAGTGTCAGTCAGTAAATGAAGCATCAGAGCATGGCAGGAGGCAGGAGCTGCGGGAGGAGGTTGTTAAAGAGACAACATAGATTCTGGGGTTTGACCTCTTGAAATGAGGAATCATGAACTCCTGCCAGGACATGTTTCTGCTGTTAGACATGCTTTGCAAACATGTCTAGGCTTGGGGAGAATCTGAAGATAGTTTCTGGCTGTCTGGCATAGTCTGGCTGCCTAAAAGGAAAACTAACTCAGTACTTGTCAAATTGTCCTTGTAGTACAAGAGTGGCAGTACTGCATGGGTTTGTTAGAAGGGCTAAAATGTTGTTTTAAGGGGATGGGCAAAAATCTTGGTCTTCTGTGGAACTATGGATTTTGTATGAATTAGCTAAATCAAAGTAATGTATCAGAAGTTAAATGCGAGTTAGTTTAGCAATGAGGTTCAAGTGAAATGTTTCTATATGCTTTCCAACAAAGATGCAAGAGATGCTATATTTATCTTATTTATGGTTTTGTGGTTTTGGTTTTGGTGTTTTGTTTTGTTTTTAATTAGCTGTATTATGGCAATGACAAGGCAGCCAGTGAGATCTCACTTGGGTTTAGCTGAAGCAGAGTTCACCTTTTGCAAAAGGCTGCATAATCAATTTCTTTAAACCAATATGCAGTGTTAATACCATAAGAATAACCTCCCATGTTTAGAGGATGAGTTGATGGTACTGTCTGCTGGCATTGCAACATGCTTCCCAGCCCAGGTACTCAGCTTCAGTTGCTTTTATGACCTGTTCAAGGTAGCTACTTCAGATTTTAGAAAAGTTCATTATGTGGCTGGGGAGGAAATATTTTAGACTTAGTGTTTTAAAGCCCCTTTTTTCTTCAGTAGGAATTCTGTTCTGAGTAAGAAAAGAACTGCTTTATTGCTATTTGATGATTCAGTTGCCCCTTACAAGTTCCAGTTGAAGAGCACTGGATTTCAGGGTGGCTGGTTCTCTAGAACCCATAGAAGAGTTTGGGACTGAACAAATGAGCATGGAATAACTGAGAAGAGGCAGTTTCAGGCATAGATTAGATGTTTGAATGTCCCATAAATTCAGTGATACAGGTGGTACAGCAATGAGCCATAACATTACACTGCCTTGTGAGTTTGCCCTGTCAGTGTAATGGCAGAGAGGCAGTAGAGAAAAAGCAGAAGCAAAGCTACTTCTAAGGCTTTTTGTGTGTGTGTATGTGTTATTACCCCTAGGGTACAATTACAGAGTAATGTACCAAATACAATACAATGATACAGCAAATGGTGGGGAGCTATGTGCTTGGGACCATATGGCTATGCTGGATAGGCTTTCAGCATCAGAGAAATCAATGTAATGGGTAATTCAAGTGCTCTGTAGAGCCTTGAACAGGTTTAAACCAGGACCAAACTCTCGGTTAACTGGTATTTTCTTTTCAGATCAGACAGTTGTACTTTGTGGGGTGTCCCTTCCCTAGTCATGATTACTGATAAAGGCACTGTGTATTGGAGGGAGGACCTCCCTACCTGTAGATGCTTTGTTAGCTGAGCAAGATTGACTTTCAGGTGTTCTTGGTAGGTTGTGTTGGAAAGTTTATGTTCAACTGCAGGGTCTTACCTTTAGGTTTGCTCTTCTTAATGCATAAACTGACTATTTTCTTCATTACAGTGAAGTAAAAGTTTATGACCCCTCTGGTGACTCTACACTTCCTGTTGTTTCCAAGAAGCGCAAAATTCAGGAGGTGGATGAACAGGACACAGAGGTTGCAGTGAAAGCAAAGAAGTTCAAAGCAGAGATGAAAGGTTGGTTGCTGTACCTGTGCTGCTGCCATGTCACTGTTTGCATTGTGCAGTTGGGCTTAGCATTTACAGCCAGCCACAGTACTTGGATATTCTCCTTGGGAATGACGGTGTATTTAAAAAAGGTAATGATCCTTTATAGGCTGACCAGACTGCAGTCAAGACTACAAGCCGTTGTAAATGTATAAGAACATTTAAAAACAAAACTTTACTCATATTCTTGCAGAATTTCTTGCTCAGCAGGTTTGTATTTAGTATTTTGAAGACAGAAAATCTGCTCTCTGTAAAACCAGAACTTGCCCTATTTTCTTTCAAGAATACTATTTTATTCTGTCTAGAAGTGTTTTCTGGCGTGTTTCAACATATAAAAAGGTCAGAATTTGACGTGAAATGACACTTGCAAATTTCTGTCTGAATTTATGTAATGGATGAACAGATGTTATTCTCTGGGGAGCTAAAACTGAACTATGGACACAGTTGTTCGTTCCTTCTCTAAGCTACTGTGTGAAGGAGTATTTTGAACTGTGACTGCAAAATAATCTAGTTTAACATTGTGGTTCATTTTAAGAAACATTGTGTTCTCGCAAGTGTTTAACTTGGGAGGGATAAAAATTGGGAAAAAGAAGATGACTTAAAGTCGCTTCCTGGAGATCCAGAGCCAGATCTGGGCATGAACTACTCACATGTTTTGCCAGCTACCCGTGCCTGCAGCAGGTGAGGGCTGTCAGAGCCTTCTCTTTCTGCCTTCTCTGCTGCTCTGTTCTGGGGGATCAGAGTGTGGATATGCTGGTTCAACACCTCTTCATGCTCAGGTGATGGGAGGTGTGATCATTCCAGACACTACTTGGTTCATGGTGTCTGTGTACATGGAGGGACCAACTTGCAGGAACCTAAACATAGCTGAGAAGTAAAGTTACACTGGAGGGAAGGGGAATCCTTTGTGCTGTAAAGCTGAGATCTGGGCCCCAGCTTGTTCTCTTAACATAATGAGAAAAGGACATGAGTACTTTGGAGGCTTGCACTTTCCCCATTTGCTTTTGGAGAATGTGTGTGTTCTCACAGCTACTGCTTTTGAACTAACTTCCCTCGCTATAGCCAGAATTGTTCCTTGGTCTTCCCCTGCATTATCAAAGCAAGTGTGGACATCTCACCCAGCAGGAGCTCGTTACAGGTGAAATATTACATGGACTTCCAGCCTGCTCTTTTGTAGTTCGAGGAGGATATTTCTGTGCATAGTTACATTATTCAGTGGTTGGTGCTTTTATACACAAGCCTGCTTATGTTTGGCTTCATTTACTTTATTTCCAGATTGGGAATTGGGTGGAGCTTAGGAGGTGTCCTTGAGCTGGAGGTAATGTCCAGAATACTTGTGGTCTACTGAAATCTGTGCTGTTTGACTGGTTGTTTTTCAAATTTCCCCAAACCTGAAGTACAAGCTTCAGATGTGTTGCTTTTTTTTTCCTTAAAATATGGGTCATTCTTCAAATACATGGTTAATAACTAGCTCCTGCTTTTTCCCAGTTCTTTGTATCACCTGAGTGATTTTTTTTTACTACCTGGGCATTAGTGCTAACTATGCCAGTTGCTTTAGACTACAGAATAACTGTTTCCAGAGTTTATTTATCTTATGTCACCTCTATGCAGAATTAATCCCTTCAACCTGTCCTCTTGTACCCTTCAAAATAGCATTACCTCATGTTTGCAAATTATATTTGAGCACCCAGCACGGGTACATGGATTTCCCTGACACCTGCTAGACAGACCATAGCCTTGCTGTTTTCCAGCGTGACTTCTATGATTGCGTAGTGTGCTAGTGGGGACTTGGTGGTCCTAGAAGGTTGAGGAGTTCAGCAAGTCATATAATACACAGAAGAGTGCAGAGGAGGTCCCAGCATTAAGATTTATGTTGCATGTCCACTTAAATATGCATGTGAGCCTTTAAGCTCTGCTGTTCTTGGCTCTGTTGTTTTTTGCTGCAGTGCTCCATTCAGCTTTTGCCTGGTCAGAGATAACACATCCAGACAGTGTGTTGTGAAAGAAGTCTCTGCCCCCTCCTTCCCCATGCTGTTTGTGCAGCTGCATAAAAAATGGGGGTGGTAGAAAAGTAGTCCCAGAAAAAAAAAGGCATTCTTCAGCCAGAAATTTTTATTTGGTTTGTATTACAAGAAGAAGATAAAGGACAGGAAGGAGCTGGGAAACAGCCGCTGAAAAGTTTTGGTCAAACCATTGCTTTTAATATCTGTTGTAAGGGGGGACAGTATTTTGCATTTTGCCAGCTCAACATGTAAGTGTTACTGCAAGATGAGATGTGTGGTGTTTTCTCTCTCCCTGTTTGGGGTGCATGAATGACAGTACTCCGAGTGGGAACTGGCAGGGCGTTGGAGGTTGAGGTGTGACTTCAAGCCACATTCACCTTTTATTCCTGTCAAGAAACCAGGTGGAAGGATTAGTGCCTGAAACAAGTTATAATCCACTTCAGGAGCCTTCTGTTAAAACCTGTTTTCATGTTGATGAAGGGAAGTAGGGCAGGTGTTTTTGTGATTGTGGTCTTTGAAGTTGGATGTGGCCAAACAGAATGCATACCACCAGCAGGGCTAGCCAGTGCCCCCAGGGGAGCCTTCAGCTTGCATTTAGCATCAGGATGTGGTAGCAGTTAATGACTCAGGAAGGTATCTCTTGAAAAGAGAAATATCTTAAATTAATGGCATTAATGGAGTGAACCCTGTAAGATACAATAGCAACATCTTGACAGAGTGTCTTTACTGATAGGCAGTGTGACTTTCATTCTGTACGTGTGGAGCATTGTCTGGGGGAGGGAGGGTACATCAGGCTTGTGTGTAAAAGCTTTGACAAAAATGGTGGAAAATGGGTGAGTGGAGCTACTGCTGGTGATGTCCAGCACTCACAGGGCCATTAGTCAAACTGTTCTCCCAGATGCTGCTTTCTGTGCCTCTGTGCCTGAGTCAGAGTTATTGCTTTCCTTGTCAGCTGCTGTGTATCACAAAGAAACCCCCACTGGCCTTGACTGACTTAGAAGTATTGCACCTAGAGGGAAAAGGCCAGAACCCCTGGAGCCTTTATTCACTCATTCTGGCTAGGTACAAACATGTGAAGTCTTGTGATGAGCTTTGCTAGAAGGCAGCAGCTGGAATCTTCAGGGAGGGCTCTGCTGCTTGCTGTGAGAAGTGACAATGCCTGTGAGTGTCCAGTCCATCATCTGCACTGTAAATTGTGACAGGTTCCACTGCCTGTTGTGTCAGACTTGATGACATGTAGGGTTATAACGACAAATTATTTTTTCAAGGTTACCACTCAACATTTTTCTTGGAAATGCATATCTTACCAATCCATGTAGCATAGCAAAATAAAATGTGTATGCTCCTCTTACACAGTGTAGCTTTAATATAGTTTATGCTTATTTTTCAGCTACTTTTTATTTCCCCATGTCATACATAGGGAGGTGAGGGCACTTATTTTTATACCTGTTTTGAATGCCTTATGCTCGCAGACTGTTCTCTGTCAGTTTTGTGTATTGCAGAATCCACTCAAAGTCATATTTACCAGTTTTTTTATCTAGAATCTTTTGCTCTTTGCTTCTGGTATGTTTTTTAATGTCAGAAAACTGCATGTGTTAGTTGGCTGTATTCTTCTGTAGACGTGTCTAGAAATTTTTTACCCTGAAGCCAACTTTTTTTATCTGAAGCTAATGTTAGAGGCAGAGTTTGAAATGTATTTTTGACTCATATAATCCTTCTTCTGGCTTGAGGAACTAAACTTGTGGCAAAGTACAATCAAGATGTTAGGATGTTTTGTGGTTTGGGTCTTTTTTTTTTTTTTTTTTTGTAATTGAACTTGTTCTGTTTGTAAGTGGTGAGTGAGTGTTCTTGAAAATGAAATTGATTCTTTCCGGGGGACATATGGTGAGAAAATGTCTTGAGTCATACCTCCAGCAGCAGCTCTACATGCCACAAACACCACTGGTTTCAGCATCAGTTTTGTAGCTGCTGAAGGACAGTGGTTGCTACATCATGAACTTAGTCATGAATACTGTGTGAAACTTGGTATTCAGCACTGACTCAGCTGTGCAAATAAATTTGACTTGGGTGTGCTCCAGTGACAGCCTGGCTGCTGCATAGGCTGTCAGCTTGGTAATGATTTCTTGGTTTCTTTACCTCGAGATTCCTAAGACTGGGATGTATTCTAGGAAGTGAGTGGTAAATCACAGTTCCATTACCACTGTGATTAGATAGGGCAGTTGTTGATTAATAGTTCTGAAAAGTAACTCTAAGATCATTAGTAAATCTTTCCCTGGGTTGACATTCCTCTCAGCTTATATAAATAATATTATAAATAATTCCTGTTGTCCAGGATAGGAAAGCGTTTCTGCATTAAATGCTTGAAGTTGCATTGAGATCTTTGTGTTTGCCAATCTAAACAGTAAAGAAAACTGATCTGCTTCTTAATAAATTTCCAACATCAGGATAAAGGAATCAGTTGTGGACTCTAAATTCCCCTTTAGCTACTGCTGGCTAAATGTATTTCTAAAGGGGAATTTAGAGTCCTTTTGCTGCTCATCTATGGCTGGTAAAAACATTTGCCGAACTGTGGATGGTCTCTTTTCTGATCGAGTACTTGAAGGTAATTTGGCAAAGAAATGAAAACATGCAAGCTTGTTTTAAACTCTGGGAGCAGCATATAGGAATAGTGTGATGTGAATTTGCCAGGAGAGGTGAATAGTGCAATCTGAACACTGTCACTCATGTCTTAAGTAGTTGTATATTTTGATTGTAACAGGGAGTAGTTCTGCAGGTGAGGGCAGGGTAGAGGGTAAATAGGAGTCATTGCATCTTCTGATGCCTCATAGCTTTTGCGCTCTTAATAACTGACAACCTGCCTTTCATTTTTGTCCTTCCTGTGGTACAGAAGGGACAGCAGTAGAAGATGGTGAACCTGTTAAAAAGAAGAAAAAGAAAAAGGATAAGGAAAAGCAAGCTGAAGAAGAGGAAGTACTGAATGAGGAACTCCCCACCAGCCCTGTAGTTGAGGTGAGGTGGAATTGCACAGCTGCCTGATTCTTTTGGGGAATGTGTTCTCTCCAAAACATAGAGTGAGGGGTGGGGAGAAATTCTTATATGTGTAATCCATGGCATGCAAATAGTTTTACACTAGTAACTTTATTTTGTGATTTCCATCACTGTAATGTCCAAGAAGATTTGCATTACAAAATAAGATCTGGAAAGTTTGTGACTGCAGTGCCTCCATTCCCTTCCTGTCCTCTGCCCATCCCCAGCTCTAGTCTTCCCCTCTTTGCATCTTTTCTAGTGGGAAGAGTGTCCCTTGGTGCCAATCCACAGGCATCTGTCTCTGCTTTGGGACTTGTAGGGAGCAGAGGCTGTACCTGCTGATTTGATATCTTCTAGCAGATGGGACCGAACCCAACTTTTTTCTCGGTTGTGAAGATCTGTTCTTAACACAGGGTTGAATTTTCTGCCCTTTGTGCACGTCAGCTGCAGGGCCTGAGGACAGTGCTGAGCTGTGACAGCGTGGCACAGCCCTCCTGCCGCTGTGAGCAGCCAGTGCACTCAGCAGCTGAGGAGGGACATGGTTTGGGTTGTGCTCTGCTGAGCATGGCAGCTGGGGTGATGCTTTGGCTGGGAGCCCTGTTGCCTAGCTACACGTGTTGCTTTGCTCTTCCTTATGCTTTGTTCATGGCAACATTTGTTTGTTTGCAGAATACAGAGAAAAAGAAGAAGAAAAAAAAGAAAATGAAAGATGAGGGTGAAGACTGATGTGGAACAGGGGAAAACACTGGCCCTTGGACAGCTGTTTCGGAGTAGCATTTCTCTATAATTTGTTTAGCCTCTTGCTGAAAACTAACTTCCCTGTGCTGCAAGAGGGCAAGGAGATGGGCTTGATAGCTGTCCTCTCCCTGGAACAGGATACCCTGGTGTCTCTGATAATTAGGAGGATTACTGGTTTCTTTTGTTTAAAAGCTCACAATAGATCCTCTTTTTACAACCAGTCTCCACTGATAAGGAATAAAAACATTTTTATGGAGATTTTACGCCTCTGTCTTTTGACTTGTTTTCTGGTTTTTCAAGCCATTATTAGGACTATTTCTAAGATGTATTCTTTTAAATGACTGATCAGTTCTAAAGTTCTAAATGTGTAAATATTCTCTTGCAGTTTATTCTCTAAAGATTTCATACGTTGCAATATCCTTAAATTTTCCATAACAGGGATACAAATACCTGTGCATGATATCAAAGATACTTTGAACAGCTGATGTGTGTTACTTAGTCTGCACTGTAGTTCTCTTGATAAAGCCTTTTTTAAACATCTTCCAAATGTTTTGGTGTTGCTGCACTGACTAAAAAAATTCAGATGCATGTTTTGAACTAATGTGAGGTGGCTTTGAAATTGTTTCATGGTGCGTGTAGCAAGTTCCCTGACTTGATTTAAAAACAAAACTAAGCAAAAAAAAACAAACCCCAAAACAAACAAAAAAATCCAAGAAAAAAAACCCAAACCAAAGGCAAAATTACTTCTTCAACTATCTGATAATGAAGCAGAAAAGAGAAGTGTTTTATTAGTAGCAGAAATCAGCCATTTGCTAATTCTGCTATTCTTGTGGGAATACAGATGCACTGAAGTAGTATCATGTGATCAAGACTCTGAAGCTCTTATGGTGGAAAAGGAAACATTTTTTCTTTAACTATGCTTAGCACTCAGTTCATTAATTATCATGAAGGGTTGTTTTTTTTTTCCTTCATATGTAGTGGTAGAGTATTACCTAAACAAAAATTAGTTTCTTCAGCTGAGTAGCATGTGGTAACTGCAGCCGGTGTAGCTGGTATTCTTCTCTGGAATACAGGTTACTGAGCAGCTCCTTGGTACTGAACTGCCCGTGGCTCATGGCCTGTTAATGAAGTGGATCCCTGATGGGATTGGTAACAAGTTACTAATGCACTGTTCTACCAGTATCAAGAATATGAACTGCTTTTTTTTTTCCCCTTAGGAAGGTTGCAGTGAGTTTAACTGCTCTAATTGAGATTGCCTGGGTGTACTGAGACTATTCCAGTTCATCGGCTTTTTGCTAGACAAGTAAGATGAATCTAAGCTGAAATGTTTAAATGGGCAGCAAAGGTATTAAAAAGTATTCATAATGAAATAGAAGAGTTGACTATTAGTGCCTTTAGGTTTTTTCATTGTAAATGCATTTTCAAACAGGAGTCCTTACCCAGACATAGAGTTCAATTTCCTCTGAACTGTTAACGTAGTTTCTTCTTCAGACGTATCAGATAAATTATGTATGTGCTGTTCAGAAACTGTCCTCTATAATTTACCCTAATCACACAATTTATATGAACATCAGTTACTAGTGGGTCTAATCAATGGGATTGAAATTGAGAGAAGTTATTTTTTCATGGCCACTTTTTCTTTCCTTTTGCTTTTTCCTTTGATAACAAGGGAATGAGATTCCCCTCTTTCCTTATGTGGCACATTTTAGTGGTTTATCATTGCAAGTCAATGTCCAGTGCAGGCCAGCTTCCATCTCACAAGGCAGCCCATTGGAGCTCAGTCATGAAGCAGCATGTCTTTCCCTCTGCTGCTCCTATGTTGGGAATGTTGATTTTTAATACCCAAATAACTACAGCTTCTACTTTATTCTCTTTCAAAATGTCTGTGACCCAGAAATACTGGGTGGAGAAGAGGAAGCAAATTTGAAGCTTTTCAGTGCTGGATAGACCGTACACTCATCTGCCATCACCTCTTTTAAGCAGGTAAAGAATACTCTGGGTTCAAGTTTAAACTGTTAAACTCCTCATCTTCAAAACAATGAGCTGCATATCTACAAGGGCTACTGCTGGAACACTGGTAAGTGTATTCAGCTCAAGTCCTAAATATGATCAGTGAAAATAAACAGTGGTGATAGACTGCAGTCGCTGTAAGCCAGGTCACTGCATTTCAAGTTGCTTATCAGTTCAAGCAGATAAGATTGGTTTGCTTACGCGTGGCTTTCCACATAGTTTGGGCATTTGTGTACAGTCTTGCACCTTAAAATAATAATAAAGCTTGCAGTTATAGCTGGGAAATACTACAACCTCTGCACAGAGGAGTGGTGATTCTTACCTAAGTAGTGTGACAGGCCTTTAATTGACATCCAAACCATTTATCTTTTTACAGTAGATTTGAGGCTTGTACAGCCTCTCCTGTAAGGAGTAATTGTGTGTCAAAGACATTTATGTAGAGCCTGAACTATGGGTCACCAGTTTTTGTAAGGGAGGCGATTCATCTAGAAATGGATCTTTTACTTTGTCTGCTGATAAAGCAAAACCACAATCCCAGAACTAAAGTTAGACTAAGGATAGAGGGTTTGAGTATTTTGAATGCAGAAAGAAGAGTTAGCCAGACTGATGATGGCATTTAAAGCAAAACAGCGAGACCTGTGGAACAGAAAGGTCTAAAATGATAGTATGATCCTTAGAACATTTTACCAATAGGGGTTACTCTAGGCCAAAGCTAGCAGTGGAAAGTGGTTGATGAACTAGAGCTAAGCCTAGAACAGAGTGAATGAGGGTGTTTCAAAGGGATGGTTGGCAGTTTGAAAGAATTTCGGAAAATTTTTCTCATGTTGACTGAGAGCTGGAGGGGCAGGCAGTCTTCCTTCACAGCCCACAGTAAGTTTTAATTCATAGCTGGAAGTCCCCTGGACTGAGCAGTTACAGCCTCTACTAGGGGAAGGGGTTCCAAGCAGCCTCCACTTCCAGGGACACAACCACCAGCCCAGCCTGGGAGCTGCCAGGTGCTCATCTGAGTGACAGTGGAGCCTTTCTGTGTGTGCTGGTGACAACGTTTCGTGCTCCGTCTGTCAGGAACAGTGCTGTGTGAAGTATGTGGGCCTGGCAGCTTCTGGCCTGAGGTCCTACCTGTTTCTCCTTGTTAGTCACACTGACCCAAAAGTAAAGTCATACTGGCTGTCAGCTGCAAAGCACCTGGCAAAATTAGCAGTTTGGATATTAGTGGGGGATTTTTTGGTTTGGTTGTTTTTTTTAGATTTGGGTTGGGTTTTTTTGAGTGGAGATTTCTGCTTGTTTTTTTCTTCTTTGGAACAGAACAGCTGTGTGTTGTGCTGTCATCCCTATTCTGCAGAATGGGCATCAGTGAGCTGGGGCACCCTCTCACCAGAGACATCCAGCTTTTTGAGTTGCTGCTTAGCACCATGAAAGCCCTTGTCAGGAAAATGAGTGTTTCCTTCAGGCTAGGACTGTAGTCTTTTGGAAAACAGACTTTGGGGATTTTGTTTGTTTGTTTGTTGCTTGGGAATTTGCCTGGTAGCATTCCCTGTGCATGAGGAGCTGTTTTCATGGGAACGTTGGGGGGAGCTGCTGCAGTCCTGCCCTGCAGCAGCCCCTCACCCCAGTGCCTACAGGCCATGGATGTGTACTTCCTTTCAGGCGTCTCCTGCTGCCTGCAGGCATCCTGCTTGCTCCAGCCATCCTGAAATTGTTCCTACCACCCACAGACACATCCTCTGCATCCCTGCCCTGTGTCCTTGCCGATGTGCAGCAGCTCTTGTTGGGTATCAGAAGCCAGGTAGAGGCACCCTGTTTTTTCCCTGTCACCGAATGAGATGGACAGGCACTGTGTACCACTCTAGGCACTAGCCCTTCTGCTCTGGAGTGATGTTCTCCAGAGCTACCCTGGGATTTTGTGTGTCCCTGCAGTGAGAGGTGCCTGCTGAGACTGGTGTAGAGACACAGAGCTAACTGCTCAGGGGTCATGAAGCCTGCCTGCTGTGGAGGGACAGAACCACTGGTGTTTTTCAGGTAAAACCTTCAGCTCACCCATCCCTCCCAAGCTATTTCTTCACATGGAAAATCCCACAAGTCAGCTTCCTGCTGTCTGTGCTGCATCCTGGTGCCTGTGTGGTCCTTCAGCAAGGCTTCACTTTCACTGGAAAAAAATAATAATTTTATTATAAACTATAGACAGCTCAGCAGTAGTTTCCTGTTCTCAGGGAGAAGCACAGCAGTATGTTGTCTTTTGGAGCAGCTTAAAATTTTTATTAGATATCTTCTTGTCTGAGTTGTCAGGTTCAGCCTCTGTGCCTCTCCAGCCACAGGGTATGATGTGCAGCCCTCGGCATCAGCCAGCCTTGCCCCCCACAGAGCTGGTGATGCCCTGAGATGGAGGCTGCCTCTTCTGGTTTACATGGAGTGCTGCCAAATGCTCCATCCATGCTTGCACTTCCTTACGCCTAATTAGCCCCTGCTGGAAATCCAGGAGCTTCTGCAGTGAGTGCTTGTCCTCCAAGGGTGAGCCCTAGCTCTGAGCTTTTGTTTTCTTTTCATGTCCTTTGCACTCTGTTGTATTTCATAAGCAAAAAGTTATTCCTCTTACAGCAGTGAGTATCCCTATGTTCAATCACTCCCAAATTTTCAGCAGTATTAATCTACAACAGATTTTCTGATGTTTAATTTCTCATCCCAGTTACTGTCCAATGGAAATAGAAATTTTGCCTCTACAGTCCTCAAGCAAAATACAGTGAATGGCAGACAGTGATGTTCTTGTGCAAAATTTGTGAGGTACTCTGGACAGAAAGGATGGGGCAAGACGGAAGTGCTAGGATGAAGAAGTGTGAAAGCTGGGCTGACTGCGTAAGCCAGGAAAGGGCTCCAAATGTGAGGGGAATGAATTAGAAGAAGTCATTTGGATCACAGCCCATTGGACTTGCCACCTTTAAACTCTGATCTTCATATTCCACCTCTTAAAAACTGAGATAATGCGTCCCAAATCCCACAAGTGTACAGGGCTCTCATTATCACATTATTTATGAAGCACTATAAGAGCTCTAAATAGGATGTGATGTAGAAGTGTTGGGAAGAAGAGGAAGGAAACCTGTTTGACAGCACAATGGCTGCGAGCGAGGTTGTCTAAATCCATGATGAAATCTCTCTTGATAAAGCTACAGCCAGTCTCAGGGCAGCCACACTGAATTCCCTCTTCTCGAAAAGGAACTAAAGCTTACTGTGCCAAAACACAAAACATTTCCTTTTGCAGGGTGCCAGTAAAGTTGCTTTTGTAGCAATGTAGAAGTGCATTTTAAAATGACTTTTTAATAAGTGGTGTGGCACTGGTTGGGTGGGGGGCAGCACCAAAACGCAAGCTTAGTCTTTACTGCTGCTCTCTGCTGCAGGATCAGCAAGGCCACACAAAATGGAAGATACTGTGGATGGGAGGCAGGCTCCTGTTTAGACAGCTGTGAATGTAACACCATAACACTGCAGATAGAGATAAATGCAATATAATTGCCAGTTGCTCAATCAGTGTATTGCAACGTGCTGAAGCAATCATGGGCAGTGCTGTGGCAGGGGAAGCTGCTTTCTCCCCTTGGCCAGCCTGCCTGTGCCCACCTGGGAACAACAGGACAAGGGAAGAACCTTCCCCTTAGTACAATTTTCATGGCTTTGCTTGGTTCACAGCAAGGAGGTATGGAAAAGGAGGTGCCAAGCTGGGTGAGGAACGCCAAGAGAGAGCTCCTGTGCCCAAACCCAGGTGTGCCATCTGCAGTTCATGAGGGGGTGTTTGAACCTTTGCACCAGCGTGTTGAGCACTTTCCTGTGAGACCCCTGGGCAAGAGCCCTTTGTGCTCCTCAGATCAACTGAGGCTTCTCAAGCAGGACTGACATGGGGCCAAACCCTCTTATGGTCTCCCCGGGAGGCAGTTTCAGCTGTGGGATCAGTGCAGGCAGCTGTTGTTCCTGCCTGACAGTGCATCCATGCCAATAGTGATAGCCATCCATTAGAACCCCAGGGGTATAGTACTTCTAGACCATAGTGGTTAAATAAAACAACCAAGGATGTGCAAGTAATTTCCAGCATGTTCTGGACGTGTGAAGCTGTCACAGGTATCCAGAGTGTAGAAACAGAAATTCAAGTCCTAGGATCTGTACTGTAGCATCTTTTAAAAATGTCATCAAAAACAAATCAAGAGAAGGCAGCTTTGTCTAGACACTTGTTTCCTAACACCAAATGCCAGGAGTTATTGCACCCGTACCTTTCTGGAGACTTTCTGGCTGGGGAATGTTCTCTTTCCAGAGGAAATCCTTTTAACTTTCAACAGTTCAAGACTCTAATTGGGTGAAATAATAGCTTGGCACTCCCCCAAGCAATATGATTTTTATCTTTTTTGTTGTCTGCAAAAGCCTGACTTGTCCAATCCTATGAGTCATGGAGGGAATGTGGATGTCAGACTGCCCTTGTATGCAGGGATGGGCTTCTGGTGAGACTGGCATGGGGTCCTTGGTCAGCGACCAATGGGGATCTGAAATATCCTCTACAGAACTGCCTCCCTCTGGCCTCACCAGGGCTGAGGGATGTGGTGGTGATGATGTGCATGTTTCTAGTTATCTTCATTCCTACTGATTTATTCAAAGGGGTTTTTTTGTTGGCTACTGCTCTGGTTTGTCCAGGTGACTCACAATAATTATGGATTCATGCTTCATCTTTGCCAAACACTAACTATTCATTAGCTTCAGCTAGCATGTTTAGATGTTTTCAGCTGAGACTTAGATTTTGATGGTTTGTTTAGCCCAGAAATAAGCACTGGAGCTTTGAACCTCTCAGGCTTTTGTTTCTGTATGGTGGATTAAACAAACTGAGGTACTTAGCACAAGTCTCTTTTCCTTGTTCTGGAAAAAGCAAAGACCTTGAGCCTCAGGGCACAAAGCAGTAGCTGTGGAAGTACCCTGCCATTCCCAGGTCCCTGGGGCTGTGCAACTGCCCACGGTGCTCTGGCACAGCTCTGGACCCTCTGGCTCAGTCCTGTTGCTCCTGTGCTCAAGGTCCAGTGTGTGCCAGGAATCACAGCTCAGCCACTTGAGAGGACAAGGTGCTGCTTTAACTTGGAGATGCATCAGGCCAAAAGTGCAGCAGGAAGCTGTGTGGATTATCTTGTCTCAGGTCTTGTCTGGCTCACTGAGTTTATCACCAGTCAGTTGAGTTCAAACAGGACTGGGCTGGTTCCAACCCCACAGCTAGTCCCTGTGCTCTCAGCAGGGCTCCTGTGGGGCTGCAGGTGCTGGTTTTAGCCTCCAGACTGCAGAGAACCAAAACCACATGTTGTGCGGTGCTGTTTCCCACCTCAACATGCAAAACTCAACTGCCCCTGGCCTCCCTGCCCTCACACCATCCTCACTGCCAAGCTGGAGACTCCATTCTTCTGTTGCTGTGGATTGGAGCAATGGAGAAAGGACCATAAGTAAGTGGAGATGTGCAAACCAGGAAACTATGCCAAATAAAATACCTGTGGGACACATGGATGCAAGAGGCTGAGCTGCACAGGACTAGTTTGAGCTAAACTGGAAGTAGGATTTCCCCTGGAATCCTTGCCTTGCTTGAAGCAAGATGTTCAAGTAGTAAAACCTTCATCTGTAAGGAAATGGTTGGCCTCCATGGACCCTCTGTGAATGTCCTTGTTCTCTTTGTATATCCACAGGACAGACTGAATGCAGGGCCTTACCCATGGATCCAACAGGAGATTAACTTCGGAAAAACAACGAAGCAACCCAAACAAGCAGACATGACAGGAGTGCCTGAGTGCTGTGCTCAGTTTGTGAGCAGCAGGGGCTGCTGGGCTGGCTCTCCTGTTCTTGCTGTCCTTCACCTGTCACCTCTTGTGGGAGCAGCATTTGATCATCCTTCTCCAAATTGTGCCAGCAAATGCTTCTCCTGCTGCCACTGAAATACTTACTAGGTCAGTAGCCCCCCAGCTTGTTTCCTAGGTAGGTTTTGTCACTGTGAGCAAAGCAGCCCCTGCTGCAGGTGGCCTCACAGCCAGTGTCCAGCTGCTTGTTCCGTTTGCAGTGGGGTATGGGTGGATGTCTCACCTCCTGCCAAGGTCCCTGGCACCCTGCCCCAGCACTGGCTGCCCTGGGAGGTGCAGAACACACAAGTGAGTGGGGTGAGGGGGATTCTAAATGCAGGACATGACTTGTGCTGTGCAAGTTTGTCTCAGTCTCACTGTGCCCTTCACTGACTAGGAGCTCTTTGTCTCCTGCCAGTGCTGCTTCCCTTGGGGCATTTTTTTCCTTCTCCTTTTGCCATCTTTACAGCTTGTTTTCCTTCCCGCATCTGCAAGGCTGCCTCCAACAAAGCCCTGGCAGACAATCTTATCTTGAAGCACAACCAGTCCTGCTCCTTTCACTAGGGTATGTGCCTGCTCAAACACTTGGCTGGAGCAGGGCCTGGGTGGGGAGCCCTGCCCCACAGGCAGCCCTGCCTCGGGCACAGCCAGCTCTGGCCCTGGCAGGGGCAGGACAGCGCCCTGGCCCAGCAGGGAGGGCAGGACAGGGGCAGCTGCAGGAGCTTGGCTGTGAACAGGCACTCGGAGAGGTTTGCTCTGTGCATGCCCTTTCTGAAGTGGAATGCTATTAATTAAATGGGTAGGAGAAATGACTGAGTCTATTTTTCCCCCTTGGCTTATTCACTTGATTTGAAAGGCCTTTTATTTTTTATTTATTTTTATTTTCCTCCCTTGAGTTTGTGGGTTTACTATTTTGGTGATCAAAATAGATCTGCTCTGGAGCATCTGTGGGAAAGGGCCTGACACTTACTTTGGGAGAGAAGGCAGGGGAAGGCAGATTGAGAACTGACACTGCTTATACCTTGAAGCAGATATTCCTGATAACTACTGCAGCTGAAACTATGAAAGAAAGTGCAGATACAAATAGCAACAAAATTAATTAAAGAAAAGGAGCTGTTCCTTTTGCTTGACCACACCTTGCAAACCAGGAAATACTTCCTCTTATGTACAAACAGGAAGACTGTTCTGTCCTGGCCACCGTGCTCTGCAAGTCTCAGGTAATTTGCTTTGTTTATGTTGTTGGGGCAGGAAGGTGAAGTCAGTGGAGCTGCAAGTGAAAGTCTTCATTCTCCAAAGGTTTGCAAAAGCTTATTATCTCTTGAAAAATTAGTAGAAAATCGAGTTGCTGAGTGCAGCATTTCATCTGGATCCAACTATTATTGTGGCCAGCGGTGACCTTTCTGTTTGCTTTGAAAGGCACTGGTAAATGGCCTCAGTCTTACAGGCAAATGCTCAAGACACTTGTTCTGGAGTGAGGGTCAGAGCCTTGCTCAGGAACCAGGCATCTGTTTTATCAGACTGTTCACCTTTTGTTTCCAAAGTCTAGCTGATGTGCATCATTTTGCCAATGAAAAAGGCTGAGAAGACTACTTTTATCAAATGCTGTGCCTAAAGCACAAAGCAGGACTTGTAAACTTTCCTTTATACTAAATATTTTCCAATATGCTAGGCTGGGATTTAGTTTTCCTTTGTTGCTGTCTCCAGCCGTTTCTCTCTGACATTTCCTGGAGACTCCTGATGATTTCCAGCAACAGGCAGTGAGAGCAGGCACATCTCCTATGGATCCTGGTGAAGGTTTTGCACAAGGCTTGATTGGCTGCCAGTGGTGGTGGCTGAGCCTCCAATGCCCCGTGGTGCTGTGGTGAGTCACAAGTGCAGGTAGTGTGGGCACTGCAGCCTGTGACAATGGAACAGCACAGTCCCAATGTACCTGTGCAATCTGAAGGTACAATCTAGGTATCATCTAAAAGTAACTCTAGGTGTTAAGAAACAAGACTTGTTATGTCCCACACCGTATCATCAACTAAAAAAAAAGAAGACTGGGTTTTTCAGGCAGCAGCCTCAGGGGTTTGGCTGACTCCTGGTATACACATTTGTAGGACTAGTTTTTTTTCCTTTGTTTTAGCAGAATGCGTAGAAACTTAGGCTGATAATAGCTGAAATGCTGATTTATTTACATGAATCTCCAAGCTGTCAAAAATATCAGCTAGCATGAGACTCGAATAAATCACTGGAGCTCACAACTCTGACACTGACAATTGAACAACTGCTGTTTGCTGAGGTCAAAGCTGCAAGAAAGGGCTTCAAGTGCATTTTTCACCTAAAAAAAAATCTGGATGTAGAATAACAGAACCTATGCTTTCTCTGATTTCTCAATCAAATTTGCTCAACATGCAACTTAAACATCTGGCTTTCCTTTGTCTGTCAGCTGTTGATTGCCATCCCCTCATGATGCCCCGACTTTCAGAAATTTCTGCAATAAACTGTTTTGCCTAGCCATAGTCAAGTTTCATGCCTACAAAAGATGCAGGTCTTTCTTCTTTTCTATTTTTAATTCACATCTCTTGTTTCTGGTCCCTGTTCTGTCAGCTCAATGGCAGAAACCCCAGGAAATGCTGCCCTGTGAGGCCAAGTCCCTTGAAACAGCAAGTCCTGCCCTCATCTTCCCGTTAATGAATTCAGATGGAGAGGGACACAGGCCCACAGTGACTCTTGTTGGAGCCTGTATCAGTCACCCTTGCTCTCTGCTGGGGAAGGGTTTGGGCCAACTTCGTACAAGTTTTTGGCTAGACTGGTTCTGCCGAGCAAAAAAATGTGTTCTTACTTTGAAAAGAAGTGCTGCGGTGTTGGATCTGACACAGCTCTGCCATTGCATCATGCAGACACATCATCAATGCCCTTCAGCTGGGATCTGTGAATCCTCACAGGATGATGCCGACAGGAAAGAGAAGCCAGCTTGGTGTTGTCTTCTTCTAGCAGCTTCTCTAAGCTGGACCACAAGGCCTGTGTACTCTCTCAGGTCCCATTTATACAGGGAAGACAGTTCTGCTTGTCTTTCAAAGACCACTGTTTTAAAAAGTGGTTTTATGCTTTATGAGAAGGTGGATTTTTCCCATGAACACGCTTATGAAAGCAAACAAGGAATCCAGCATTCTTCTTGGGAGCAACCCCCTTCTCCTAAGCCACTGTCCTGATGTGAGGGGGACAACCACGAGGCCAAGCTCTGCTGTGCCCACAGGGCCACGTGTCCCTATGAAGGCACCCAAGGAAGAGGGTGGCAGAGACTCAAGGCTGTTCCTGTGTGGATGGGACATGCTTCCCATGCACCTGTGGGCTGGAGGAGACTGTCTGGCTCTGCACCTACCCACTGCACACACTGCCCATCTTTGGTCTTTTTCCATTTACTTGGGGATTAGTCATGTCAGGGCTTCGATGTTGCAATTTTGATGGCGTAATCCTGCCATGTCTTTGGTAACTCAGAGTCTTCTTGAACAAGATAGCAAAGCTTAATGTCTGATGTGAAATGCAAAAATATCTATAAAGGTGAGTATTAAAGTCCTTCTGGGTGAATTAATGTGTCATAAAAAATGAGAATAGAAATGGTGCAGAGGGGCGTTTCTTTTTTGATCTGTCATTGCAGACCACTTTCAACTGTTAATTTCTTGATAAACATTTAATATTCATTACACAATTCCGTTTTGACATGAAGTCTTCAGGGATGCATAGTTCAAATACAGCAAACCCGCATTTCTAAAAGAAAGTTTAAACTGTTCTTGGTCCATGTAGTTATTTTAGTCTTTCCAGATTTCTGTAGTCTCTTCACACCAGTTGAGGTGCTGCAGAGACCCTGGTTTGCTTTGGTGATCCAGTAGAACTGGGATGTCACATTGGCAGTGACCCTCTGAAGTCCCAGGGGATGAGATACTGGAGGGAGCCTGTCTGTGGTCCTTGCACTTTGTGACAAACATCACAGGCAATGAGCTGCCACTACTGGGGACAGCCCTACCCCCCCATTGTAGTCACCCTATGAGAAAAGCACGTAAGGAATGAGGAGCAGGTGTCAGGCTCTAAGCAAACTGCAAGGGCTCCTGCAAACCTGTGGCTCAGGCCCATCCCCATCAAACAAGGTGTAATTCCCCTTCTGAGGTGGCTCAGTTTGGCCTCTTTAGATTCATGCATCAAAAGCACAGCTAAGACCAAATATCACCTTTACTCAGGCTGCACAGGCTATGAAAAATACAGAATGCTTACCCTGGTTTTTTTTGTGTGAATCACATCCTGCTTTCAGTGAGTTTCTGTTAAACATATCAAACACAATTTTGGGGATTTCCCTTCGGCCTTCACAGCATCCTTCATTTCTTGCCCTGTGGGGTCATCCTGCTGCTGCTGCACTATGGGAACATAAGAGTTTTGTCCAAGTGTTTGTGAAACTCCCTGCACCATAACAAACCTTCTTGAGCTTTGGCAGAGCCAGGACTGATGCTCTGAGCAGGGGAGAACCTGAGGGGTCTGCATGAGCACCAAGCCAGCCCCAGGCTGCTGGGAGGAAGGCGAGAGTCCTGCCAGGCTGAGAGATGCTTTTGAAGGCTGCAGCTTCATCTGATATGATTTCATAAAGCTAACATTTAAGGGTCAGATAATCAGATATGCTGCCTTCAGACATTGCATACACAAACCCAGCCCACTGCTGAGACAAAAGTGGCTTTAAGCCCCGTCTATCCATCTATCTGATCCATCTGTTTGCCTTTTGCCAGCTGGCATGGAAGGTTCTTTTATCTAAAACTATTTCCAGCTATTTCTTCTCTCAGAATCTCCAAAGTGTTTGCATGATTTGAAAGAACTATTTCCAGGATTTTTGGCTGCACAGCATTCAAGCTTCGGATTTTACGACAGGTATTTGAGCACATTCCCTTGCTTTTGTAAGGGCTTTTACAGCAGGTCATCCGTCATGGGAGGGGCATGTCTCCTGCTCCAAGTATTCACTTTCTCATGTTATTTTTGATACCTCCTTAGCAATTGCAGGTTGGCAGCATATTACTCGTGGTAAGCCAAGTCCAAAGAATGAGCAGGGAAGTTTTGTGTGTGTGATGAGTCTCCAACTGGAATGGAGAGAGGTTTCTAATTGTGGCTGCATTGCTTTGGGACTTACTGGGCTCTGAGATTTGCAGATGCCCCATTTGATACTACACAGAGACCTCCAGGTATGAAGCCCAGAGCTGCTGCTGAGCTCAGTACTGCCCAAGGAATGGGATAGAGAGAATCCTTTTGCTGTTCTTGTGAGCCTGCTACTGAGACATGGGTAGTTTTTTTAACCCAAATCAGCTATTTTGAAAAGAAATTTTTATTGCTGTTCAGCACATGGTGGGCAGTGATGATTGCTACGTTTCCTTATGGCAGTACCCAGGCTACTGTATGTTCAGTTTTTCAGGAGTAGCTTTGATACGTCCAAGTGGGAGGAACTGTGATGTGGATTGTACCTCACTTGTTTCAGGGAGCTTGAATAACATGTATTTGTCTGCATACCAAACAGCCACAGTTCCCACTTCCCTGGGTAGCAGCCACATAAGGGAACAAATCCTGAAGACTGGCCTGTCCCTCACGGTGATGCTGGATGGCATAAAGCGGAGAACTTCAGCTACCTGCTGGAGAAGTGTTTGATGCCAGCCAAAGCTATTGCCTGCTATATATTTCAGCATTAAAAGAAAACCTTTGTTTGTTGTGCTTTTTTTTTAATTTCTTTTTTTTAAGATGTAGCAATTTGTGGCCAAATCACAGGGTCTCGAGAGAGCATTCTTGGCTGGAAAAATTACTTCTGAATTTGGCCTAAAATAACTTGAAGATAAAAACTTTTATGTAATCACTAATTCACAGTCACAGTTGCTTTGGCTTCTCTCATTATCATTCCTAAGTTATTCTTTTCATGCTGGGAGTTGGATTTTCCTGGCACTGCATCTGTTTTTCAGCAATGTATACACCACAATTGCTGACAACTAGGAGTTGGATCCCATGTTCCTCGACCCTGGCTGTAGCTTGTTTTTTCTGGCACCACTTTAAAGTCTCCCATCTGCACTTGTCTCCTGATGACCAGTGGCGGTCCTTCAGCTGTGTGAGAAGTGCCTGATGTTATCCTGTTGTTCTCGCACTCCTCCAGACCCGTTTCTCAGCTGGGCCACGAGCACAGCCCTCGCCTGTTCCTAGACAGAGCCTTATCAGGGCCAGCCATGGCAATGCTCCCATCCCCTTCCAGCCCTCCCCTGTGGTTACTGGAAGGCCCGTTAGCTCTGTGCATTTCAGTGTAGCAGAAATGCTGCTCTGCTGCTTCTCTGGTTTTCCAGTCCTCTCTGCTTTTCTATAGAAATGTCCCCCTGCCTCTATTCAGTCTAGGCTTTGTAGGAGATCACTTCTGCATCCTTCAGCTGTTGAGAGACAGAGGGAGAGCTGTGTACTGGTGTCTCTACTTGCCTCTCATCTCCACTGGGCTATTTTTGTTCAAGCCTGGTGCTGGTTGCACCATATCCAGCTTACTCATAAGATGCCGCTATTCGTCTTAGCAGTATTTTGAATGAGTCCAGGTGCTCTATGCTTGAATTCCTCCTCCTTGGCTTACCAGGAGTATGACTTTTTAAGGGATGTGTGCTGTTTGGTAACAAGCAGGTGCCCTTGCTCAGCTGGGAGGCTGGGTATTTCTCTGGGCTTACTCTGTAGTTTGATGTGGGCACGGTGTACTTGACAGATTAACAGTGTGTTCATTCCTCCTCCACTGCTTGTCTGGGTTTGTTTATTTCTGGTATTCCTGTTATATTCAGTTTCATTTGTTATTTTTGGCTTTGTTTTCCAGGTCTCTCTCTTTATTTACTTTTGTTCAGGTTAAAGGAATCCTTTTTTGAGCTTTCTTAGTATTTTGAAGGAAAACTGGTGAGTGTTTCATGCCTTTTAATTGTGCCTCACCAGACAGGGCAGGCAGGAGCTTGCACATACATGTTCCTTCTCTGTCCTCATTCAGATGTCAGCTGGCTTTGATCTCCCTATACCTCCCAGCATGTGTTGAAGCTTTACTAGGCACTCAGGGTTTCCACTACCCCCATCACACAGCTGACATGATGTAGCAGTTTTCAGCCATCCCTCTTTTTGCTGTCATCCACTGGCTGCCGCCAGGAAAGCGTTACCCCAGGCTGGGAAATTAGTGGGAATGACTCTCTCCTGGAGTCCAGCTCCCACCAGCAGCAGCACTGGTGCTTAGGCACGTAGTCCTCCCTCAGTCAGGAGGGGAGCAGTGTCCCAGCCTGGCTGCATTTCATGGAAAGCCATTTTTCAGCTGATTTCCTTTCCTGCCTGCCAGTGCCCCACTGGTTTCCATGGTATTCGTGGCTGTGTAGGGGTGGCAATTTCAGTATCCTGGCAGCCTTCCAGGCTGCCTCTCCATAAAACCCTGTATGGTTTCAAATGTGTATGTATATATATATATAAGTTTTTTTTTTTCTTATTTTTCCTTCATCCCACAGAGCTGCTGTGTGCTTTTAAGCAGTTAATCTATTCCATCCTTCGCTTATCTCACAGGCACAGTGTGAGGTTGTGCCCGTTCTTGCTGGCAAGTTGCTTTGAGGTTCCTCTGATGAAAGGCTTGCTGTAAAGGCAAAAAGTGATCAGAGCCATGTTATCGCTCTCACTTCCAGGGGTTCATACAAAACATCCTACTGAAAGAGTAACATGGTCCCAATGACTACAAGCTGATTCTTGGAGCTGAACTTAAATGGGCTGGCATCCCCATCACTTCCATCCTATCACACAAGGGCTCCTTCCATGTCTTCATCCACTTCTGAGAGTGGCTGTGGTCACTGTCGGTGGGTGTGAGCTCCCAGCCCAGCCACACAACCGTAACAGCAGTGCAGAAAAACATCAGAAAATCTTTCTTGTTACAGAAGAGATTCTGTCAATCCTGTTTTGTTTAAAAAACAAAACCAAAACAAGCCAGGGCTTTGCTCTAAGTGATACTTGGAGTGAGCTGAACACACATCTGGTCTCAGCTTCACGCAGGCTTTCATAATGGTCTCCAGCCATAATAGTCTCATTTTTTGGAAGCGAGTCATTGCTGCTCTTCGGGTTGAATGAACTCTGATCAGGCATGGACTTCAATGTGTCAGGGTGAAAAAACACCTCATGTCTGGGCTGTGGGAGGCTGGAGGGGTTGGAGAGGGGGGGTGCTGTGTTTGGATACACACAGAATGCCCTCTGTTATGCATAACTTGAGAAGAGTGATTAAATGGTGACCTTCTTGGCTAAAGATGGCAGGGCTGTGATTTGTGATTTTGGCAGTTGTGGGCTCTGTTTCAAGCGATAGGATACATCTGGCAATGCAGGGGAGTACCAGATTGAAGGCCCTCATTGCTGAGATGGGTTTAATGGCCCTGAGTTGAAGGAAGATGGTCCTTGGTCTGCTAAAGGGAAAGGGGCTGTAAACTGCAACATGTATTAACTATTTCTATCTGTAGAAACCACAGGAAGAGATAATGCAGTAGTAACAGCTGCCCCTGGAATTATTTGTGCACATGTTTGGCTCCAAAGCTTTTTACCCAGCTGGCTGGAGGTCACAGTGAATACAGATAAGTATTTGCCAAATGCTAAGGAGAAGACAGGACAAGGTCAGAAGCTCTTCTGGTAGCAAAGCAGAGCATGTTTAGCAAATGCTGCTATCTCCTGAATTGGGGTGAGAGATTTCATCAACAAAGTACGCAGGGGAGCTCTGAATACAAGTGGAGGGCTGGAAGAATATGCTTTACAGCTCTTGGTTAAGCCAAGAGAAACTTGAGACTTGCTGTTTCTTTCTAAGTCAAGGATTATCTGCCAGCCTGTCCCAGGGACCTACTCCTGCAGACGAGCATTGTGAAACTTCCAAGTCAATGTCCCTGTCAGCATGGCTCATATCAGAGATCTGAGTTTAGCACCCTCCTTTTTGTTAAATCAAAATGCATTTTCATTTAAATCTATATTCAAACATAAACCCTCTCCTGTAACTTTTTCTCTCCTCCTTTCACTCCTCAGATCCTCTCTCTCTTGTCTACAAGTTTCTCCCTCTTTCTGTTCAACATTTAGTTCAGGGTCCATGCTTCTCTTTGCCCTCATTTCACACCCCTTCCACCCTTCTGTTGCTGGGGATGTGAGAGCTTCAGCAGTTATGAGAGCAGAGTTATAGGGGTGGTGGTTTTTGCTTTTGCTAAATGCAACTTCTCCAAAGTTGAGGGCATGGTTGAAAGTAAAGAAACACAAAAGTGAAACTGGCAAAAATGCTAGAGAGGGGAAACCCTGCTAAGACTGATTTTACCCAGCTCAACAGGGCATGAAGAAAAGGGAGGAGAAAAAGAAATATGCAAAACATCGCAACTATTTTGTGGCAAATGTGGGGGGAAATAAAAGAAGGAAAAGTGCCTTCAAACTTATGAAATATAAAGCACCTCATGTAGCATCTCTGTGAGATGGTCCTCTCCTCTTTTGGTAAGCTTTCATTTGTAGAAAACGACAGACTCTTCACAATGGAGATAAATGGCAATTTTTCCTGTAGAAGTCTCTTCCCACTCATCCCTGCATCCTCATTTATGTGTTTGCCTTTTAATCTGAAATTGCAAGCAGAGGCAGAGGTTTCACAGAGTCCGAGTGCTGCCTGTGCCCCCCAAATCACGCACCCAAGGCTTGCACAGCCCATTTTGTGTTGTGGAAATGGCCTCTGGAGGCCTGGCTCTTGTTTGTGAATTAAAGCTTTCAAGGTGTCTGCAATTTCAAATGACTGTAGATAGTGTAGGGAGCGACTGTGCCCTCAATGTTTCCTGCAGGCCCCAGCAAGCAGGACTGATGCTGGTGGCTGGAATTGGTGTCCTGGCCTGTATCACTTCAAGGGGAGGTTTCCTGATGGATGCTTTGAGGAAGCAGTTAGTTGGGTTCATGTTTCCAAATCAATCTGTGAGAAGCAAGCAGGGTGTGCAGAGGTACTGACTCATTTCTTGATCTGAAGGAACACTCTTCTCAGATAAAAATGTCTCAGAATTGTCAGGCAACAGATGTCATGTTACAGGCAGAAGCAGAAGGGATAGAAATCTCCTGTTTGGTTTAGTAAAAGGTAATAATTTCACTTTTATCTTCCTCCAGATGATGTTCCCAGAGCTGACTGCATGCAGGAGAGGATGGGCAGGCACACTCAGCAGCACCTTTCTCTGGAAGCTATGGCTCTCAGAGTGGTCAGCCCTCTGACATTGTCCTTGCAGTGGCAACAAAATCTGAGTTAAAAGAGGCTTCAATTCAACTCTGTTTTTACTCTTTTTCACATTTGCAAGAGAAGACAAAACCTGAAGAAGCTCTGCTGTTGGGCTCATAGTTGATGCCTCCTTTCTCACTGCAAAGGGGAACTGTTGTAAGAAGTCTGAGCAAAAACTGTTCCCTCCTCACTGTAGTTTAAAATAACAAGGAACAACAAATGCATGTTGTAGACATCACTTCTGTCCTTCAGATGAGTGCCAGACACTTGTCAAGCTGATGTGGAGTTCAAGGATGGCGAGCAATGAGCACAGAGGCTGCTTCCTCTGGACCTCCACAATGGAAAACTGAGCCCAGGTCTATCAGGGCTTTATCAGAGGCTTTCATTTTGTTCTCAGAGGGCATTTTTATTAGCTTCCTGATGGAAGTATTGAGATGATTGGAGAAATACTTTTAGGTCCAATCCTAACTGTCTGTGAGAAATTAAAGACCAAAAAGGAAAAGGTGGCTTTTGAAAACCAACCTGACTTGCACTGCTAACTATCTTGTGTAGCGAGTGATTGAAAAAATCAACCAACAACAGAAAAAGAAAACAAACCCAAACAACCTGGAACCAGAAGGCAAAAGGAAGGTAAGAGTAGCAAGAGAGAGTGTTGGAGATTCCATGAGCTCCATTCCCAGCTGCCTGTTGTGAGTGTGAGAAGGCTCAGGTAGCTCTCAGGAATGAAACCCTGCAGGTCTGTGATGATGACATACCCATCTGCTACGGACCAGAAGATGATTCTGACACAGCTCATTACATTTCTATTTCTGACTACATCCATTGTTGAATTTAATGAATAAGTGATGTTTTGAACTGATAAAAACCCTGCAGCAAATTTCCCATTTTATGTTGTGGTGAACAAGCCAAGAGATTCAGACAAGCTGTAAAAGGCCTTTAACATATGATTTCAGACTTAATTCAAAGTGGGAGGTGCTTCTTAAAGCTAACTTGAAAGTTTCTCCCACCTCCAGCCCCAAAGTGGAGATAAGATTTCCACAGACTAAGCAGTGTTATCTCTAAAACAAGGCAGCAACTGCTACCAACACTGTTGGTAGTTTGTTATCACAGGGAAATATAATGTATTATGAAACGTAAAAATGGTGATTAACTATTTCACTGCTAATCCTTTTAGAGACAAAATACTCCGTTTATCCTACAGTGTGCATCTTCCTCCTTCTCCCTGCATACCCAAGCTTGGCCTGTCCCACACCCACCTGCTTATGTTTCCAGGCTTGATCCTCACACCTTTGATCATGCAATTATGGGCTCCCCATAGGAAACCACTTGCTACACCAAAATCAGGGAATATGAGACCAGCATGAAAAAAATAAGTGAAACATCAAAACAGATCGTCCTGGAGACTGCCACAAAAGTGGTGCAATTAAATTTTGCATTAAATTTATTAAAAGTCTGCCATCAAAAGGTAAACAAAGCTGCCACAAAATTTCTTTTCTGATCTAGGATGTTGATGTCAATGACTCTCATGACTTCATTGCAAGTGTGGTTCACCTTGTAGTGGACTACAAAACAGCCTGGTAGAGTGAGAAAAACTCAGGTCTGAAAACACTTACT
Organism: Rhabdornis inornatus; assembly: GCA_013397075.1. Lineage (NCBI taxonomy): Eukaryota > Metazoa > Chordata > Aves > Passeriformes > Rhabdornithidae > Rhabdornis > Rhabdornis inornatus. The sequence continues at coordinate 29,381 of VWZS01010376.1, read as the reverse complement.
AGTTCATACTCATAAATGTTTTTTTCAAAAGCTCAACAGTAGATGCTCTTTTCTGTGCCTCAGAGACAAAGAAAAATGAAGTCATAACAGCCCTTAGACAGATTTTTATGAGTCTAAAGGCCAAAAGTAATGTCTGGCACAGATTATTTAACTGGACTAAAGGGGGAATTAATTCCCTCTGAGGCAGGGAATTTGATTTACTATTTCCTTACGGCTTTTGGTAGAATTGGGAGCATGAGAGCCTGGTCTGGTATGTGATGCCAGAGGTGGTTTTGCCATTCTCACATCTTGGCAGGACAGGCTGACCATTGTGGATAGGGCTTTTCCTGCCTGTCAGAAAGAACAGAAAGAAACGGATTTTACCTCACAAAGGACTTCTCTGGGATTTTGGTCATGGCTTGGTGTCCCTCTATCCCTCCTTTGTAGAATCTGTTTTCCCAAGATAATACCAAGCCCCAGAAAAACAGCAAAACCCAACAATAATTCAGACAAGATGAAAGTGCTGCTGGTAGTTTGTAAAAAGGCTCTGAAGGAGAGGGTGCCTTTCCCTATTCCCAAGGAAACATGTCCATGACTGAGGAAGGTACTTTTGTGTTCAGGCTGCTTCTGAATTCTCCAGAGGTTTCATCGTTTTTTCCTTATGCAGAAGTGCCTGCTTCCCTCTAACTGTGGTCTCCCCACACCTTCCGTACCAAGGGGGACTTGTGGGGGTGTGTTAATGCCACTGTAGCACCCAGGATTGGACACTGACGGGAAAATCGATATAAAACAAGTAACTGAACACTTCCAAAGGTAATGATGTCTGCGTGTGATTACTTGTTTGGCTGCACTGGCTGAAGCTGTAGCTGCTAACTCAGCAGACTGTAAGTAGACACTATTGTCTTTTCAGTGAGTTCTGGCTGCAATTCAGGATGTTAATAATATCTAGAGAGCTATAGGAGGCTTGGATCCCATCTATCAGGAGCCACCTCTCTCTCCACATACAGTTACAGGAGCAAGACTGGGGAGATGATCTTGCTGACAGTTCCCTAATTTAGCAATGAGTGGCAGGCATTTGTTGGGAAGATCTGTACTGAGTCCAGTATTTATTGAGCTATCACTTAGGATCCAGAACGGGTGAATTAATTTGTAGGGAAGTCTGTAAAAATCTTGATGGCTGTTCTAACATATGTTTATGCATCAGAGTCAATGCTAGGGGGATGCTTTCTTTTTAAATTACGAACAAAATATCCCCTAAAACCTAAATATCTGGACATGTTGTTATATTCTTTCCCCAACACTTACGGCAGCCCTGGGAGAACACCCCAGCCAAGCTGACAGGCAGCCAAATATAATTTATGGCTTGTTTTAAACTGATTTGTTGACTTCATGAAAGGCCCTGTCAAAAAGAACAGTCCCCTGAGTCCTAACGATGATAACAGTTATATTGCATCAGCGCTGAAAAACTCTTGGATAACAGTGAACCTACCCTGAGAAATCTTTTTAAAGTGCATGAACATTGGATTTGCTGAAAAGAAATGAAACTCAAGCTATTGTTTCATAGTCCATTTCAGTTTTCTTCATTCTTTGTTCATCTTATTTTCCACTGATTGGAATACTCTCTTGGTAGCATGAAAATAGTTCCCTTTATTCCAGTTAATTAAAAACAAAAATGTGTGTTGTTTAAAGGAGATGCTGCTAACAAGGCCACGTTAAATTTCTCTTATGTGCAGTGTTGAATTTGCCAGTGATATCAACATGTTTGTGTCTGCATCAGTCTGAGCCAGAGCGGGACACTCCTGAGCCTCCTATCAGCTGCATTTCTCCTCTCTGTGTCTCACTGAAGCAAAGGGCAACCCCCACATGCTGTTTGTGCCTGTGCTGTTCAGAGCTCCCTCACCCAAGGGCAAGATACGCGTTCCCTGCTGTATCTGACCTGCATCTTGGGGAGCTTCCAGCCAGCAGACCCCGGCTCCTCTGCCACTGCCCTCCTCGTCCTCGCCCCATGACCGTGGTGCTGGGCAGCCTTGCCCTGCCTGGCTGGGAGAACAGTGAACACAGCTGCAAAGACCATCTGCTTCCTAAGGTCTTTCCTCCTCATATTTTTTAACAGTCTTATCTGCAGTAAGTTCAATAGTGTTTCATTGGTCAGAGTTCTTCCTGGTGGAAATACAGTACTTCTGTCAGAATATTGTCTTCTAAATCTTGGTAAATTTGATGTGTTGTCTCTTGTCTCCCCCCTACCTTTACCTGAACCCGCACCCCAGATTTACTGTCCTGCAGCTCTGCAAGTTTTTATTATCCTGACTACTTTTCTATAGGTCTTGGTATTGCTGAATATTAGGAGAGCTTTATCCTAGCTTACAGATAAAACAATATCACAGGAAGAATTATAAACATGTTCTTGTCCAAGCACATAACAATGGGCAAACCTGTGACAGTTTGGATCTCTGGTTTCCTCCCAGCACCGTGGGAAAAGGAAGCAGTTTCTGTGCTTGGACAGAGCGATTGCTTGTCAGCGATCATCTGTGCGGTGGGGCGGGGCTCAGCCCCTCCTCGGCCCTGCCAGCTCCGGGGACACCGTGGTGCAGCAGCTCCGGCTCTGCACCTCTGCCTGCCATCGCTGTGTGACCAGAGCCACCACTGTGTGACCGGGGCCATCGCTGTGTGACCAGAGCCATCACTGTGTGTCCAGGGCCACCGCTGTGTGACCAGGGCCATTACTGTGTGACCAGAGCCATCACTGTGTGACCAGAGCCATCGCTGTATGACCTGCCATCGCTGTGCGACCGGGGCCATCGCGATGTGACCAGAGCCATCGCTGTGTGACTGGGGCCATCACTGTGTGTCCAGGGCCATCACTGTGTGACTGGGGCCATCGCTGTGCGACCAGAGCTCTCCAGCCCTCACATCCACACCGGGACCTGGCCCCTGCAGAGAACACCGACAGCACTTAAAATGGCTTAAGGGAGGGAGGCAATTCTTACAAATTGCTGTGATGGCAAGTGTGTGAGATAAGTCCAAGGGCCTGATATAAATTCAGGCAAAGCAGATGCACAGCCCCATGCCCTTCTGTAGGGTGTTTTCTTGATCAGGTCTGGGTTTTTTGTGAAACTAAAAGGAAATAATTTTATTAAAAATGGCACGTCTTTTCCCTTCATTTTAGGAAAACACAGAACAAAAATCCAATCCATTTTGTGGAAAGAAAAAAAAAGTATTTTAAGGCAGAATATGTTTTCATACGATTTCTTGTGGAGAAGACCTCCTAGTATTAATTAATGAGCCAAAACTAGAACCAAGTGAGTCCTCTGTCATTTACTTCAGGCTGAGCAGGTTTTCATACACGTCATAAACAATTACAGTAATTTTCTTTTACCATCTAAACAGTGAAAGTGCTGTGCAACCCACATGGCAAGGTTCTTGTTTTCTCTGAACAAAGTAGATCTCATTTATTTTATTGGTAGATACAGCTGTGGAACCAGAGAAGAAGATTGGATTTTGGTGCTGCAGAAAAAATATTCACTGTTGGGGTTCTTTTCCTGTCTTGGAGGTAAAACTGTTCTAGCTGTTGGGGTGGGGAGAGATGGTGTTGGTGTTGCTTCTAAAGGTTATTTCTTGACATTCACATTCCACAGATAACAGGAAGGATACTGTGGCTAACATGTGGTTACAATTCTGGAAAGTAGCAATAGGAATTACAATCTGTGATTCTATATTTTATTGTCTCACCAATATCCATGTTAGATCTGCATAGATTGGATGTAAAAATAATGTAGGAAATGTTAAAAACATTTTATAACTACCAGTGTAAATTCACCTTGACCCTAGGAATGTCAAACTATGACCCTGGTCAAAGCATCACAATGATGAAAATCCTAGTATGATTTATTTAATAATTCTCTTGATGATCACAGTATCAGATTACATCTATGTCATCTGTTACAGCTTGTGAAGAAGAATGGAATTATGCAGAAAACTTTTATTATCACTAATATTGTAACACTGATTTGCAACTACACCATTTTACGTAGTAGCATTCAATATTTTGAGGTGTGGAATTGGATTTCTGAACTTGTATTCCACTCTTGAAACTGTTATAGGAATTTTGGCACAGGGAAGCATTTCTCAAAATCAAACGTTTGGTGATGCCCAGATATGAAGGTACCTTTGGTGTGTGGGGTGTACTTAAGAACTTTTTTTTCTATGCTACAGCCAGTAAAACTTGTTTGAAAGAGCCTTGCTAGGCCAGAATATCAGACACTACATTCCATCAGCTTGCTGCCCTCAATATATCTCTTTGGTCCTGTGCAATATAGCAAAGGTTAAAGCATACAAACAGCTGAGTGGGCTCACTTTATCTTTGTTTTGAAATCATAAAATCTCTTTAATTTAAGAGGTAGATAATGGTTTTGTTTGGGAGAGTCAGGTGGCTGAAGCCATACGAGCTGAGTGGATTTCAGACTGGACATTAGGAAGAAGTTCTCCAGGGAAAGGGTGCCCAGGGAGGTGGTGGAGTCACCGTCCCTGAGGGTGTTTAAGGAAAGACTGGACGTGGCACTTAGTGCCATGGTCTGGCTGACAGGCTGGCGATCGGTCCCAGGTTGGATTCGATGATCTCAGAGGTCTTTTCCAACCGAACTGATCTGTGTTTCTGTGACTTGCCTGGGCTCATCGAGGGACAGCAGAAGGTGGCACGGCCAGCGCTCCTAGGGGAGCTCACAGGGACAGAGATAACGGGGGCTTGAACCCGAGGACAAGGCAGAAGCTCCGGGGTGTCTGACAGGCAGGCCACCGAGTTCAAACATGACGCAATCGCAGAGACTGCTAAACATTTTTTTCTTGTTGTTACAGGCGTTTTTTGTGAATCCTCACAAAAGCTCACGCCCCCCCGCTGACAGCCTCTCGCGCACACAGGCTGCATGGCGGCGGCCGCTCGCCGCCTTCCCGCGGCCTCCCCGGGAAGGTCTAACGGAGCCTTCCCCCTCTCTCGGAGCCGCCCCTCGCCCTCAGCTCCCCTACCCGGGCGGTGCCCTCGGCCCGCGCCCCCTCCCTCGGCCAGCGGAGCTCCGCCCGGCGGCCCCGCTCTGCCTACCTGGAGCCACCTCTATGGTNGAGCCCGGCGCGGGGGCAGGAAGGCGCTGGCAGCGCGGAGGGGCTGAGCGGAGACCGGCGTGAGGAGGCCGGGCCGGGCTGCCCAGCGCTGTGGAAACTCGGGGCGGGACGCGGAGGAGGGGAAGGGCCTTCGCCCGCGGAGAGCAGCCGGGTGCGCTCGCAGCTGGAGCCGCCGAGGAGGGGCCTCGCCGCCCCGGGCCCCACCTTTGTCGGGGTGGCCGGGGGTGGCGTCGGTGCTGCGGCGGGGGCCGGGGCAGCGCGGAGGAGCCCGCCCGGCGCGGGCGGCAGATGGGCCGGGATGCAGCCGCAGCCCTCGCCGTGAGAGCGGGGGGCCTCGCCGCCGCCTTCCCCGGGGCGTGAGGCAGCGAGGAGGGGCGGCCAGAGGACAGAGACCTTTGCCGGGATGGGACGCGCCGCCGCCGTGAGCCCCTAGCTCGCTCTCCGTGCCCCGGCCAGCTCGCAGGGCCCGCGCTGACTGACACCGCTGTGGGCGCGTCTGGATATGTTCCCTTCCCAACCGGGCGCTTTCTTCGATGTCGTGAAGCTGCGTGGGAAATAGCCCGGTTCCCAGCGGGGTCGGGAGCGTGCCGCCGTCCTCCCCGGCGGGGGAGATGCCTCGGGGCTGGGAGGCAGAGCCAGGCGCTTCCCCCGTGTCCGCTGAGCGCTGCCGGCTCCCAAGGCATGAAGGCAGGCGGCTGTAATGGAGTAAGAGCGAAGACGGCTCCTCTCATCTGCCATTTGCCCTTCCAGATGGGATTGTAAACCGAGAGAGTTAAGGAAGGCTGTGCGAAAGCAGGAGGAATTTCCTCTCTTCGGGGTTTGGTTTTNTTTTTCTTTTACACCCCTTTTATTTTTCTCCTGCCGGCTCGACCCGTGGCTTGCCCAGGTATGCCTGCCTCACTGCAGTACCTTGTGCTGGTGCTCCTGCTCTCCAGTGCCACCCTGCTGCTCGGCACTGCGGCTGGTGAGTAGCCACTGGGTGGAACGAACTGGCCATTTTGGCAGCGGGAAGGGGGTGGGGTCCGCTGGTATTTGGGCACATCTTACGAAGTGGTGTGCATCTATTTCAGCGACGAAGCCTGATAAAAGTTTTGAAATCCTGATACGTTAAGTGTCTCGGGGAATAAAATCTGCTTTATTGTGTAAATGAGCTCGACCTGCGCTCAATAAGAATGCTTTGCTTAGATCTGCATCTCTTGTCTAATAACTTAGTTCACTTTTGGAAATATATATAATCTTTTTGTTTTGCATACCTCGCCCTTTGTAAGGTAATGCAGGAATTTTTAATATATATTTTAATCGTCAGCAGAGCTGTGCCTGTGTTGCTGTGGGATCTTCGGGCACAGCCATTTTTAATTTTATCAGCATCGGTGCTTCTCGGGGCCTTACACATGTGCTATAGTTTTGTAACAGAATTACTGTAATGTGTATTTTTTTTCCCTTGGAGAGATCCGAAGCAAATATGGAGCTATTTATTTTGTCGCTTGTGATTATAGAACACAAAAAAACACTGTTAAGGAATGCTGGAAGGTCTTAAAGGGTACTCTTTTTATAACAAGAAGTTGGAAGCAGAAATGCTAAGAGCATCTTTACTCATATATTTGGACACTCTAGTCCTATTTTTAATTGTGTTCGGAAGCTCAGTGTTAGATATGCAGGGTGTTGGAAGAGAGATGTGTGTTGGTCTGGCATCCTTTTCTGTCACGGTGACAGATTAATATGTTGGAGCCTTCGAGTGTAACCCAGCTTTGTTAGGCAGGAATACCAATTGTTCTTGCAATATGCATTTTCCAGCACTTTTGTAAGACTCCTACGGGTTTTCTGTCGTTTTACTGATCGGGATCCAATCTGCAGTGCTTGCTTTTCTTCGTGTTATTTTGGAATCTGCTGGCTATAGTTCGTAAGTGAATCTTCATGGGAAAATTGCTGAATCTTGCTAAAATGACCCAACAAGCTGATGGTAGTTTCCATGTTCTATTTCGGTGAGATGTTAAAATGAATTTGTCCAAGTTGAAGATACTTGGTGTCATTAGGAAGATCCTGCCTAAACACGTTTAGTCAGTTTCTGCATCGCTCTGACTGGATAATCACTGATTTTCTTGCTTCTGCTTACTAAGAGGTCTCTTTCAGGAAGATTCATAAATGAAAAGCTTGATGTTCCCTGTATCATTCTGACCTTTGACTGCCATTATTTTAGAAGGATGTCTGCAGCGTCTCTCTGTGGTCGTTTCTGAGGAGCGTTTTTTGCTTTTTCCCGTCTTATTTTTTTTTTCCTGGGAGAAGGGACTTCTGAAGGTCAAAAATCTTGGTATTAAAGCATATATGAATCGAGAATGCTCAGCATCTCAACTTTTCTTTCAAATATATTTTTTTCAAGTGTAGGGGTTTTTTTGCCTTTGTGAAAACTTCAGTAAGTTGGTAATTTCTGCACCCTGATGAAGAAGGGTTACTGAAGGAGCAAGTACAGATTTGTACCAGGCCAAGGGCTGGGCAGGTGCTGTAAGAGCCCATTTGCACGGTTTACCCAATTCACTTCAATTCTGACCTGGCAACAGCATTCCCAGTATTTCAGTTCTGCCTTGTTAAAAGGGTATTAACGATGGCAGCTTGGTTGGTTGTTTTGTGAATAGGAACCTATTTTCCCATTGTGATTTATTTCTTAATTGTGAAATTTTAGCAATTCACATTTAAAAAAAACTTGGTCATAATCCTCTGTAAAAGTAATTACATGGATGATTTGAGCTTTAGTTAAAGAAGCTAACGGTTGATTTTAAGTTTACACTGCATTTCAGAAAAAAATGTCTATACTTGGGGAAGCTACACTAATGTGTAATTCTGCCCTTTTATGTTCATGAATGAGCCAACACTCTTTCTTCTCTTCCCCTCCCCCAAAGTATGAACTGTACGCTCCCATCAGAGTGAAAATGCTGCCTTTGTAGGTTTGAAACTCCTATTAATTCTTTCTTCTGATTACAGATACTATATCTCAGCAGTGTATAGAATTGAGTGCCTATAGATGCAAAATCATGACAACACAGGGAAAGTATTTTGATAACAGGTTTTTAAGTTTCTGTCTGGAGGAAAATATCTGGATCTCTCTGGGGAGAGCTCCACAAAGACCTGGCCTTAGTATGGACGGGAAAGGGAAGATAAAAAGATGAATAAAGAAGATGACAAAAGAATATTTAGAACGTGGGGCTGTAGATGATAGTTCCATTCATAATCTGAAATATGACTGAAGAAAGAATGTGGTTTTTCCTTCCCCTTTGTAATTGAAGATATAATAAAGAACAAGCTCTAGATTCAGAAATACTTGCTGATTATTAAGAGGAAAATATTACTGGTTTCCTCTGTAAAATACAGATCTTAACAGTTATCTCTTAAGTCTGCATTTAAATAATGTATCACTCCTTGTAAAGAGAAATGCTTCAGTGGGGACATTTTACTGACAGCAGCCTTGGGTAGAGGTTTAAAAAGCAGTATTGGACCAAAATGGTTTGCAACACTTTGTTCTTTATTCCTCAATTTATTTGAAATACCTATTTCTGAATCTTTTGTTTAGAACTATGAGACATATTTATATATGCCTTTATATTGTAGAGGATTCTGGTGTGTTAATCAGGAGGGTTTGTGCCTGAAGAGGTTGTTGGTGAACCTTTGAGCTGTTCCCCAGTATTGTGAAATAATTTTGTTTGGGTGTTCGTAGGGGCCAGATATTAAAGATACAATCTTTCCTCATTTCACTTGCTTACATTCTGTGATATGCAATACTGAACCACTTTTCCTTCTGCATACATGTCCAGGGTAGACAGAACTCCATTGTCTAATGTGTAAATTATTTGCAGAAAGTATAAGGTGAAAATTAAGGCAAACAGAATATCCTTTTATCTTGGGGAGTATTTTCATAATTCTGTATTTATGTGGTTCAACAGGGCTGCAAAAATTAAAGCATGAAAGGAATTGGATAGAGATTGAACTGTTTTTTTTAAATGATAATTTTAATTATTAATTAAAATGAGTGAACCAAAGAATCTTTATCTAATTCTGTCTTGCTGGTTAAAGTTACATTAGTGTCTCAACATAATTTGTTTGAAACATGAATTGGGTGACACGAGGAAAAATCTCCCTTGGATATTCAACTCAGTTCTTCTAATTCAGTGTTTCGAATTAGTAACTGACTCTATATATCTTGCATATTAAACAGTGGGGTTTCTTTAGACTTAACTGCACCCCAATTTTTACTTATTTAGTAGAGCTACACCCAATGTTTGTTTTTTTTCAAATGTAGCCTAAAAATGCAGTTTATTTTTTTGCTTGTGTTGGGAGCCATCTCAGAAATCTTAGCCTGGGAGATGGATCCAGGCTGTTGGCTTGAGGAGCACACTGGTATGCCTGATGGATAACCAGAGCACAAGCACAGCCTGGACACCAGGCTGGGGTTTCATGGGCTGTTTTGTGAAGGAATTGTGTAGCTGTGAAAGCCCAGGATTCTGCACAGAGCCATTCAGCCTGCTGGGATGAGCCTTTTTTCCCTTAGGTAAATAAGCCTGTATGAGCCTCTGTGATATTTCAGCTCAGGTGCTTCCAGTTTCCATGCAAACTTCAGTACTGGGATACTGCACTGTGCAGTGTGGGCACAGCCTGTGAGGAAGTGGAAGCTGTGCTCATCTGATGGCCAAGGAATCCAAATTTCAAGCCCTGAGACATTACACAGGTACCTTGCTCCAGTGTGAATGGTTTTAGCCTCAAAGGAGCCATGTATAAAAAGTTGGCTTGATTTTCTTCCTATCCTTCTCTGATGAAGGCAGGCCAACCTCACTTCACCCTGGACAAAGAGGGAAGCAGAACTGTATTTCTTAAAGTTACTCTTACAATGAAGTTTGTTGAAGTGGTTATTTTGATGGCATCTTCCTAGCACTTACAACAAATTTCTGTAAAAAAGTTTTTATTAATGTCTATGTTGTTGTTCCCCTTCGTTTTTATATTTGAGTGTTTATCAGTAGTTTGTATAGTCAGTGGCATTGTTTCCTTGGCAGATACCATCTTCCCCTGCCTTTCTCACCAGAGAGACAAGAAAATTATATTGGGTTCTTCAGAAATGTTTTATTCCTAACAGCAGAGTGCCTGGTACTGGAGCTGCATTGTGTTTGGACTCAGTCTGGCTGTGCTATCAATATGTGCTGTCATTTTCTGGGCAGAATATAACTTTATAGCCAGGGCTGTGAGCTGAGTGTAAAGTTTTATTTGGAACAAAATGTTTATGCCCTGAATAAAACAGGCTGGGTGATGATTTAGGTTGGGTAGGACTGGAATCTGTGCATAGCTTAGAGGCAGTAACCATTAATTTTATTGAGATTGTAGACTTAGTGGAGCTACTCACTGCTTGATTTTGAATTTAAGAATAAGTGAAATACATGAACTGTTCTCCAAAAGACTAACATTTCAGTATGCAAACTGATTTTCTGCATTGAGTTTTATGGTGTTTTGTTTTGGGGGTTTTTTGTGGTTTTTTTTTTTTTGGTTGGATGTTTTTTACTTGTTTGTGGTTTTTGGTTTTGTGTTTTTTGGGGTTTTTTTCCTCTTTTCTCTTTCTGAAGCAGAAGTTCACAGAGCATAAGGCTGGAAGTGATTTCTCTGTTTCCTCCATGGTCTGGTTGTGTAAGTACAGATAACAATGTCTGTCTAACATCTCTAAAATCGCCAGTGAAGAGGGCTTTCACAGCCTGTCTATGTAGTCTGGCCTGTTACAGTGCTTAATTATCATGTTTTTCATAATGCAACAGTAGTAGATTTTTTTTGCCTCTTTTATAATGCAAGATTGTCTAAGATATGCCTTAATTAATATGTGGCAATCCACCTGAAGATGTAGTGTAGAGTACACACACAGGCAATTGCCATGGAATATCAATTTAGATAAATTCCTGTGTTGAAGCTTAGTGTCTTGACCTTGGTGACAGTAATTTGTGATGAAAACCTTGAGTTGACCATTAGTGTTTTAAAATGCAATTTTGCAGTTTTAAAAACCGTTGACAACTATGCTCTTCCCAAAATTTCGATTCCTGATGGTGCCTTCCTGGCTCGAGATGTCTGGTAATCTGTTAATTGCAGAGCTGGGAGCTGGGCTGAGCAGCTGAGAATCTGATAGGAGAGGTCAGTCAGGGGGTGTGGTGAGGAGGAAGAAGGGCTAGGACAGGAGAGGTTTGAAAGGATGAAGGATTCAGTCTGGTTTGCTCTGGGATGAGAACCAAGGCGTATTAGACAGCCAGACAGAGATAGTGTCTGAACATTTGTCAGACTTGCTTGGAGAATGAGTGGAATGAACCTTTTGCACTGGGAAGAGAGAGGAAGAATAGTTGTAGGTAGCAGTTTTGAAGATTTCTGTTCTTTGTGAAAATGAATGAGACACACAGTCATTTAGATGATACCTTTACCCTTCTCTTTTTCCCTCAGTCTTGTAAGTTGGGAAACCACAAGCTTTTGGGTGGTGATGGCATTTTGTTTCAAGTCACTGGGATGTGTCTGTTTTGTCAGTTGCCTTCTTGAGTTTGCATGAAATCACGTTTTGTTTTGAACTGTAGACGTGTCTACCTTCTGCATCTCTCAGTACTCTGTATTTTTTCTTTGGTTTCTTATTTCTGTGAGAGAAGGAAGCAAAAATAGATGGTATGGACACAGAAGACTGTCTCTGACATCTACCCTTCTATCTGCACCTCTAACTCTGTCATGTTAACCAATTTCAACCATATGTGAAAGATGAGAAAAGTCTTGAAATTAATTTGCTACTGTTTTCATGAGAAGTTAGGAACCGAATAGAGGAAACAGTTCCAAGGTAGAGGTTTTTCAAGGGAAAAGAGGAGCATAACTCAGCCTAGGTAATTCTCTTTGCTTAAAACTGGCTGCCCAGTCAGTGCAAGGATATAAGTGTTGGTGCATTCTCTGTTCTGGTCTATGCACAGAATATTTTGTTTCCTGTTCACTTGGCATGCTGTAGGAGATCTAGAGGAGAATGAGGGATCCCTTCTGTGGGAGATGTGGGAGTTGGCTAAGAAATGTGGGAGAAGAGTCACATTTCTGGGCAATTAGTTTGCTGCTTGTGGGACAACTGGTGTTTCTGAGACAACGTAGTAGCCAATTTTTTTGACTGAACTTGCAAAACAGTGCCCAAATCACTTTACTGAATGGCTATCGTCCATTTATGAACTAGACAGTGTTTATGACTAACTTAAATGGTATGCATTGCTTTTCACACTTTCAAAACTGTGTTTAGCTGATTGTCCTGTGTGTACACTGTAGTTCAGATATCCCACACATCAAGCTTCCTTATGATCTTCTTTTCAACGGTGCTGTAACTCAGGCTTTTCCTGTGGTCCCTTTGAATGTTTTTGTAATGTATTATACTTGATTCAATCTGTGAACTTCATGAAAAGTAGTTTTATTGTTTGTTTAAGCAGGAGTAATGGGAAGATATGTACTGTCACCTTCTGGGCTGGAGTAAGTGGCAGACAATGACACAGGTAGTGGTACAGGGAACCTTGCATTTCCTTGCCCACCTGCCATTAACAAGTCAGTACAGAAGCTCTTATTTTGTCCAGCTAAAAGCTGACATTTTTGCTGCTTGTTCTACTATATATCCTTTGACTGTTTTGAGTTGTAAGCAGGATGGGTGTAAGAAAAGATGGGTAAGAGGATTTTTTTGAGGTTTTTTTGTTTGTTTTTTTGGTGGTGGTGAGATGTCTGTAAGTATGATCATAGGTCACCTATGTTAATTGGGCTCCTTAGTTTATACATTAGAGAATGCAGCACTTAATTAGTATCAAAGTGTTGGGCGTGGGCAGTGTCATCTCAAGCGTCATTCTTGGCATGAAGTGCACTTCCCCCTGCATAAGTCACAAAGGTCAGGTTTACCTGGTGTGGGAAGCTTTAATGTAGTTCAGGGACAAGAACAACTGACTAAGCATGCTCAACTCCTCTTGCTTTTGCCTGATGAGACTTCCTCGGTATGGTTTGGTTTCTGTTGAAATGAAAACATTTTATTTCTATAATTAAAGCAGCAGATAGGTGATACAAGACATCTAGACCATCCATGTTAAAGAATCTTAATTAGATTTTTCCAAGAATTAAAGTTAATCCACAATCCTTTGTTAGGCTTCACAAAGTTATATCAGGAAAAATAGTGGATTGTGATACCATTAAAACTATTTTCTCTAGTAAAGATTGTATTAAATAAATGATCTCGCAGCACTATGCTTAGTTATCCACTGTAAAAAACGCTTACTTTTGTTAGGGATGGAGTGGTTCTGTTGTAGTTCATTTGTTGGTGAATGTACTTGAAAATTAGTCCTTCCTTCTGATTCTATCCTTCAGAGAGAAGTCAGTAAAGCTGATTTCTTCTGGGGGCTTAGTGTTCCTATACCTTCCAAGATGCAAAAATCTTGGTGTGGACATATTTTATGCAGAAGATAATGTGCTGTATGCTGTGGATTTTTGTGAGTCTTTTTTATTTGTTTAAAACCTAAACACTAGAAATTGGTTTTCTATACTTATTTGTAGAGAAGGGACTTAGCTCAAAGGTCTAAGATGTTTTAAAATTATTATCAGCTCTTAAAAATAAAATTTTATTGTATTTACTTATATATGTAAAACCAGTATAGTAAAGTGAAGAAAACTAAGGTTGTAGTAGAGGAAAATTGTAGCAGCTGTCTTTTTAGTTAGACAGTGGCACTGCCATATATATGCAAAGCAGGCACTTAGCCCAAGAATCGGCTTTCTGTATTAAAATAATTTCAGTTGCAATCAGAGAAGGATAAAAGGAACCCTGTAATGAAGTTGGTCTGGATGCCACCTCGGTGTCGGTTTCTTATGTTTGCATGTTTGAAGTTCTTGTCCTTTATTTCTGGCTGTAATGGCCGGGCCGGGAGCTGCAGCCGGAGCAGCTGCCAGGACTGACATACCGGGCCAGGCCCGGGCTGGGCAGCTGGAACCGGAGCCCGGGGCACACGCTCCTGCTCCCTGCACTGCACAGCGACTCGGCTCGCAGGAGTGGAAGAACTCGTTCCAGCCTTCCCTGCTATTCTTACTCGGCTCTGCAGGCAGGGACGAATGACTCAGTGAATTTAAATGAGTGAAAAAAGATGTGGAAACAGTAGGAAAAATAATTCCTTGTGCTCACTGCGGCAGTATTCAGATTTCTATAAACTTTTTTTATATAGAAAATATGCAGATTCTCAATCCTGATGTGTATGACATAGATGCAGTGAAGATAAATTGTAAAACATACATGTATATATGGGGGGGGGTTGTGTCTATATGTATCCTTATGTACTCAGTATGTTACCAAAATTCCAGCCTACCTCTGTGCTCTACTGCAAAAACCTAATATTTTAATATTAGCAAATTTACTGTTTGCATGGTATTCTTAATTTCCAAAAAGTCCTCATAAATGGCGTATTTTGCAGGATAGGTAGACTTTACACTAATTAATTACATCCAGATTCTATCAGGACCTGTTAAATAATTTCTCTTTTAGTTATGCTAGGGTGAATCTGACCTAATTACATTTTAGTTAAATTTAATCTGTAGTAGTTAATGCTGTTGCAGCAGAACACAATTATTTGGCCACAGTTGTTTCTCATTGTTTTAGTCAAGAATTTTAAATCTAGTAAATATTTTTCCTGATTTTTTCCATACAGACTTAGAAATATCTAAAGTGGCAAATAGACTTTCTTTGCTTTCATTGTTTCCTGTCAGAGAAGTAGTACCATTAAGGAAACTGTCAGCAAATATAGCTTCCCTTCTTTTAAGAAATTCTGGAATAGAATGTTTGTATACAAAACGGATAACTCCCTAATTATTATTTTACTAATCTTTATGTAGACTGTATAACTACTTAAAACTGAAGATGTGGCCTTTGGGCACAGGAATACACAGTCCAAATATGACATCACATAGTAAATTAATTTTAAAAATGGGGAGAAGCGGGGTTTGTTTAAGGTAAGGAAGACTAGTGATACAGTAAAAACATAATAACTCAACTTTGTGGTTTCACTTTGAGAATGTAAGAATATTTTCTTCTCATTTTGGAATGTGCAAGGAAAAAAAATCAGTGAGGTCCTAAGACGCTTGGATAATAAGTGGTGCCATAGTTGTGAGGCTGGTAAGAATATTGTGAGCAGCAGTCACTTCAGTGAGGAAATCTAGAGGCATTTAAAAGGGAATGTGCAGAAAGGGATGTTGAATTGAGTTCTGTTGAGGAATGGAAGAGTTAAATGTGGAAACAACTATTCAGATGTTATGTACTTTGAAGCAGTCATCAAAACAAAGTCTTTCATCTTGAAGTGAAGGTCTGCAAAAGGAAGCAAATCTTGTCAAAGTGATATGGCCAGCAACTTGATTTTCTTGACTAGTTTTGGGGGAGTGGGAGGAGGGTTAGTAACGAGCTGAGCTGAGAGATAGTAAGGCATGCAGAAAAATAAAGAATGGGCTTTTAATATGGTATAAACAAAACTAGGAACAGACTTGGTGATCCAGTAACAAGGGAAGAAGAAAGGTGGGGGGGGAAAAAAAGAGCTATGCAGTTAACTAAGGTTCTCATTAAACATCCAGAGACCCATTGTGAACAAGAGTGAGTTGTGTGTAGCACCAGGGCAATGTGCATTGTCCTCTTACTCCTGGGTGCCCTGTTACAGAATAAAGCTTGCACTAGCTAGGGGAGAAAGCACCTGAAATTGCCAGTAAATCCAGAATGTGCCCTAGGATTCTGTCTGAACTGCATTGTGTGTAGCCAATGTTTATGGTAATAGCAGCAACAGGTTTTTGTTTGAACTGTAAAGAAACAGATGAAAAACAAAATTTTAACTTTTAAAAAACATTTTGAAGAAGTTTTTTGTGGCGTATAATGCAAAACTTTACAGAGCCCTTTTACAGAGAGCCTGAGTAATCCAGAGTTGTACTAACTGAAATAAGAGTTAGCTTAAAATCTCAACCTTTTTCAAAGGTTTTTTAAAGGACTTTGTCTTTTTTGTTATGATTAATCTTCCATAAATTTGTTGTTATATCTTCATGATAACCAGTGCTTAATTTAAGTGATTGAATGACTATGGAGTTTTACATACAGTACCTATGTTTTAGTGTTGCTTTACTACAGCAAGATGAGATATGTCTTCTCTTTGGTGCTGATTTCGTGTATTTGTTGTGCATATGGTATCTTTTCTGCCAAGTTCAAATCTTAAAATGTAGTTAAATCCATAGTTTTCAGACGTCAGAATTCATCATACATTTAATGACACTGTTGTATATCACTTCCAGTCTTCCTGCAATATGTTCATGCATATGATGCAAAAGAAAAACCCAAAGACATCAACAGCCTTTAGACAGGCTTCTAATTGAACATAGATCAAGAAAATTCTACATACTGAAGGTTTTTACTGTATCAACTAACTTGTCTTCTGTATCTGATTGCTGAGGGGTAAATGAACATTTATGTGAATGTTCTGTATTTAAATGGAAATTAAGTCCTTTTCCCTTTCTATGCTGATGTGATGCCAGTTCTGAGCCCCTCAGTGTTGCTTTTTTAATGTTTTTGTGTTCATGATATAAGCTTAAACCCAGAATCACTTTGGGACAATGAAGTCCAGTACAGTTATATTCTATTTCCAGATGATTATTATGTAAGATGCTGGTGTAATCCCACAAGCTTTTTTAGTATTCCTGTGTTCTGAATACTTTATTCATTTGTACACATTTATAGTTAGTTCTTTGAACTTGACAGAGGTTTTGGAGATCAGGCGTTTTAGTGAGACTGCCAGGAAACACTGAGAAATAAGCCTATTGCAATATCCTGGCTTCCCCAGATAAAACTAGACATCCTGGCTGGATGTTTACCAGTGTTATTACTGAAGAAGGTATTTGTGTCTTGATTCTTTCCTAGATTTGTCCATCCTTCTCCACCCTCCCTTTTGTTATTCTTTTTAGGATGGTTAGAATAAGCATGTCATGAATTTACTTTTGTGTTACCGACATGTGCTTTCAACATGTAACTGCAACCAGCCAGTTTAAAATCTAGGAATACCACAAACAAACAGTTATTACATTTAGCTGAAATATTTAATAGCACAGGAGGATGACGTATGCGATGGAATCCGATAGTAAATTCCTTTGTGGCAATTACATAAAGCGGTTCGTTTCAGTGCTTAATTGATAACACTGAAGCTTGCTTCACTTCTGTGAGGTGTGGGAATACGAGGTGCAGAGGTAACTGCATTCCATCGAGTCTCAGTCTAGACAGGCACAAGAGCATCATTCATCCTGTAGCAAACAAGGCAGGCTAATCACCTTCTTAAAAGTGACCTTGCAGCTGAAGAATGTGCTGTGGAGGGCACACAGAAAGGCAAGTCGAGAGCTCAGTGCCATCTCCTGCAGCACAGGAGTTAAGGGTCTCACCTGAAAGGATGCAATTGGAATTGCAGAGTGCTGGTTCCTCCTCATTTTATAGGGATCGTGGTTTTTGAAAGAAATGGCTTAATGAATTGCT
The DNA here is from genome assembly GCA_013397075.1 of Rhabdornis inornatus. Classification (NCBI taxonomy): domain Eukaryota; kingdom Metazoa; phylum Chordata; class Aves; order Passeriformes; family Rhabdornithidae; genus Rhabdornis; species Rhabdornis inornatus. The sequence goes on along the minus strand of VWZS01010376.1, from coordinate 11,761 downwards.
ATACAGTTAATTACGTTTGATTGGAGGAAAAGCTTATTACCTAGTTGAGGTGGGAGGAAGTTTGAAGTGCACTTTTATAGCAATAAGTATGAGGAAGCGCTAGTAGAAACTCAGCTCCCTTTAATTGAAGAGTAACAGAGTGAGCTTTGACTTTTTCAAACAGTGTTTACAGGAAAAGGGCTTTTTTATTGTATTTTATTTATGAAAGTGCATGGTGTCTACTTCTAAGGCATAGCAAAATTAAGAGGTAAGTGTGATGTAGCATGAAGTGAGCCCTGTTTAAATATTTCTGCTGGATTTGGTAACCTTATCTCTACATAGACACTACCAGAATTAGTTGGAGAGGACTTAGGAGTGGAAAAATGTGGGATCTATTGAGGAAAGTGTGGAAAGGTATTTTCAAGTTTTCTTGGTTATTTGAGAACAAAGAGTTAATAGCAGATGCCCTTAATAGCACAGGAGGCACAAAGAGTGAGATGCACCATGACAGCTTGAGGATAATTGTTAAGAGCTCTAAACAAAGAGATGTAAAGGAAGAGGATGAGTTCAGATGGAAACTAGTTTGCCAACTGCTGTGCTTTGATTGACTCTGTGCATGTTCCTAACCTGCAGTAAGTGTTAAGATAGCTCTGGGAAAGAAGTTGTGAGTATTCAGATGCCGAGTTGCTGTAGGATAAATTAAGTAAATTAACACTGTAATTTCATATTTTATGTTATCTGGCTTTGTGGACATCCTTCCTTCTCACTTGTCAATTGTTCTTGAGCAGGAGATCATAATCATGCAGATTAACATCGAAGTGGAGCATTTAAAGAAGGGAAGATGCAAATGTTCTTAGCAGAGAATGAACACAGTTCTGTAGTTTTGTTTCCACTCACAAAATCAAAATTACCTGAAAACAGAGCATTATAAATAAACATGAAATTAGTCATATAAGCCCTTAAACTATCATTATAGCAACTATCTGACCTTAATTCAGATGCTTTGTGCATAACTATGATGGTTTTTATGGGGTGTTTTTCTGTGCAGGGTATTTGCCTCACTTGGTGAAAAAGGGGTAATTTCAAGGCCTTGCAGGGAATAGACTTTCACAGTTGCATACTCTCCTGCTTCTCTCTTCCCCATGGATGTTATATCCCCCAGTTCAGAGGTGGTTCTTTATGTGTGCTTCTTTCTTGATACTATCTCTTCTTAAATTTCACTTACTGCCCTTATTTCAGTTATTGTAGGAAGACATTTTTATTTCCACTTGAACATTGCTGTTTTATGCATTTCTTCTCTTTAATGAAAAGAAACGAGTTGTATCATGTTACTAAAAAGAGATCTTTGATAAGTGCTCAGATCAACTGGGATGCATAAAGGAAGTGCAAGAGACTGAAGTTTATTCTTCCCTAGAGGAATGCTTAGCTTCTCTGACTCTTCTGGTATGCTTTCAAAAAGTAAAGCTCCTTTATTTTTCTACTTCTGTTGTCTTGCAGAACACAAACTTTGAGACTCTTAATTGACAGATCCACTGTGGATGTATAATTTGTTCTGAGGGAGATGCTGTGGAGTAAGATTAGAGGCAGTGTAGGACAGTCATTGCCTACCTAAACTTGGCTCAGTGTAGCCCACAAGAGGTGGCTCATCTACTAAACTTCTTTTAAACATGCATGAGCTTGAGTGAGTAATTAAGGAAGTGATTTCAGATACATATTTAAATAATGCTTTCAGAAGAATCGTGAGAAGCTTTGGTTAAGATCTAGGGAGAGGGCGCAGGTAAGGTAAAATTGTGTGAAGGGCTATTCCAGTCCTTGAGGAATATACAGGTTTCATGCCACAGATTTCCAAACTATTTCTCGCATGGTGCATTTTATTAAAAGGTTCCAGGACTTTGAGATCAAGCTGGTAATATGATTTGTCACTGTAGACAAAACCCAAAATTATTCTCAGCATTGTCAACTCCTGTGTGGCAGGGGAAGGTGGGTGTGACAGTTCAAAAAGAAAATGATCATGCTCTCTTGGAGATGTGTATCTAGTCATTAGTGTGATAGCGGATACCTTGTAGTTCTGCTAGATTTTATTTTGAATTCTCATCTTTGTGTTGGAATTGTATTGTGCAAGACTGATGAGATCAGTCTTTGGAAGTTAGCTTAGAACTTCTGTAGCCTTTGCTTGCTCTGCCCTTCCTATCCTTCCGGTTTTTATTCACCAAATGTATACAAATGTTAACACAAATACTGTCTTCATCTCAAATGTCTCCATCTGAGGACAAAGACAGAGTTCCTTTCTCATGTCCCATACTTGGCATATGGTAGCTTTTATCTAGTTCTCTTAAGGACTGCAGAAGACTTGTTCTAGCATATGACAATAAACCTCTCACAGCTTTAAAATAAACAGAATTAAACGAGAGTCAGAGTTAACTAGGATTTCAGCAACAGTACTCCAAGAGAGAAGCTCTTAAATTCTTCTTCAGTGGTCCACCAAGTATTTGCTTTTGGCCATCAGGAGCTGACAATTCATGCAGTACTGTCTGTCTCTACAGATTCCTGTACTTGAGTTTAATTGTCCCAATTGTAAATGATCACTCCAAGTAGCAGTGCTTGAGCAGCATAGTCAGAATCTGTTTGTGTGAGGTCTGCATCCCCTTTTACACTTACTTGTACACCAGCAGCTTAAATCTGGATCCCCTGGCTGGCCTCAGGGCCCTACCTAATTCAGGCTTGCTATTTCTGTGTGGAACAGAAATAGATGCACTCAAAGGTAAAGTTGCCTGCTGCCCTTCAGGGCAGAAGTTGGCTTGGAAGCAGTATTTGGCTTTTGCTTTGAACCTGTGACAGTGCTGGAGAGTGCATAGTTGTAAGCTGTAAGCCTTGATACTTTGTAAAAACAGCTGAGAGAAAAGGAAATAGTAGTTACGGCTGCCGTGTAAGATGAAGAAAGGAAATGGGAGCCTCCCTTAAGTGCAGCCACTAAGAAGGATAGTTAAAAATAGCTGCTTTTCCCCTCTAAACAATTGTCTAAGTTGCCATAAATCTTGTTTTTCTTGGGACTTGGAGACAAGCCTCATTCCCTGGGTGTTCTGTTCTGAAACACCAGTTGTGTTTTGAGAGCTTGCTCTGCGCACATTGATTATTGCAGTACAGATGTTTAAAAGGAAAAACCAAACACCAAGGCACAACTGTGATAGTAATGAGCAAAAGCATGACAGTACTTAAAATATATATATAGACAGTGGATGGGAGGAGGACCACAGTGAGATGAAGTATCTTGCTGTTGCTTAGTGTGCCACCAGCGAAGAGGAACAGATACCTGGTTTGCTGTCACCGAGTGCATTGTCATCCACTTCACCATCCATTCATTAAAGTCCCAAACTGATGGATTTTGTGAGATTTATCATGATAGAAAGCTGGCTGTGATAGCTTTGTACTAAGCTGCTCTCAGAGAGAAAAGTTATGAGAAGTGTCAGCTTTATTGCAAAACATACAACTATTAGAGATGCCAATTTTAAAAGGAAGTTTTGGTTTTGGAAGGTTTAGAAAAATAATTTATTACTTTCTCACCGATGTTAACTTCTGTGTTTCAGTTCTATACAAAAAGTTCAAAAGAGAAAATGCTGTCATTTCAAATATATTTTGGAGTGTTTTACTTTGTGTCTTACCCTACTGCTGTCTAAATTCTGATTAGTTAAATTCCTTTTTTTATAATCATTCCTGACCACTACATTTCTTCAACTTGTTATGCCAAGCAGGCCACAGATTCCAAATGTCTGTAGTTTTGTATCATCCATTCATGCTCTTTGTCTTTTTGATTGAGTTGCTTCTGAGATGTTTAATAAAACAGCTAAGAAACAGATGACTAAAGAGATAGTGTGTACAATTGCCCAACTATTTAAATATATTTTAATGACTCAGCAAAAAGTATTTATTTGTTAGACGCATGGTGGATGTTCCTTATTTTAGATGAAAGTGAATTTCTAATCTTAAGCTGCATCTAAATTAGCAGTTCCAAGTGTCTGTACTCTGACATGCTTTCACTGCTTTTCTTAGAAACAGCAGGAAACTAGAATGTTCCCTGTGTAACTCATTTTCTTCCTTGTCTTCTGACAGTGAATCTAGTTGGGGTTTTATATTGTGAGGAAAAAACGAATTGTAGAGATGTGAACACATTGCTAGAATTTCAATACTTTTATTTCCTTTTTTTCATATTTGTGTATTTTGTTTGGGTTGTTTCACTTTTTTTTCTCTCTTCTGCCCAGTGTTCTTCAATTGTCTGTTCTGCCTATGTAGAAGAGAGAAGAGGTAATTTGAACCTTAGCATTATCCAGTTATGTTGCTGGAATGCTTTGGTGTCTAATACTAGTACATGTAGAATTATTCTTTCTCTGTAGATACCAAGAAACTTCTAGACCCAAAGGACATTTAAATGAACATATGAAACCCTAAGAGTATTTTCATTTAACCTTTTCTGAAGCTATTAATTTTTCGCATCTCAAGTAGTGTGAGGGAGTCCAGCAGGCTACTGTCTGAGAATCAAGAAAAACAGATTATATGGATTTACTCAGATATTGCCAACTTCTTAGTGCAGTTTGGTGAATTTTAAGATACACATACTATGGTGAAACTTTAATGTAGTTGTGGCTATTTTTTCTTGCCGTCATTTGACTTCTGATCCCTTCCTATTTGTAACGGCCCTTATTTTTACCAATGGTGAGCTTTGTAATTTTTCTTAAGGCTTTTTGTGTGTGAGAGAGTGCAAGCTCAGGATGACTGTGATCTTAATTAAAATTACTGGCTTTGGAGTTAGGAGACAACATTTTAAGTCGTCTTTGGACAGTTGGAACTTTGAGCATCCAAATTCCGAAATGGACAATGTAGTGTTAGTAGATTCTTGAGTTAAAATGCTCTAGTTGTCAAACCTTACGTTATGGCCATATGAAAACCATTATGAAAGTGGACATGGACACTGAGCTCTAGTTTCTTTACTGTGGGAGAAACATTCTAACTAGGTGCAGATCTTGAACTATATCAATGAAAAAGTACAGTAGCATTAAAAGTATCACAATCTGTTGTGGCATACAGATGAAAGTGTGGTAGAGTATTGGTAAATAGATAGAAAGATAAGACATCTCTAACAGAAAAGTTTATTTCAATGATTACTACTTGGAAGCGCATGAAAATTGAGTGAGGTGCAAGAAGTCCATATTAAAATGTGCTGATAACATAATTGGAGATGAACTTTTTTCTGTCTTGGTTTTCCCCTGTGACTGAATGGCTGAGCACCAGGTAGGCACTAGGCTAGTGTGAAGAATGAATCCTCTTCACAGGGGCCATGGAATAAAGATCTGTTTAAGCATGTGGGGAAAAACCCCATATTTGAGTTAGCCACCAGGAAGGACTGGACAGAAAGGAATTGTTCTTTGCTTAAAGTCTTCGTAGATTTCTTAGTAAATAAGGTAAAGAGTAGATTTTTGATGATGACACATGGACAGAGTTGTGTAAAATTATCTGTCTCTGCTATAGTATGAACGTGTTCCTTTTTTCAGGTCTGTAGTATGTAGTCTTGTTGGTACTAAACAGGAATCTGCAGAAAACCAATTAAAAATACATGGTATCTTGCAGTTTTTAATTGTTGATGTAATTCTCTAAATACTATGGAATACAAATATGCAGTCTTGTATCCAGATATCCCAGTGGGAGCTTTCTGCTGTAAGGTTATGGAAGAAATTAATTTAAAAAGAGAAAAAAAAATTCAGCCACAAACTCAAAACTTCATATAGTGAAAACAAGATGTTACTAAAAAGATCTCTTGTTGTATGCTTTGAAGTGAGCAGTTTATTTCCTACTGTTTGCTACAATGATATTTTTCTCCTAAGCACAACATTGTGAACAGAATCATAGAATAAATGCCAGGGACCTAGAGGGTGAGCAGGGGAAGGGGATGAATAAAAAGCTGCTTCTACAAAGCAGAGTTGCTCTTGATTGGAGACCATAAGCATTTCCAGTCTTTCTTTCTCTGTTGCAGCTGTATGTTCTCCCTGGCTTTTGGTCTTTTCATTTGGTTTTGACCTCATTTGCTTTCGTCTGCTTTTCTGAGCAGTGGCACCACTGCAGCTTTTTCCACTGACTTGTGTTCTGCCTTTTCACTGTTCTTCACACACCAGCTTTCTTGATATTTTTGGGGTTGTTTTTCTATTTTGTGTGTTTCTCTGAGAAAGGCAAGATTAGAAGACAGTAATGCTTTTAGTTCCATCTTTACCGGAGTAGGTGCTTGGCTGCTGGATGAGGAGTTGAAGTTCACCTCAGTTTATTCATAAAGCTCCAGATTTTTCCCTGCCCATGGAAGCAGCGTGTGCAGCAATCCCATAGAGAGATGTAGAGCATGTCCAGTGCTGCTGGTCTGTGAAAAATTGAGTTTCCAAACTAACAACCTCTTCTGAAGTTTTTCAGAGGCCTATAATTTTGGTACTTTGTCAAGAAAATGAGCAATCCTCTCTCTGTTCCCCTTCCACTTCCCCACAAGAAAAAAAAGAAAAGCTCGCCACAAACCAACTAGGAGCCACACCCTTGGTATGAGGCAGCCCGTCTGCCACTGCTTAAATTCAGCTTCTTCCACTTTTAGAATTCGTCAACAGAGTACTTAAAAAAAGTATTTTAATATGGACTTCACAATCTATTTTTTCTAGTGTTACTGCAGGCATGACAACATCGTTTTAACAGAGTCTGTTTTTAACTTCTAAGAAAAAAGTAGAAAAGTGCTTGCTGTATGAAATCTGTGACCTCACTGATAGTTTGGCAAATGTCTTAAGCAACTGAAAATGGAGTTCTTCTAAGATGTGTCAGATCCTTAATTACAGGCAGAATTCCAGGCTGGGTTATAATAAATGTAATTACTCCCTCCCCTCTCAATTTAAATTAAAAGTAAGTAAGTATAAATAATGTCAACCCAACTGTCCCTCAATGCTGTCCTCAATTGGCTAACATTGAAAAGGTGGCTAACAGTGCAATTAGTTTTTAGAAGAGGTCCCTAAAACTTGAATTTCAGGTTATGTATATGAACATACTGAGGTGAAATAATGTGAAGATAAACAAGAACAGGAGTACTTGTTGTGGTGGTCAGTTTAACAAAACTGAATTGTTATAAAAAGCCAATGACAAAATAGACCTAGTGTGTTAATGTAAATATTTGCAATAACCTATGTGACCTGAATTACATTGTCTTCCGCTTGTTTTGCAATTTTACTGAAAACTTTCCTTCTGCTTGAATTTGTCTTGTAACATTATTAACAAATTTTTAAAAATATCAGTTCAGTACTCAGTAGTTTCATGGAGTTTGCATGGAGAAATCTGTAACTACTAGTAGAATTTTTTGAAGAAGACAGGCAAGCACTCCATAATCTAATGATGGAGAATTGACATCACTGCTATTCTGCAGCTTGTCCCCAGTCCTGATGCTTCTCAACAAGGTACCATCTGTGGAGGTCAGTAGTCTAGTGACTACTCAGGCTTGTTTTCTGCTCTGTAAGCAGAAGAATGTGTATTCAGGTGAGTGTTTTTAATGGACTTATTCACAAGAGCATAAAACTCAGAGCTGCACATGCTCCACTTTTTACAGTCAGACTTTCAAATAACAAAACCTGTGGTAGAGTACTTCCTCCTTTTGTGTACACCAGGTGAAGCTTACTGCAGCTGTGTCAAAGTAGTTACCCTTCTTGGAGGAATTTTTCATCCCCATCTTGATGAAACATATTGGGTGCTTCCTGCAGCAAGGAAAGACTGCTCCAGGTCTGCCAGGCATTGCAGTTGATAGGGCACTGGCTGTTGTGGGGTTCTGGTAGGTGCATGTTTTGATACTCGTGTTTTAAATTCCCCAGTGCTGCAGTTCCAGTCACTGCTTATGATGAAATCATGGAACCAGTAAATTATTTACAGAGGCAGGGCTGCATTGGCAGAGGTGCCCTCATTGTGAAGTGAAAGCTCCCTAAAGCAATGAAACAATAGAGAGTAGAATTGGAGCAGAATTTAAATGAAGTAAAGATTTTGTGGCAGCCAGTCAGAAGGTCAGATCGGGCTTTCTGAAGTGCTGGCTGGGTTTGTCTCTGTAATCTGATACTGCAGCCCTGGAAGTTTGTAGAGCTTTCTGGTTTTGTTTATAAGGTGACTAAAATGTGTGTTTGTCATAGCAGCTTCTAATAAGTTACTATGGCTTTGCTTATCAAGAACTTGTAAGGGATTCAGAGATCCTCTTCTCAGGTGTTATGAACAAGGCTGGGGAGGCAAGGTCACTTCAGTTCAAGCTTGTTGAGAAGGGCATGCCGACCACTCTTGGTATGGCAGAAATGGTATATTTCAAACAACAGCAACAAAACTACACTTCTTTCTCTCTACCTCCAAACTTCCACCCTCCACATCCCAGGTGAAAACCTGACTGAGGACAGGCTTGTTAGCAGATGGCAAACTCCTGTTGTGACCATCCAGCATGGACCACATAGGCCTCCCAGGTCCATGGCCTTGTCTGAGCAGAGCATGGGACAGAGGTAGCTGACTGTCTTGGATGGACATCGAGGAGGAATTCAGCAGAAATAAGCAATTGGATTTTAAGGGAAATTTCAGAACATCTTACATTTCAGTATCTCATGGATTCTTGCTGCTTTCAAATATTGTTACCACAAACTTGAATTTATTATCTAGTACTATCGTTACAGGCTTTAGGTTATGTCAGCACATCTTTGAAAGCTCTCTGTGTGAGTTTTTAGGTGTGTATTTGATGTTAACTCCAAGATCAAATATTAACCAACATTACAATATTTACTACTGTAGCTTACTTGCATAATTTTATGGGGTTTACAGTGATTATGGGTATGATACATTTTCAAAAGTTGTGTGGAACTGAGAAAAATGAGTTTGAAGGTAGAGTCCTCCCCTACACGCCCCCAATGGCCACTGAAGCTAGCAGACAAATTCTCTGAACCTTTCTAAATGTTGTTCATAAACAGTAATAGATGTCTCATTTGTTTTTCTGATTCTTAACTATTCCCTGTGCTTTTCTTATTTCATTAGAAGCAAGCCATTATCCCACAGGAAACGGATTTAGTGCTGATACGTACCACTGTAAGAAATAATATATTTTTTTTTACTTTTCATGGTTCCTATTTAAGATGAGGCTAGTCAGTCAATTTCTGACGAATTCTGAGTAACTTCACCTTTTATGAATGAATTATCTGTTGCTCTTAACAGCTGCAGCTGAGCAGTGTTCATTGAATATACACAGAAGTAGTGCACCATAGCTAGAAGATACTTCAAATCTTTTCAGCTGCAGGTAGTCATATGGTGGGATGGACTCTGCATTTCAGTGGTTTGGAAATGTAATCTGTGTTACTGATGGTCTTGGAGCAGGTAGGACAAAGTGAAAACTTCAGGACTGGTATGTAATCTAGGCAGCTGGAAGCAGAGTGATATTCACTTGTCATTAATTTGATGCAGGATGTGCTTGCCAGTGTCAGAACATTGGGATTTGCAAATGGTGCTACAGCATCACCACTCATATAATTTTTGGTTTCATAAGCAGTTTGTTACCTTGAAAATAAGTAACCACGAGATAATAAATTATTCTGTTCTAAAATGTTTAATTCAAAATTCTAGCTGCACTTCTTTTATGTTGATAGTTTTATCAAGAAATACATTTCTGTCTTACCCCTTCCCCTGCCACCTTTCTCCTCTTCTTTTTCATTTCAAGGCAAACAGAAGTAATTCCTCTGTGGGGATGGTGTTTAATGTGTTTTTAGAGATGATGTATAAATTTGTAGCTATGAATGCCGAATATAGGGTTTGCATGGTATTGCTTTTGAAGAAGTGTCTGCAATTAACAGTAGTTGAGGTTTGGTGAGTGAGTGCCCTTTGAGGTAGGGAGAGGCAGAGGGGTACTTAGATTTCTTTGCTTACTTGTGTTCCATTTGTCTCATTCTGGTAAGAGCCTTCAGCAACCAGGCAGGAGACTGAGGCTTCTGGAGCTGATGATTTAGTCATCCTTCTACAGCAGCAATCCATCAGGCAATCTCTCCCAGCTTCTCTCCTGATCCTAGCAATGTAGTCCTTCCTCTCCCTTGTACTCATCTGGAACCCCTCATTAAGCAGCTTTAGGTCTCTAACTGGCAGAAATTTAAGCAGTGTTTTTGTGGGGCTACTGACCTAGTTTTCTGCCAGACTGGTGAGTTACAGCAGCTCGTGGGGCTCCTGCTGTGGGTCAGCTCCAACACTTGTTAAATGCTGGGAGTGTGCCGTGCTTTTGTACCCTGCTTTGAAATTTTCCATGTTTCTGGCAATTATTCTGAGAAAGAAATTTAGCTCTGCCTGCTCACAATTTATTCAGGAACTTAGGGCTGTTAGATGGTGAAACACAATCTGTGTATGTACTTAGATTCTGTGAGTGGCTGGGTTTCTTAATAATACACATCTATATCCTATTGTAAATGTAAATTTGAAGAGCCTGTGACACTTCCCGCTGGTGCAGAATGGTCTGTATTTCTTTTATGTTACTGGAGCAAGGTTTCATAGTTAGCTATCTAAACTTACCCTTTAAATGTGTATCAGACTGATAACATAATTCATGTCTGTTGGTGAAGCAGGACTCTTCTGCATAGGAGATGAATGATTGTAACAACGTGAAATATAATGTCACAACAACACTTCCAATGTGAAATTTGCTGTAGAATTCTCTAGAATAATACAGTATGTGCTGTACAAAATGGTTTACAAGGTGTAAGCAGTTAAAAGAAATGCTTCATTGTGAAAGATTCGAGTGATTAACTAGTAAAGTTCATATGATTAACTAGTAAAGTTCATATGATTTTAAATTTTTAAGACTCTGTTGCTGTGTATTTTTCTTCTAACAGCAAATCTTTGAACTTTTTTCACTTATAGATAGATTCACCACCCTTCCAAGCTGGAAGGCTTGGAAGCTATTTGCCTGCTTGTCTTTCCTTATTTTAGCAACCATTTACGTTAAGGAGATTGAAAAGGTGTTCTGAGTAATCAAACACCTTTTTATCTAACATTATTATCAAAGTTCATTCTCATAAAACTAATTTAAGGTCATTTTTGTTGTGATGCAGTGCAGCTGTCTTGTGTGGTTAATCTGTCTTTATACATCATCTCTCTGTGAAACACTCCCTCTTCCCAGTGCCTTTACCTTATCCTAGAGGAAGACCTGAGATGTTTGTGTTGGACAAGTAGTCTTGAATTTCATGAATACTTGTGTGGAAGGAAAGGCAAGTCTGATTATTTGCAACACTTGAAATTCCAAAGTCCACTGGTATTTGTCCAGGAGTGAAGTTACTCAGGGTCAGCACAAAGGAAGTAACAGATTTATTGCTCAGAGATGGTTCAGAAATGTCTGTGTGGAGTTAATTACTTGCAGGAAGCTGTATGGGAATAGGAAGTCTGAAAAGGCCAAAACTGTCGAGTTACAAAATTGGGGAAAATCCAGGCACCTGTGACTAGCAGGCTCATTGCTGATTTTGCTCTTCAGCTTGAGTGATGGTTGCCCAGCAATCTGCTTTTGAGTATTTCAATGTGGATTTGTTTGTGTGGATTTTTTCTTTTTATTAAAAAATAAAATCTGTTTTTAAATATATAATTATAGTAAATTTCTCAACTTTTCGCTTGGCTTCTAGAGGTTTCTAGAAGCTTGTCAGAGATGAGTATAAAATGTTTTTCATGAAGGAAATCACACTGTTAGTAAATAATCCAATTAAATTTTAATGCAGAGAATGTATGGGTGTCTGAT
>VWZS01010373.1:4176-16630 GCA_013397075.1 Rhabdornis inornatus | reverse complement strand
CTCTCACATCTAAATCTCACAAATTTTTCTCTACAAATAAATTTTTCCCTTTTCCACTTGGGTTTCTGGCCAGAACCCACCTCTCTAACATGAAAATCTCACCAATTCTATACAAATAAATTTTTCCCCTTTGCACTTGGGTTTTTTTTGCCAGAACTTGCCTCTCTAACGTGAAAATCTCACCAATTTTTCCATGCAGAGAGATTTTTCCCTTTTCCACTTGGGTTTTTTACCAGAACTTGCCTAACATTAAAATCTCACCAATTCTTTTGTACAAAGAGTTTTTTTCCCTTTCTCACTTGGGTTTTTTTGACCAGAACCCACCTCTCTAACACAAAAAACTCACCAATTCTTCTCTACAAATAAATTTTTCCCTTTTCCACTTGGGTTTCTGGCCAGAACCCACCTCTCTAACATGAAAATCTCACCAATTCTGTACGAAGACATTTTTTCCCTTTTGCACTTGTGTTTTTTTACCAGAACTTGCCTCTCTAACATGAAAAATCTCACTAATTTTTCCATACAGAGAGATTCTTCCCTTTTCCACTTGGGTTTTTTACCAGAACCCACCTCTCTAACATGAAAATCTCACCAATTTTTCCATATTGAAGGATTCTTCCCTTTCTCACTTGTGCTTTTTTGGCAGAACCCGCCTCTCTAACACGAAAATTTCACCAATTCTTTTGTACAAAGAGTTTTTTTTCCCTTTCTCACTTGGGTTTTTTTGACCAGAACCCACCTCTCTAACATGAAAATCTCACCAATTTTTCCATACAGAGAGATTCTTCCCTTTTCCACTTGGGTTTCTGGCCAGAACCCACCTCTCTAACACAAAAAACTCACCAATTCCTCTCTACAGAGACTTTTTCCCCTTTCACACTTGATTTTTTTTTGCCAGAACCCAGCCTTTCCCAGGCTCTGGGGGCAGTGCTTATTGAGGATTTGTGCTGGGCAGGTTTCAGCTGCTGCTCATGCCCAGAATCCAGGGAAGCACGCCGAGCTGGGAATGTATTTCTGGTTTTTTCCCGAATCTCTCCATTCTAAGCTCTATTTAATGGAATCTATGCATAGTAAGTAATCAGGTCAGAGAGAAGCAACATCCCCTGTTTGAGATCAATCGCTGGCTAATACTTTATCTAGGCCACTTTATTATCTCATGCTGATTCCATTCCCATTCTCCTCCTCCTTTGTAGCATGCACTTCAGCTGTGGTAAAAAAAAAAAAATAAAAAAAAATCCATATTAAAAACATATACCCATTCTATCTGTATGTAAATGTGGGAGACACAGCTGGATATTGCAGGAGTTTGATTTACTAATAGTTATTATCTGTTCTAGCTGTTCAGAGGCAGGGAGAGTTGCAGAAAACAAGCTAGCGCAGAAATTGCCTTTATGATATCACTGCCCTGCTCTGGTAATTGTTTAAAATCAAAAATTTAGCTACAAACTCAGCCTTTGCTTCTGCAGAGATTGTTGGTGTTTTGTTTTTTTTGGGGGGAATTGCTGAGGGGTTTTTTATTTTTATTTTTATTTGGGGTTTTTTTTTGGTTAGTGCAGCGTTGAACTCCATGTTCTGACTGGTTATTTGGTTTTTTATATAAAGAAATGGTATTTGAAAGACCAAAAGTCAGGAATGGAGCAATTATTCCGTTGTGGAGGCATCAAAGCACAGCTTTTGGGATTCCTCAAGGAAAAATGGGGCAGGGAGAGGATCCAGTCACTTCCTGCACTCCATTACTTTTGCACCAATTTAACGATTTTTCTTCAAGTTGTTAAATTTTCAACCCGACCAGGAGCTTTTCTCCTTTTTAAAATTTAAATTACTGAGCTTTCTCACGTTGGTATTTTATTGTTTTAAACATGGTGTGATAAATTGTATATCATCTGTGTCAAAGCCATGCTGGAAAACCTGTTCTCCTTTGGTGTTTTATTTATTTTTAATGCCTAATACAATTTTGAAATTTCCCATTCCTGTGCATCCAGCTCTCCATTCTAGAATGGCTCTAGAACAGGCACCCTGATTTTATTGGCTGTAATTGGGGGTTTTTTTTCCCAGCTAAACAGTTTGTATATTTAAATGTTTTAAGACACGTGTTAAGATGTTAGAGACTCTCAAAAATAGATTCTGGCTGCCTGTTCCCACATCTCCAACAAGTACAAGAAGGAAATTAAAAATGTGAGGCTTTTCAGTAGCTGGATTCTAAGTAGCTGGATTTTAAGTAGCTGGATTTTATTTTATTTCTATTTTAGAGGGCCTGCACAGTAGCTGAACATATTTGCAGTTGGCTGAGTTAAAGCCCTGGTTTCAGCTCTCAGGAAACACTTTTATGGTTTAAACAAACACATGGAGGATCAGCATAATCCTGCCTGGATTTTCCTCTAAACCCCCAGAATAAAGCCAATAAAACACTGCTGCTTGGCTTTGTCAATAAAAGGGTTGCCCCCAGTGATTTCAGGGCTGGGGTTTGGGTGATGATGATTTTTTGGGATGGACCAGAGGGGCTCTCAGCTCTTTCCTTTTTCACAAACACACCCAGGGATGCTGTGAGATCAGCTTTGGGACTCGTGGTTGTGGTGTGCACCTCTCCAGATGTTTGGGATCATTGCTGAATCACAGGAAACCAAGAATTTTCCCCTCTCTGGTTACTTTTTTTTTAATGGCAGGATGTCCCATCAGGGATGATAAAAAAAAAATTAAATTGTCTGTGCTTGGAGCTGTGATGAATGGCTTTGTTTGCAGATGTCACAACCATCCCAGTTCTTCACTCCATGACAAGGGGAGGTTGTGGCAGACACCAAACTCATGCAGGTGTGGAGGAAAGGGCTCTCTCCTGGTTTCTCATGGAAAAAAAGTGCAGAGCCAAGTACTTGAGCTGTTGTAAATATAGAATTGTTCAGGTTGGAAAAGGTTTTTTTAGGATGATCCAGTTCAACCGTGAAATAAATGTGATAAATAATAAAACTGGATCTTCAGGCCCTCGGTTCAGACAAGGAGTTCTGGGTCAAATCTTGGATACACTGAAAAATCAAAAATTATATCGAGGCAAGGATGTCACAGCAGGGCTCAGGATGCTCCAGTCCTGGGTGTTCATTGTCTTCCTTACTCAAGGTAGCTTAAGAGGAAAAAATTTGTGTTTCTTCAGGTGGCAGCATTGCTGAAATTGGGAAAGGTGGGTCAGGGATATTTAAAAAAAAAAAAAGGGGGGAGAAGCCATCTCTGTCCTTGAGGGTGTGAGTTCTTCTTTGCCACTTGGGGATGGAGAAATCCATTTTCTCGGTGTCAGTAAAGCCAGCAATCACCCAGGAGCAGGATGGTGACAGGGCTGAGGGCTGAGCTCTGGGGTTTGCAGGCTCAGATCCTCTGCCTGCTGCCCCCATTGCTGTGGGATCCCCCCATTCCTGCAGCAAACAGAAATATCTGATTTCCCCCTGCTGACGTGCCCTAGGGCTGCACGAAATCCCAGCACTCCCAGTGAAATGTGAGAAGGAATAACTCCAGTTGGCTCAAAGAGGTGTTGAAAATCTAAGGAAATTGGACAAAACCAGATTGGCAACAGCTTAGAGGGATCCAGTTCGTATTTTTTGGTTCCTTGAGTCTCCTGGGCTTTGCAGTTTAATTTGAGCAAATGTTTCATTTGGCACTGCTGGTTGTTCAGTAGTTCTCCAGGCACAGGGACAAATATTTACATCTCACTCCTTTTGGTAGCAGAATTGCAAATCTTTCAATGGCTGGGTATTGAGGAGTTGTGCATTTGCCTTGTTGATATTTTAATGTCAGCTGTCCTCCTTGCGTATTCATTTTGAAAAACTGAGAAAAATAAACCTGTTAGCAGCTCCAAAATAAGACCCATCTCTTTAAATCAGAAAATTTATCTTCAAGGCAGAATATCTAAAGATATCAGAATATAGTAAAAAAAAAATCTTTAAAACAGGATACTGTCCTTTCTATTCATTCCAAATTCATCGAGGAATTTGCTCTGACAGGCAACTGTTGAAACCCACGTATGATTTTTATTGGTGTGAGGAAATTGGCATTTTCAATGCATTCAGGCACTCTGCATAGATTAAAATGGCTGGTGCTTGTGCAGTACCAGCTACATGTGGGTCTCTGCTCCAATTAGCACCTCAGGACACTCCTGCAGTATTAAATAAGAGTAATAATTGCCTATGAATAAGCAGAGTATAAAGCAGGAGAGATAGAGAGATGGCTTCTTAGTGACCTGTGTGCATTATGCCTCAAATCCCTTAATCAGATTTGTGCCGCTTGATTCTTCCGTCCACAGAAATTCAGCTGCAGGATCAGGGCCTAAAGTAGTAAAAAAAAAAAATCAATTAATACCACTTTCTAATTTGTGCAGTTGACAAAAAAAAAAGAGAGGAAAAAAAACCCGCATGTAAATAGGAGACATTTTTCTCCTGAAGAGGGGCCGCGCTGAAAGATTTTTTAATTGGATTTTCATTGTGATTGACAGCGCTTGATTATGACAGTAACTTTATTTGGCTGGACTCTTAGAGCCCCCTTGTTCAGGGTGGTTTTTTTTTCCTCTTTTTTTTCCCCCCATCAAAAAGCTTTTTTTTTTTTTTTTTTTTTTTTTTTTTTTTTTTTTTATCCTCTTGCCATTCCCGGCGGATTTTGTGAAAGAACCTTTTAGCACCTTTGTTGCCGCCATCCCTGGTGACGATTGGGCCCAGCTGGTAGCGAGTGACAAAACCGCCTCCTTTCCCACAAAGAGAAATCTCCCTCCAATCCATAATTTTAAGAGCTCCAGAAACCTGTTGAGGATTAGAAGTAGCTTTAGATGTGAAATGAGTGTTAAGTATTAGTAATCGGGAGATTAGAGCCCCGGGGACCACGGGAGATAAACAACCGCAATTAAAGCAAATCTGCCAGAGTAAACAAAATTGAGCAGAAACAGATGCCCTCACCATTTTGGGGGATTGATTGGAGGGCACCGAGGAATCGATTTTTGTCTTGTTTACACTTCCAAAACCCCGGTGATAAACTCGAGCTAAATATTTCATAGCGCCTGGTTTGAGTTAATTTTTCTGGGCTCCTCGCGGTGACCAGGCCCGGCCTTCACAGGGAGCAGCTAATTGCCTATGAAGGGCCCCTGTGTTTAAATGGGCTTGACAGGAATTTAAATTTTCTTTCAATCAACCTCTGTGCTCACAGCCTGCTCCAGTTTCTAATTTTTAAATTAAACATGATTTCTTTTTTATTTATTTTTGGGGTTTGGTTTTTTTTTGTTTGTTTGGGTTTGGTTTTGTTTTTTTTTTGAAGCCGTAGCCTCCCCTCTGGAGGGGCAGAGCTCGGAACACGGAGGTTTATTGAGGTTGAAACACCAAAATCCAGCCATGGGAAAAGTTCCTTGTCCCAAAAATGTGCATTTACCTGCTTGGATTTGATGAGAAATGTTGGGGGGAAACCCTCAGCTGGTGTAGATGGGGATGAGCTGGGCAGAGCCAGATTTCCACCAGGAAAAACTCCCTTAAATTTAGATTAAAATACAGCTCTGAGCGTGGAAATGGTGATGGTGGCCTCGGGTTTTGTGCAGTGACCTTGGGAGAGATTCAAAGGAATTTCTATTTTTTTTCCCCCAAGCCAACTAGCAGTGATATATTTTGCCTCCTCTGTGTTTTCAGCAGGGCTCTGTGCTTTTTTATTCAACATCATTTCATACCTGAGCTTTCTCTGCTTCTCAAACGAGGGGATTTGGCAGCACCTTCACCTCAATCATTTAATTCTTTATTTAGCCCCTTTGCAAACACTTTATTTAGCCCCTTTACAAACGCAGGGATGTTGTTTTGCACTCCATGCAGGCAGCCATGGAATGCAGGATGATCGTGGTGGTACTTTTAAAAACAACTTGTTCATTTGCAGAAACTTCATCACAAAAATGCTAACGAAGTACGAGCTGTTTCATTCTCCCTTTTTGCTTCCAGCCACATCATTTTCAGGCTTGTTTTTTTGGTTTTGCTTTTTTTTTTTTTTTCGCTTTTGTTAATTGTTGTTATTTGTGTGTGTATGCACACAGCGTTTTCTTCTCCAAGGTTTGGGTGAAAAACATTTAGGAGATTGTTTCAGTTTGCTTCAGCTTAGTAATTTACTTAGCACTTTTTTTTTTTACAAGCAGAAAAACTTGGGGAAAACAGTTGTTTTCTTCACCCTTCTCCCCCAGTCTAGGGGAGCACTTATTCCTGGTTTGAAGGGAATGCTGTAGGGAACACTGAGTCCTGGTTTGAAGGGAATGCTGTAGGGAACACTGAGTCCTGGTGTGAAGGGAATGCTGTAGGGAACACTGAGTCCTGGTGTGAAGGGAATGCTGTAGGGAACACTGAGTCCTGGTTTGAAGGGAATGCTGTAGGGAACACTGAGTCCTGGTGTGAAGGGAATGCTGTAGGGAACACTGAGTCCTGGTTTGAAGGGAATGCTGTAGGGAACATTGAGTCCTGGTTTGATGGGAATTCTGAATCAGCTTTTAATTGCTGCCCAGCTCTGTTTGGTGTCACTGAGCCCGTTCCTGTGCTGGGGCTGAGGATGCTCCTGCAGGTACAGCTCAGCTCAGGTCATTCCAGGTGTGAATTCTGCTCTTTGTGAGCCCCCACCCTTTCATTCTCATCACAGCCAGGTCTTGAAGCTCAGGCACCGAATGGATTTCAAATGAAAGCCCGGCAGAAGATGAGCTCCAGGCACACACCTAATGAGCTCCAGCCACTAATTGCCACTGAGGCCACGAACCAGAGCAGAGCTGGGCACAAGTCAAACCTCTCCCATCCCTAAAATATTGCACCAAGCGTTTCAGTGAGCAGAGCTGCTGCTGCTGACAGCTTGCTAATGTTGCCAGACTCCATCAGCCTTGGGCCACTCTCCCCATTCCTCCTCTGCAGCTCTTCTTACCCTCAGCAGCACTTGCAGAAGTAAACTCCAAATCGATTTCGCTTGCTTTAGTTTGTTTTAAGAGTCATAACACAAAAAACTGAAATACCTTAGCTGCGAGCTGGCTCGTTTTGAGCTGAGGAGTGCCAAGGACAGTTTCTGGTTTAACAACAAATATCAAAAGCAAAACTGCTGTGGAAAGAATGATCTGCAGATGGGCAAATAGATTCCTCTGTGCCACAGCCAAAACCTAAACTCTGCAGTAAATTCCAGACCAGGCTTTGCCACAGGAAGGGAACACATAACAAAGCCAGGGTGCTGCAGGAGGGGTTTGAGCAGTTTGGAGTCAGGTCCCTGCTGTGGAGTGGAGCTGCTCTGATTGCTGCTGGTCTGACCTGAAAAATTCCCTCTTGAGCCTTTGGTGAGGAGCTGCCACCTTGACACGTCACAAGTGGGGTCTCTGAGATCTCTTTTGGGGTCACCAGCCGTCCAAAGCTTGGAAAAATAATACTTTAATCATAATGAAGAATCCGTATTGCTGTTTGGAACTGGGAATTCAGGTGAGGTGTGGAGAGTTGCTCTTCAGGTTAAGGTGTTGAGGTCAAAGTGAAGCTTTTCTTCCTCTTGGTCCATTATTTGAGGACAAATTCTGTAAATTGCAGGAGAGTTTTGGTGCCTCAACAAAACTAAACCAGCTGAAAATCGCTTGCGATGAACTTCACCATACAAAATATTCATTGGTGAAAGTCAATCTGCAAACAGATAAATAACAGGGGGGAAAGTACTTCTCAAAAAAAAAAAAAAGAAAAAAAGAAAAGGAAGAAATATAACCCCAAGGCTTCAGGGCTCAGTTGTGTTATCCATTTCTCTTTGGTTTGTATCATCTTTTCACTGTCTCACGCATCACCAGAGGGATAAATTCATTAGTGTGCTAATCTAGGTAGCCGTAGTTCTAAGGCTGACCCAGGCTAATCTGCCTTTGCAATTTCAAGAACTATGTCTGACTCCTCTGAAAGTAACCTTAAATTGTAGTCTTGTAAGAATTCCAGAGCTGTATCCTTCACTCCTTCTCCTAATGAGGTTATGACCAAATGCTCATTATAATTGCTTTAGACTCCTTTTAATTTTCAAGCTTATTAATCATAAGAAGAGTTATTTAAAATTGCATAAATTAATCTTAGATTAAAAGCCCATCAAAGCCTCGAAACAATTAAGAATAAGTAGGATTTCCCTGGGGCAGCAAGTTTTATTTTAATAGTGTAGTCAGGTGGATATCAGAACATTGAAGTATGGTAGTGATTAATGTATGCAAAATTTAAATGAGACTTTTTAAATGGCAAATCTAAATCACATATTGACCTAACTGTAGGCTTTAACTGCATTGTCTGTCATATATTTAAACTGTTTAGTAATCAACATTTTAATTACAGTGTGTGTTAGGGAGGCCTTGCAACAAACAAAAGTCCCCACTTCCCGAGTGGAGCTGCTCAGCAGGATGGGAGGGAGCAGAAACTCCCAGGAAAAGAATCAGGCTTGGTTTTCTGTGTGGATGTGTTGCCTGGAGAGGCTGACCTGGAACAGAGACTAGACAGAGCAAAAGGAATAAAATAGGAATTTATATAGGAATTTGTAAAGGAATTTATGAATATATAGGAATTTATATGGGAATTTATAAAGGAATTTATAAATATATAGGAATTTATAAAGGAATTTATAAATATATAGGAATAGAAAAGAATCAGGCTTGGTTTTCTGTGTGGATATGTTGCCTGGAGAGGCTGACCTGGAACAGAGACTAGACAGAGCAAAAGGAATAAAATAGGAATTTATATAGGAATTTATATAGGANTGGATTCAGGTCATGAGTTTTACACTTTTATAGATTTTGGTTCATCTAAACATTGGGGTCAATTATCCAATTACAGCCCCAGGTTTTGAAGTCTCAGCCCCCTGCCTTGCCCCCTTTCCCTCACCATTTTCTGCTTCATGTTTCTTTTTCATTTTCTGCTTCTTCTGCATTCGTGTTTCTGCTTTTTGGGTCCCAGTTGTCCTCCATTCTCCAGGTGGGAAAGGAATTGTTTTGTCTCGCTGCCCTGTGAACAGAACTTCACCTAATGTGAAGTTTCAGAGTTACACACGAAGCAGCAGAGATTGTGAAAAATATAAAAGCCAGACCCCAGGGCATCAGGTGTGTTCTTGTTCCTGCCTCATCTCCACCCAGAAAACGAGAAAAGGCCACTGGGCAGTGCTGGGAGTGCCCAGGGTTGGACTGGGAGCACCCAGGGTTGGACTGGGAGCGCCCAGGGTTGGACTGGGAGTGCCCAGGGTTGGTCTGGGAGTGCCCAGGGTTGGACTGGGAGCGCCCAGGGTTGGTCTGGGAGTGCCCAGGGTTGGACTGGGAGCAGCCTGGGGTGGTGGAAAGTGTCCCTGCCCAGGGCAGGGCAGGACTGGGTGGGTTTTCGGGTCCTTCCAGCCCGTGATTGGGGGGATCCCATGATTTTCTGTGATCCCATGATTTCATCCCTGCTCTGGGGATGCTGGAGCCTGTCTGGCACAGCGAGCTCAGTCCTTGCCCTCAATAGTTGTGAGGACAGGAGCAGGGAGGCAGAACTGGGCCAGCAAATACTCACTCCCAGATCAAGCACAGCCTTGCCAGTCCCAAGGAGGAGCTGGAATTTTAGGGCTGAGCTCAGCCTGTGCTCTGCAATCCCGTTTGGAAGAGACAAGGAGGCTGCAGCTGACCTTGCTGCAGCTCTGGGACGCTGGGGACACTCTTGGCAGACACACAGACTGAGCCTCACAGCCCCTGCTGTTCCAAGCACTTCAGGTGCTCACACTTCTCTTAAAAGGCTTTAAAAAAAAAAAAAATCCCAAAATTTCCAGAGGAAAACAAGAGATGGAGCAGCTGGATCTCGCTTGAGCAGTGTCTTGCAGGGTCCTTTCACCCGTGGGTGCATTCTGTGTCTCTGTGGATGAACTGGTGCTCAGCCTGCAGAGTTTTTTACCCCACTCAAGCCTCGGAAGCTGCGTGGAGCATCCCCTGAGGATGTCCTGCCACCTTCTGTGCCTGTGAATTAACGATGTTTGGGGAGCGAGCAGCGAGAGAATTGGCCTGAGGATTCCTCGCTGCTATTCCTGGCTGTGGGAGCCACAGTTGGATACCGTGGGTACTGGCACAGATAATTAGAGCAGCTTTTAGTGTGGCTTGTCCTTGGAGGCAGCAGCTCGAGATGGAAAATCCTGCAGCACTGCAGGCAGGCGTGGAGTGATGAAATCCTGGCACGTGCTGGGGTCACTGCAGGGGGACCTGGGGTCACTTCAGGCTGCTTTGGGTTATTCCGCACGCTGTGTTTCCGGGAATTTTGAGAAATTGTTTGGGTTATTCAGCACTTGGTGTTTCCAGAGTCCTGGGAAATTCTTTGGGTTATTCAGCACTTGGTGTCTCCTGGAATTCTGGAAGCTGTTTGAGTTATTCAGCACTTTGTGTTTCCAGAGTCCTGGGAAACTGTTTGGGTTATTTAGCACTTGGTGTTTCCTGGAATTCTGGAAGCTGTTTGGATTATTCAGCTCTCTGTGTTTCCAGGAGTCCTGAGAAGCTGTTTGGGTTTTTCAGTACTTTATATTTCCTNGGGTTATTCAGCACTTTGTGTTTCTGGGAATTCTGGAAGCTGTTTGGATTATTCAGCTCTCTGTGTTTCCAGGAGTCCTGAGAAGCTGTTTGGGTTTTTCAGTACTTTATATTTCCTGGAATTCTGGAAGCTGTTTGAGTTATTCAGCACTTTGTGTTTCCAGAGTCCTGGGAAACTGTTTGAGTTATTCAGCTCTCTGTGTTTCCTGGAATTCTGGAAGCTGTTTGGGTTATTCAGCTCTCTGTGTTTCCAGGAATTTTGGGAAGCTGTTTGGATTATTCAGCTCTCTGTGTTTCCAGGAATTTTGGGAAGCTGTTTGGGTTGCTCAGTTCTTGGTGTTTTCAGGAATTCTGGAAGCTGTTTAGGTTATTCAGCACTCTGTGTTTCCAGGAATTCTGGAAGCTGTTTGGGTTACTCAGTTCTTGGTGTTTTCAGAAATTCTGTAAACTGTTTGGGTTATTTAGCACTTTGTGTTTCCTGGGATTCTGGAAGCTGTTTGGCTTCCTCAGTTCTTGGTGTTTTCAGGAATTCTGGAAGCTGTTTGGGTTATTCAGCTCTCTGTGTTTCCAGGAATTTTGGGAAGCTGTTTGGGTTGCTCAGTTCTTGGTGTTTTCAGGAATTCTGGAAGCTGTTTGGGTTATTCAGCTCTCTGTGTTTCCAGGAATTTTGGGAAGCTGTTTAGGTTATTCAGCTCTTTGTATCTCCAGGAATTTTGGGAAGCTGGTGCAGCTGCAGAGCTGAGCTTTGTGTTTGTGCTGTTGGAGGTCGGGTTTATCTCCCATTAAACATCAGCATGGGCAGGAATTTCCCCTCTAATCCATGCCCTGATTTAATGGCAAGAGCTGTGAACAGCACAGACACCTCAGCAGCAATGGGATGTGCTGTTGGAATTCCAAGTTTCTGTGTTTTGGAGCTGGAAGGACAAAAAAAAGAAAAAAAGAAAAAAAAAAAAAGCCAGGGTTTCCTGATTTAACATTTGCTCTGTGACTTTCCTTTGAGCATAGACAACATCCCACCTGCTCTGGGAGCATCAGGAATTGGGTGGTTTGCTCACATTTCACATGGAATTAGTGCTGGAATTCTGCTGAGGGGCTGGAATGGTGCTCAGGTGGAAAACTGATCCCAGGTGTTCAGCAGAGAGAGGGAGAGCTGGGCCAGAGGACTCCAGCTCCTCCTGCCAGGCAGGAATTGGGGAATGGCAGGGAAGGGGAGTGGGCTTCCAGTTTGATTTTTATATTTTATTTTATTTCTGAAATTTTTATTTATATATTGTATTTATATCTTTGTATTTATATATTTTATATATAATATCTATTTTATAATTTTATATTTATTTATATTTTATTTTATTCTATATTCCATTCTTTTATTTAGTTTTATTCTTACCAAGTGCTGCGATCCGTGCAGTCAAAGCTGCACCTGACACATCCAAACCCCAACAAACTGCTGCACCTTCCTCCCTTCCCATTTCCAAGAATTCCACCAAAAAAGCTGCGAGTTAAGCAGGGAGCGATCTCCCCTGCCAGCAGCCTGCAGCCAGCAGTGCTGTTTATTTTCTGTGTTTGTTTTGAGGCTGTGCTTTCCTGCACGCTGTCCTGATGGAGCCCTGACCAGCGAGCGTGCAATGCCCCCAGCCCTAATGTGCCATTAATGATAGGTTAATGTACAGTAAAATGTTTTTTGGACTCTGGGTTCATTACACTTCTGAGTGCAAGGTCCTTCTGCAGAGAGCCCAAGGTCCCATTGCATTATATCATGCAATAAAAACACCCTTTTCATATCACACACTAATAAACTGTATTTGAAATGCTGGCTGAGGGCACAGCCGTTGTCTTGATAGGCTGTGCCTGCAACAGTTGGGATCTTTTTATTCTGGTTTCTTCTTTTTTTTTTTTTGGTTTTTTTTTGTTTGGTTGTGTTTTTTTGTTCGGTTTTTTTTTGTGGTTTTT